>JAGFMF010011769.1:8205131-8215214 GCA_019455555.1 Galemys pyrenaicus
CTCTCTGTGGTGAATCCTCTCACCCCCCCACACCTCTGGCCTGTGCCCCAGTGCTTGTGTGCATAAATAAATAAATCTTTAAAAAAAAAAAAAAGAAAAGAAAAGAGACACACAGACACACAGGGAGTACTGTGTGAGACTGAAGTGATGGAAGCAGAGACTGGAGCGATGAATTTACAAGCTGGAAATTCCAGAAGCTAAGAGAAAGGCATAGAACAGATTCTCCCTTAAAGTGCTCAGAGACAATGTGACCCTGCGTTTAAAATTCTGAACTCCAGAACTGAGAGAGATTAAATTTCTGTGTGGTAAGCCACCCAGTTTGGGGTACTTTGCTACTACCACCCTAGGAACCTAATACTAAGTACAATAATTCATGATTCTTTGCACAAGTTTTCTGCTCCTTTAGATAGACACTTCTCTCAGATCAGCCCAGTATTTTCTTCTCTGTGATACCTGCCACCAGAGCCCCCCAAAGAGTTACTCTCTCCACTATAATGAGGCTAGCACCTGTATTCTTATTATTAAGTCCTAATTGCCAGTGCACGTAGCTGTCTTCCCTGCAAAATTACAAGCTCTCCAAGGCGAAATGACGTTCTGACTCTTGATTTCTACGCAGCTGCCTATCTTCAAGTCCCGGCACACTATCTATCTTGTAATAACCATCAGACACTATCTATGAAATGAATGGGTTGATGATTCAACTCGAAAGAAGATAACAAATATGATTTGGAAGAATTGGCTGCTGTAGATTCCAGAAAACTGAAATGAGCCGTAGAGTAGAACCCATCGATAGATAAGTAGCAAGGGAAAGCAAGAAAGAAGGGAAGGCTGGAAGAAGGGTGCTGAATTTAGCAAATGTGCAGAAAAACTTTAAAATAGGAGGATTTGGTTAGGAAAAAAGGGATGGGCGTGAGCAGTGGGGGGCTTGTGCTAAGGGTCACTTTACAGATAGTAATAGTTTGTAAATAGTTTCTAAGCAAGGCAGGTGGCACACATTTTCAGGGAATTTATATATGACAAAGGTAGAATGGACTCTGGATGTGGAAAAAACCAGTTAGGGCACAAAAAAAGGCATCTCAGCAATGAGGTGAAGGGCCAGATGCACTAGGACAGCAACAGGAAGAATGAAAGGGGCAAATTTATCAAGACTCTAGAGAAAAAAAACAAACAACAGAAGGAGCCTTGGATTATTACAAAATTTTTTTTTTAAAGATTTATTTATGCGTCAAGCACTGGGGTACAGGCCAGAGGTGTGGGGGGCAGTGAGAGGATTCACCACAGAGAGCGGGGAGCAGAACAGGCAGATAACAGAAGTACACTGCTGAGGGGAGCAGCGGGCACAGCAGGAGAGGTCCACTGCGCCATGTGGGTCCCCTCCCTCGCCGGCAGCAGGGGTCGAACTCGTGCTGCAGTGGCTGCGATTTGCTTCATAGTGCATTGCTTAACCCACTGCACCACCAGGGAGGCCCGGATTATTACAAAATTTTATCTTTGGCTATTTAAAGTATGATCTGCAACTGAAATCAGGAAGGACAAAGGAAAAGAGCATCTTGTTTCAATGAAGATAAGGAGTTTGATCTTAAACATGGTTCAATAGGAGGTGTCAGTAAAACACTCCCATAAATGTTATATTCCAATAAAACATGCCCATAAATGTCCAATTAAGATGTACGGCAAACAGGAGAAGATATGACAGATACGGAAGTCATTTAATAAAGATGGCTTCTTAATGTCAAAAAGCATTGCCGAATTACATTGCTTCAGTCCGTAAATAGGTTTTGTGCATGATGTCCCAGGCACGGATGGAGGCTCTGGGAATACAACAGTGAACAGAACAGATAAAAAATCCCTGCCCTCCGGGTCTCTCTGGTGGTGCCTCCTTGGTGAGAGGCTGGGGGAAGGGGAACGTTTGCGTCTCAGAGCTGTGGAGCTGTGGAGCTATGGAGCTGTGGTGCTGTAGGCAGCCACTGCAACACCAGTTCCATCCCCAGCCAGGGAGCTAAACCACATGGCGCAGCAGACCTCTCCTGTCTCGCCTGCTGCTCCTCTCAGCAGTGTGTTTCAGTAGATCCGCCTGCTCTGCTCCCCACTCTGTCTCTGGTGAATCCTCTCACCCCCCGCACCTCTGGCCTGCACCCCAGCTCTTGTAGGCACAGATAAAATGTATCTTTAAAAAAAAAAAAAAATTCCAGGCCTCCCTGGTGGCGCAGTGGGTTAAGCAACGCACTATGAAGCAAACCGCAGCCACTGCAGCACGAGTTCGATCCCTGCCGCCGGCCAGGGAGGGGACCCACATGGCGCAGCAGACCTCTCCTGCTGTGCCCACTGCTCCCCTTGGCAGTGTATTTCGGTCAGTCTGCCTGTTCTGCTCCCCGCTCTGTCTCTGGTGAATCCTCTCACCTATCCCACACCTCTGGCCTGTGCCTCAGGTCTTAAAACAAAAAAGTAAGCATTAAGTATGGGCTCCAATTCACTAGGTTTCTCTATTCTATCCTCCCGAAAGTTTTGTATAGCAGGAATTCAAAAGGATTATCAACAAATGCATATTAATTTCACAAATGGGCTTAATATTCTCTTTATTCTCTAACTTGGAATGTCTCTATCCTCCAAGGAAAAATTTCAATGGTGATGTCACAAGGAGAAAAAAAATTGATCACTAAATTAGGAAGATTCACATCAAAATGAATGAAAGCAGCAGTGCCTGAGAAATCATCCATCAAAGATTCTATAGTTATTTTTATTAAACTGATACCATTAACCTTGTCTTCTGTAATTAATCATTTCTTTGGTATTTATCATTTTGGAAAAAAAAATAAGTGATTTTCAATCTACAACTATACAATAATCCCAGTTTTATACAACATCCTCAGAGTTGTCCAAGATTAAATGGCACAATGTATATGAAAATGTTTGACAGTTTCCTGATAGAGTACACAATCAGTGATAACTTTGGTGAAATCTGATCCTATATTTCTTTCATTTAGTAAAAAGACCTATAGCAGCAGTTACATAACACAGGATTCGTGGAACCAAAAAGCACTAAAAACATACCAATTTGGTGTAATTCCAAACAAGAAAGGTATTCATTTTAATACCTCTTAGTTTAATAACATAGAGGTCTGTAGTTAAATCAAGATACATACCACGATAAGACAACATTTGTCTTTCTCTACAAAATTCAACTAAAAATGTGATGAAAGCTATTTTTTTTTAAGACTAGAGAACATAAATTCCTCTTACTTTCATTTTAGAAAAGAAAATTCCAGAAGCCCATAAAACGAAATTTCATCATCAGGACCAAAGTCACAACTGTTTGTCCAGGAAAGAGCACCGACACCAACCCAAACTGGCTCCAGCGGAAGCCTCAGTCACCAGGGGAGCCCTTCACTCACTCGTGACACCATCTGAGACAACCAGTGTCAGGACAGCCTGTTCCCCGCAACAAGTGGCTCTTCTCCGATCCTGGACTGTCCCTGCAACACTCAGACCTGCTTCTCGCTCCCTGGCAATCTCCCTCATCTGTAGATGACGCCAGCACTTACACCTGTCCTGCCAACCAGATACCCTGAGAACATCCCAATTTCAGCATATACAAAATTAACTTTATCTCAGATCTGTTCCTTCTGTGTGCCAGTGTCTGTTAATAGTATCTGCATCCTCTCAATCACTCAGGATAGGGTCCAGTTTTCCTTCTCTCATCATCCCCTCTCTTCTCAGTAGCACACCAGTTCGAAGAAAGATCTAATCCCGCATGGTACCAGCTAGCATCTATCCCTGCTTCCTGACCCATGCCAACAGTTTCCACCTACTTCCTCACCACCTCTCATATTTAACTGAGTCTAACTACTCTAAACATCACAGATGGACCTTGCTATGGATGTTCCTCTCCAACTTATAGGCCCCCACTACCTACCACTGCATCCCAGATTTTCAGAACTTGAAGGAAGCTCATCTGACTCAACCATCCATTCACTTGTTCTAAGAAACTCTTCAAATTCAAAATGCCCTGGCCTCGCCTTCAAAGTCATTCCTGCTCTGGTGAATTCTCTCACCCTACACCTCCAGCTTGTACCCTAGTTCTTGTATGCATAAATGAATAAATCTTAAAAAAAAAAAAAAGAAGTTGTGAAAAAGAGAACTATGTCATGCCATTATTCATGGGCTAAAGGTCAAAATTCTCAGGTGTGGCCCCTGCCTATATGTCTAGTCTTGCCATGCCCTTCTTCACTCTCTCTGCTCCAGCCACCTGCCCTTCTACCCAGCCTGCCATGGTCCTTCTCATCACCAAACCTCTGTACATGTTGGCCCCTCAGCACTCAACCCCTCAGGCAGATAATACCATCTCAACCCTCAGATCTCAACTCAAAAGTCACTTACTCAGTCCTTAACCTTAGCACTCCATATTCAGTAGAGTCCCATTGTCTCCTGCTCTTCACCTCCACAGCATTAAGCAAAACCATAATAAACTGATTATTGGGTTTCTTATTCCCCAGCTAGAATGTAAGGTCTAAGAGAGCAGGACTGTGTCTTGTTTACCACTCAACCTAAACAGGAATAACCTCCAACAAATACGTGTAAATTAATGTAATCTATAAATCTCCTAACACCCTAAGTGAGTTACAAGACCAGTTCCACTTCACATGGGTCAAGAAATCACTTGGTTTCTCCACCCATAATAATAAAAAGCTCATCTCAATGTTCTCTGAGTTCCTTTGACATCAGGAAAATCTACAGTTCTACCATTCTAAAGTTCTCTCTGAAAATATTATTCTCTCTGAAAACATTCTTTGAGGGCTTCCCTGGTGGCACAGCAGGTTGAGCACTGCACTGTGAAGCATCCATGGCACAGCAGTGCGAGTTCAATCCCCGCCCAGGGAGAGGACACAGAAGGCCCAGGAGACCTTTCCTGCCTCACCCACCGCTCCCCTCAGCAGTGTATTTCAGTAAATCTGCCTGTTCTGCTCCCCACTCTGTCTCTGGTGAATCCTCTCACCTCCAGCAACTTTGACCTGTACCCCAGCTCTTGTATGCATAAATAAATCTTATTTTAAAAAAATTCTTCGCTATATCCTGCCACCAGGAATACTTTACTTTCTTCTGGTCTCCATGATTTTGTTTGCATCCTTCCTTCCATCTGGAGTTTCCCCTCCCAACTCCACATTTCTAAATGCTACTTAACCTCAACCACTCAAATCCAATGTCATCTTCTCCTCAGTCTTCCTGGCATCTCCCCCACCAGTCACAATGCTCCACCCCTGAAATCTCCACAGGTTCTCTGTTGCCTCATTCAGGTCTTAGATCAAATGTCACTTCTAATGAGAAGCTGCTTCTAAAGTTACCCACAATTATAATTCTCTATCAGACTATCCCTTTTTACTTTCTTGATACCATTTACCATTTTCTGAAATTAACTTGCTAATTTCTTTCACTTATTTTATTTACTTGGTAACTGCCTGCTTTCTCCACTAGAATGTAAGATCCATGAGAACAGGGACCCTGTCTGTCTTGCTCTTCATATTTCTCCACTCCTCCCTATCTGATATCAAAAGTGCTCAGCAAACACTTGTCAAAGGCAAGAATGAATTTGGAGCCCTCATAACCAGGGTTATTTGTGTGCGTATCTTTCTCTTGCTATATTCCAAACTCCTGGTGCACTAGGCCAAAGTCTGGCTAATCTATTTGTTTGTCAGTATTATCTGGATATTCTTACTCAACTGAAACAAATAATAGAGAACTATTAATTAATGAATGAATGATTGCTCCAAGTACTGCCCTGAACCAGGCCAACTCAGAATTCCATATTCTCCAGAAACCAGAGCAAAGAGACACCTCCTTCTCTGCCTTGTCCACAACAGACCCTGTTCTAATCTGCCACCTTCAACTGAGCAAAAGGCTAGTTTCCTCAATTTCTTTTAAGGAACCACCACTGGTTTTTATAGCTCCAATATCTCACAACCCTATCCTTTCCCTTCTATCTCCACCCCACAAATCAATTCCAGGGCCTTGTTTCTTTAGAACACCCACTATTTGCAATAGATCGGGAAACTCACCAGGTTGTAGGGAACAAGGGGATGTTAAAACGAAGTGCTTAAGTAAGACTGGATCGCTCCCCTTTCATACTTTTTATCTGAAATAGGCCTAGTTTCAGAGACTAGCTTTGATACTCTTTGGGACCCTAAGATTTCTTCCCTTGTAGGCCACTGCACCCAAACACCTTTGGGTTGCCCCCACCCTTCCCTCGCACCTTTTCATCTTCCAGTACAATAAGACTCCAGGGCAGAGAGCAAATGGTCCTCAAACACTGGGGGGCGGCCCTATACCCCCCACTTTGTCCCGTATTCGCCTCCGGCCTGGAGCTGTTTCGAGCACCCGGCGGCTTCTGCTTCCCCTGGGCCCGACCTTCCAACACCACCACTACCATCACCCCCACTCACCTGAATCGGCCCCCGCAGTGCTGGCATTGCTCGCCCACCCAGCCGGAGGGGCAGACGCACTGGCCGGTGCCAGGGTTGCAGCGGCCGCCGTTGACACAAGGCCGGTCACATTCTTTGGCCTCGGCTGCAGCAGAGCCCGACACCACCGCAGCTGCCGCCGCGGCCTCAGCAGCCCAGGGCAGCAACAGCAACGACGGGAGCAGCAGCGGCAGCAGCAGCAGCAGCCGCGGGAGGCGCAGCCTGGACCCCAGCCCCAGCCTCCCAGCCCTGATCGCGTCCCGATCCCTGCGCCTCTCGCCGTTCCTGCCCGTGGGTGCTGCCGTCGCCGCCGTCCTCCGCCTCAGCCTCGCCTCAGTCGCCGCCGCCGCCGCCACCATCTTCCCGGGGCTGAGACGGCGCCCCGTGAACACATACACACACACCGCACGGCCGGCTCCGCTTCGCCTGGCCGTGCGGGGCGGGGCTGTACGGACGGTGGCTCAGGCGGTCAATCCTGAAGGCGGGGCCAGGCAGCGGGGTGGGCGGGGCCAGCGGGTGCGTGCGTGGGCGGGGCGCGGCGCGGCGCGGCGCGCAGACCCTGGAGGCGGGTCTCTTAAGTCCGGGTGGGGCTCGCCGAGGGCCCCTGCTTAGGTACCGGAGTGCCGGAGCTCGCTTGTTGTCGCGCTTCGCGGAAAACCGCAGCGACCGGTAGCTGCTCTGAAACACCCTCTTCGGGTTGGCCGGCGGGAGCTGGTCAGCCTACTGGCCACGCCGGCCCGCTGTGCTGAGACCCGAGTCTGCCCCGACCCGCGCTCTGGGCAGAAGGGGCCTAGGAGGCTGCATAGTGGGGCGCTCGGTGCGGCACGGAAGGTGTGTTGCTTTCGAGACTCAGCTTTCTGCTGTTAAACAGAGATAACGAAATAATATGTTGACCTGGCGCATAGGCGGTGCACAATAAATACCTAGTAGACGTGAAGTAGAGTGAAGACGTGCAGCCCCTCCCAGCTTCCTTAGACGCAGGCTGATGATCCAGGAGCAGACCAGACGCCCCCTTTAATTCTGTGGGGGAACGCTGGGATTACCTTACTCTCCGCTATTTGTCTTCCAATGTTCGCTGAAAAAAAGGGCTGCAAAAAACTGAATTAGGGCATCTTCAGGCCACTCAGGTCTGGTCTTTGAGCTCCTCTTTCCAGAGAGCTTGCCGGTGTGGTGGCTCCAGTGAATCCGGCCTTCAGGCAGTGTAACCTTGTGTGGTCCTCGACCCTGGGACCTGGACTAGACCTGACATTTAGCCAATAGGAGAATATGGCAGGAGCGAGGATGCCTGTGCTTTAAAAGCTGACTTTGAGCTGTTGCTTATCCTGAGGTGTAACCCCCTTTTCCACCTAGCTCTCAAGAGACCACATGCAGAAAAGAACCCAATTATCACATGAACCTAGTGGATCCATCCTAGCCAAGGGGCCGTCATTGAGGTAAGAAGCCAGCTAGGTTTTTCCAGCCATCTGGGCCATTCCTCGGTCCCTAAAACAAAAACAAGTCTCTCCTACCAGTGCCTTATCCAGAATCCTGAGAAGTAATAAGCTGACTGCTGGGTTTTTTGTGTGTGTGTGTTTGTTTTTAAAGATCTATTTGTGTATACAAGAACTGGGGTGCAAGCCAGAGGTGGGGCGGGTGAGAGAGACAGAGTGGGGAGCAGAACAAGCAGATAGACCAAAATACACTACTGGGGGAGCAGCGGATGAGACAGGAGAGGTCTGCTGCGCCATGTGGGTCCCGTCCCTGGCCAAGGATGGAACTCTTGCTGCAGTGGCTGAGGACAGCTCCACAGTGCTGCAACCCAACCCCTTGGCCATCAGCAAGACCCCCTAACTGCTGTTTTAAGCTTCTAAGTTTTAGACAGTTTTGTTACTGAGAAACAGATAACCAGAACAGCGACTGACATCAACCTTGAGCTATGAGAAATACTCCTTTGACAATCGCCTCAAAGTTTAGGCACCTTGAAGTCCCTAGGAAACAAAGAAAACTGCTTATATACCTGTGGAGCCTCTCAGCTTTACCTTAGAGCACAGACTTCTGAGATTCTAGGATACCTGGGTCCTGATCTCCTCGCTCTACATCTTCTTCAAACCTAGGTAGCTGAACTGCACAAAAGCCTCACCCTCAGGTCTCCACCCACACATGCCTCCTATTGCCACATGAAGTCTATTATTTACTCAAGGTTCTAGCACTCTGGTTTGTGGGCTTTGTTTTGTTTGCCGTGTCCTAAATGGGACTGTGTAGGATGAGTTGGAAAATTGAAGATTACCCTGGGCTGGAGGAGCGTAACATGGAAACTTGCTCTGACTTCAGGAGATACTGCTCCCCCTTTTCCTCCAGGCCAGAAATGGAACCAGGCTCTCCCTTCACTCCCTGCTGCCTAACCAAATTGGGGCTGTGATCTTTCATACGATTGTACCAGCACTTAGGGGTACCAGAAAATGGTTTGCATCTGCAGAGCAGCAGTACAGCTACTCACCAAAGCCCTGGAATCTTGCTACAAGCAAACATTCTCTTCTTTACCTTCTTAATCTCCCTTCTCTAGTTCTTTTTTCTTAGCATCCAAACATGCTCAGATTATCTTGTTCTTTAAAATCATTCCCTGACATCAAAGGAACTCTTGCTGTCTTTCTCCTGTACTCTTATTGTCAGAGCCACTTACACTTTCTGTATGTTGGATTAATGATGTTTGCAAATTATTTTACATCTTTCAATGAGGAGATGGGGACTAATCCCTCACTCCCCTCCGTGAATCTGTCCTGGCCTTTGTGATTTGTTTAACCATTGTGCAATGGATCTGGTAGCTGAGACTTCTAAGTCTAGGTCATACAAAATTTTGCAGCTTGCTCCTGAGGGTATAAGAACACTTATGCTGGGGAAATCCAGCAGACATAATAGAATTCCATCTATTATAAAGCTGTTCCCAGCTATTCCAGAACTCCAGCAATCTGTGTTTTGAGGACACAGGGGGACCTCAAGAAAAGAGAAATTTACACAAGATATTGCTGGTGAAGTCCAGTCTTCAATTTGGAACTGCTCCAAGTTCATACTCTACATAACAGACCTCACCAACTGCATGGCCAAGAAGTTAGGATCCACTCAGATTGAAGTTTGACGTTACCTCTGTTAATTTCTTTTTTTCCCCTAAGAAAGACATACTTATGATAAAAATTTCTCCTTTAGGTAACAACCTGTGTTAGTTTCCTGTGACTATTGTCATAAATTGCCACAAACTCGGTGGCATAAAATTACAGATTATTCTCACAGTTTTGGAGACCACAGGTCCAAAGTCAGGGCATCACCAGGGCCACACTCCCTCGAGAGATGTTGGGGGATAGTTCTTTCTTGCCTATCCCAGGTTCTGGTGGCAAATGGCATTCCCTGACTTATAGCCACATCACTTTAATCTATGCCTCCGTCATCACATCACCTTCTATTCTATACCATCTTCTCTGTGTGTCTCTTATAAAGATAATCATCATTAGACTTAGGGCCCACCTAGATATTTCAGGATGAGTGCCTCATCTCAGGATCCTTTTTTTTTTTTTTTTAAAGATTTATTTATTTATGCACACAAGCACTGGGGTACAGGCCAGAGGTGTGGGGGCGGGGTGAGAGGATTCACCACAGAGAG
>JAGFMF010011769.1:8215298-8233073 GCA_019455555.1 Galemys pyrenaicus
GGCACAGCAGGAGAGGTCTGCCGCACCATGTGGGTCCCCTCCCTGGCCGGCAGCAGGGATCGAACTCTTGCTGCAGTGGCTGCGGTCTGCTTCATAGTGTGTTGCTTAACCCACTGCGCCACCAGGAAGGCCCATCTCAGGATCCTTAATTATACCTACAAAGACCCTTTCTCCAAAGTGATAACTTTCTCCCAAGTGGTAACACTTAGATAATGTTGTAGACATATTTTAGGGAGAACTATTAGCCCACTACAAAACCCTACATGGGAAGTCAACTCATTCACTTTATGCAACCACTATCTATTGAGAGTCTGCTGTATGCCTGAGATGGATCTAGGCTCTGGGGAGGCATCATATAGAAATGTCTGTCTTTCCTCATACTCATTAGGTTGGCTACTATTTTGAAAATGACAATAAATGGTGAAATGTGAAAAAATTAGAACCCTCATGCCCTAAAAGTGGGAATGTAAAATGGTGCAACCTCTGTGGAAAACAGTTTGGCTGTTCCTCAAAATATTAAAAATTTACATATTATCTCCAAGGGTGGTATTGCTGAGTCATATAATTCTATTTCTAGCATATACATATATGTATACACACCCACACATATGTATCCAAAATAATTAAAAACCTTCCTGGTGGCTCAAGGGGTTAAGTCGTAGCACTATGAAGTATCCGCAGTCACTGCAGCAAGAGTTTGACACCAGGCCAGGGAGGGGATCCACATGGCGCAGCAGACCTCTCCTGTCTCACCTGCTGCTCCCCTCAGCAGTGTGTTTCAGTCGATCTGCCTGTTCTGTTCCCCACTCTGTCTCTAGTGACTCCTCTCACCTCCTGTGACTCTGGCCTGTACTCCAGCTCTTGTATGCAAAAATAAATAAGTCTTTAAAAAATAAATAATTAGGGGCCTCCATGGCGGCGCAATAAGTTAAGCAAAGCACAATGAAGCATCCACAGCCACTGCAGCATGAGTTTGACCCCTGCCACCCGCCAGGGAAGGGACCCACATGGCGCAACAGACTTCTGCCTTGCCCGCTGCTCCCCTCAGCAATGTATTTCAGTTGACCTGTCTATTCTGTTCCCTACTCTGTCTCTGGTGAATCCTCTCACCACCCCCACCTCTGGTCTGTAGCCCAGTTCTTATATGCATAAATAAATAAAACTTTAATTAATTAAAAGCAGGATCTTGAAGTGACGTATGTATACCCACATTCACGGCAACATTATTCACAATAGCCAAGAGGTAAAATCAACCCAAATGTCCATGGACGGATGAATAGATAAGCAAAATATGTTATATAAATACAGTGGGCTATTATTCAGTCTTAGAAAGAAATTCTGACAGTTAATGACAGCAGGAATGAAACTTGCTAAGTGAATAACTGAATAAGTGAATTTTTGCTAAGTGAAATGTCAGTCACAAATAGATAAATACTGTATGATTCCATTTATCTGAGTTAACTAAAGTAGTTGAGTTCATAAAAACAAAATGTAGAATGGTGGTTGCCAGGAGCTGGGAAAGAAGAAAACGGCCAGTGTTTCTTTAGGGTGCAGAGTTTCAGTTTTGCAAGATGAAAAAGCTGTGAAATCTCCTATACAACAATGGGAATATACTGAGCACTACCGAACTATGTGCACTGAAAAATGGTTTGGGTGGTAAATGTTACTTTTTTTTACCGCAATTAAAAAGCTTTTAATTATTTTTACAAATTCCTGACTTCATGGAACAACTAGATATTGTTGTTTTGAACTGTCTGCTGAAGGATTACATACATATACAGAAGTGAGGGATTTTACATATACAGTTCAAAGAATCTTCAAAGTAAACACACTCTTGTAACCAACACCCAGGTCAAGAAATAAAATGCATGGGCCTCCCTGGCGGTGCAAGAGGTTAAGGAGCAGCACTGTGAAGCTCTCTGCAGTCACTGCAGCAAAAATTCGATTCCCAGCCAGGGAGGGGACCCACATGGCACAGCAGACCTCTCCTGCCTCCCCCGCTGCTCCCCTCAGCAGTGGATTTCAGTCCATCTGCCTATTCAACTCCCCACTCTGTTTCTGGTGACTCCTCTCACACCTCTGGCCTACATCCCAACTCTTGTATGCATAAATAAATAAATCTTTAAAAAAAGAAGAAAACATGATAAGATCCCTCTCGGCCCCTCCCACTTACTTTCTCCTCAAGGAAAACTCTTTCCTCACATCTTACACTATCGATTAGTTTTGCCAGCTTTTTTTTTTTAAAGATTTATTTATTTATGCATACAAGCAGTAGGGTACAGGCCAGAGATGTGGGGAGGTGAGAGAATCCACCAGACAGAGCAGGGCGCAGAACAGGCAGATGGACTGAAACACACTGCTGTGGGGGGCAGCGGGCCAGGCAGGAGAGGTCTGCTGCGCCATGTGGGTCCCCTCCCTGGCCGGCAGCAGGGATCGAACTTGTGCTGCAGTGACTGCGTTTTGCTTCATAGTGCGTTGCTCAACCCACTGCGCTACCAGGTTGGACCCCAGCTTTTTTACTTTATATAAATGAATCTTACACTCTGTGTGTGTATGGACTCTTGTATGTCTGTTTTCCTTCCCTCAGCAATATGTTTGTGAGCTTCATCCACAGTGTTGTATATAGTAGGTCATTTATTTTGTTTATTTCACTGAATAAATACATATGTGCACCATAATATGACACTGTTCTACTGCTGATGGACCATTGGGCAGTTTCCAGTTTGAGATGTCTCTAAATGATGATGCCACGGGCAGTCTTGGACTCTAGTATGGTCTCTTGTGAACACACATACACAGTTCTTTGGGTGTGTCCGAGAGGCATGCTGGTAAATGCTTAACAACCAGTTCACCATGAGGCAAAAACTCGCATGTATAGCATTTGTTGATTTTTATGGTGCAAATACTCCCACCATCACCTATTTTAAGCTACCAACATGATGTCATTGAGTGTGGAGCTGGGAAGAGAAGCAGAGAATCTGTTCTCACAAGCCTGTGGGAACCAGCTCCAGCACTGTGTATGCCTGGGAGGTCTACCAAGAAACAGATGCCAAAACAGAATTTGACACGCAAGAGACTTATTAGGGGAAATGTCTGTGAAGGATAAAGGGAAGGACAGAGGGAAAGGCAGGGCAGCTTTCAGATTGTAATAAAAATCTGAGCTCTGAAGGAAAGGGGGCTTAGGGACTACAGTTGATAATATTGTATTGTAAATTTGAACATTGCTGAGAAAAGATGTTAATCAGAGATATTGTGGGGATCATTTTGCATTGTATACAATGATCAAATCATTATGCTGTGCACCTGGAACTAATATAATGTGTGTCAACTATATTTCGATTTCAAAAAAAGAGTCTCAGATGGCAGCACAGTTGCAAGAAAAGCTTGGTGGGGCCACTGGGAAGTCCTGGAGTCCAAAGTTTCCAGTGGGAGTAGCCCTGCATCTGCGAAGAACAGGCTGGGCTAGCATAATGCAGTGGTGGCCAGAGGAGAGAGCTGGACTGCCTGCCATTCAGACAGCAGGAGCTCAAAGCAGTGCTTGTCCATGGCCGCTGTATCTGCCGATATGCCATCCCATCCCCCTCCTCTCCAAGGAGATGAGTCCTCTCGTTATGTCTTACTTTTCGTTAAGTTAGATGCACAGCCCTGCTTGGCTGACTTGTTTAGAAGTTGGATTGACTGTAATTATTAAATTATAAAATTGTTAAAGAGATAAGAGTTGACCATATTGTATCCTCAACTGATGACAGGTATCCTACTGATTACACAGAAAGAATAAAATAAATGGAGTAAGTCAGAAAGAGAAGTTGGAAAAGATCTTATAATCCAAAGTACAGCTAACAGGGCCTCCCTGGTGTCCTAAGTTTCAGCACCTTCATCGCTGTGGGCTGAGTTTAATCTCTAGTCAGGGAGGGGACCCACACGGGCGCAGCAGACCTCTCCTGCCTCGCCCGCTGCTCCCCTCAGCAGTGTGTTTCAGTCTATCTGATTGTTCTGCTTCCTACTCTGTCTGGTGAATCCTCTCACTCTCCCTACCCACAACTCTGGCCTACACCCCAGTTCTTGTATGCAAAATCATACACACACAAAGTATAATTACCAATTGAGCTCAAAACAATGCAATGCTTTTTTTAATGTTCAGATATTTTGTATACTCCTTTAAAAGGTGGAATTTCATTCCCTTCCAAGAATATGGCCCAGACTTAGTGACTTCCTTCTAATAAGTAGAATGTGGTTGAATACATATCATGTGGTTGAATAAATACCCTGTGACCACTGAAGGCAGGTCAGACAAAGGACATCGCTCTCTCCCCCACCCCCATCTCGCTCTCTCCTTGCCTTGGCGGAGGGCAGCCATGTCACATGGATACTGAAGCAGCTTATAAAGAAGCCCAAGTGGGGAGGAACCTAGGTCTCGCACTGACGGCACAAACTTCCCCAACCTGTGTGTGAGCCGGCTTGGAAGTCTACCCTCTAGCTGTAGTCAAGGCATCAGATGACGGTAGCCCGGACCAACATCTTGACTGAGATCTCATGAAAGACCCTGAGCTAGAACTGCCTAATTAAGCTATCTTTGGATTTTTTTAAAAAAGATTATTTATGCACACAAGAGCTGGTGTACAGGTCAGAGTCATGGGAGGCGAGAGGATTCACCAGAGACAGAGTGGGGAGCAGAACAGGCAGGTCGACTGAAGCACACTGCTGAGGGGAGCAGTGGGCGAGGCAGGAGAGGTCTGCTGCGCCATGTGGGTCCCCTCCCTGGCCAGGGATCGACCTTGTGCTGCTGTGCTGCAGCTGATTCACAGTGTGGTGCTCAACCCACTGCCCCACCAGGGAGGCCCAGTCCTTGAATTCTGATCGACGGGAACTATTGGTCAAAAAATTGTTGTGGTGGTAAGTCACTAAGTTTATGGTAATTTCTTTCACAGCAATAGAGCATTCATAAAGGCAACCTGAATTTAGATGCAGCTCTCCTGCCCACCTGTGATAATGCAGGTGCCTCCCGTTTTCTCCTTTTCTCTAATAAATCTGTCCTTTTAAAATGTATAATAGGGCCTCCCTGGTGGTGCAGCGGGTTGAGCAATGGATGCACTGTGAAGTATCTGCAGCAAAGCAGCACAAGTTCGGGCACAGGAGCGTGAGTTCATTCCCAGCCAGGGAGGGGACCCACATGGCGCAGCAGACGTCTCCTGCCTCGCCCGCTGCTTCCCCCAGCAGTGTATTTCAGTCGATCTGTCTGTTCTGGTCTCCACTCTGTCTCTGGTGAATCCTCTCACCCCCCACCTCCGGCCTGTACCCCTGCTCTTGTATGCATAAATTAAAAATCTTTTAAAAATAATAAAATAAAATGTATAATATTAATAATAATATGTCACTGCGACAATAGGGCAAACTCATGGAAGATGTCAGTTTCCCCGCTTCCTTTTTTGACTCACAGAGTACCTGTCTCCTTTCTACACCGTCTCCATCAGGCCTACTCTCCCGGTGCCACCAGAAACAGCATGTGTATTTCTAATGTTTGCCCAAGACACTGACAGCTTCCGCTGCTGTGATCAGGCTTCCGGTGCCCATCTCGTGTTGCTGCCCAGCCACTGGTGCCAACTCCCACCATCTGAGACCCACTGGCCTCACTGCAGGCCATGTTACAGCAAAGTGACTCCTGCATTCACTTGTTCCATGACTGGCATTTCCCTAAGTGGGGGAGGAATGGCAGGAAACCCTGTGTGCAGAGCCATTTGACCAAAAGCCTGGCCTGTGACTAGAGGTGTGGCCCAGATTGCAGTGTTTACCAAGTTAAACAGACTAATACCATATCAGTATATCAGAAATGGCTCAAGGAACAGGAGGAGTTTAGCTGTGCTCCCAAGTCAGGGCCAAGGGCACTGGTTGTGAACAAGGTTCTCAGAGGACAGAAAGGAGACCTGCAAGAGATCCATGAGCTGAGCCCGCGCTTGGGGCAGCTGTGATGGCTGCCTGTGGCCGTGTTCCAAGCTCCCCATCCTCACAGCCGGCTGGACTCCATCAGGCCCATGCTCCCCTATGCATTCCAAAGGAGGCTACTGCTTTTTTCACGTGGAAAATTCCTACAGAGTTACCAGGACTCTGACTGCCTAATATTAACAAGGAAGCCTGGACAAGTTTATATTCATTTAGGTTCCCCCGAGAAGCAGACAGGACACCAGGAAGCAGGTAGGGGAGGAAGGAAGTGAGACAGAGGAGCAAAGTCAGTAGAGGGTATGATGTCATTCAGTTGCTAACATGAGCAACTGGAGCTCGATTCCTTGGCAGGGACTCTGGGAAATGGTGCAGGACACTGGTCTCAGAAGCGAGGACGCTGGGACACTTTCAGGTTATTATGTGGGGATATTCGTATGCTTAGTCCAGTCAGTCATTGCTGGGGGCCAGTAGGAAAAGGAGAGTTATCACTGTGGGGACGGAGATGGACACTGATTGGCCAATCTTTATGTGCCATTGGTCATTTGAGTTTCCCCTTCTGTGCACTGTGCATTTATAGCCTTTGCCCGTTTTTATATTGGGTTATCTTTTTTATTGATTTGTAAGAGTTACACATATATTTGGATATTAACCTTTTTTTTTTTTCATTATATGGAGGCAAATATTATTTTCCAGATTTTGGTTCCTTTTTTCATTTTATGAATTTACTTTATCATTCAGTATTTTTACTTTACCATTCAATTAAAAGTTCTTATTTTTAATGTAGATATATTTGTCAGTCTTTCTAGACTGATTTTCATTAACTTGTTTATCTGTGAAGTAACACAAATAATAATTTACTAAGCACTTTTTGCTTTGTATAGGTAGTCTTTAACCCCCCTGGAAATTATTTTTATGATAATTCAATGTAGAAATTCATTATTTAATTTTTATCATGGTTAATATCAAACATACACAAAAGCAGAGTAGTGTGAAGAACTCAACACCCAGCTTTGACCATTATTGCTTTATTTTAGTTGACCATTGCTGTGCAGCAAATTACTTCCAAAACTCACCTAATTAAAACAGTAATAAAGGGCCTGCCCTGGTGGCGCAGTGGGTTGAGCAACGCACAATGAAGCAGACCGCAGCCACTGCAGTATGAGTTCGATCCCTGCTGCCGGCCAGGGTGGTGACCCACATGGGGCAGCAGACCTCTCCTGCCTCGCCCACTGCTCCCCTCAGCAGTGTGTTTCTGTCAGTCTGCCTGTTCTGCATCCTGCTGTCTGGTGGATTCTCTCACCACCCCCACACCTCTGGCCTGTACCCCAGTGCTTGCATGCATAAATAAATAAATCTTTAAAAAAAATAACAAAAAAAACCCAGTAATAAATATTTATTAACACACGCCATTTTGTGGGGTCAAGATTTTAGGAGTAACTTAACTGGATGGTTCTGGTTCAGGCTGTTGTACAGCTGTTGTCAGCCTGTGCTACGAGCATCTGAAACCTTAACTAAGGCTAAAGGATCTGGTTCAAGGTGGCACATACCTGGGCTGGTAAGATATGGGTAGAGGCATCAGCTTCTTACCATGTGGACCTGTGTGTTGAGCTGCTGGAGTGTCCTCACTGGCTGGTGATGAATGATCCAACAGAAAGCAAGACAGAAGGTGCCAACACCTTTTATGACATAGTCTTAGAAGATACACAAGCTCATTTGCACCACAGCCACACTCAAGGGGAGGGAAATCAGGCCCCACCTTAGACGAGTGGATTGGCAAAATTAGTAGACATTTTTAAAACCAGCACTGGGGCCTCCCTGGTAGCCTAGGGGTTAAGTCTCAGCCCTGTCATTGTGAGAGCCTGAGTTCAGTCCCTGGCCAGAGCTGACCACATGGCGCAGCAGACCTCTCCTCTCTTGCCTGCTGTTCCCCTTAGCAATGTATTTCAGTAATATCTGCCTGCCTGCCCTGCTCCCCACTCTGTCTATGGTGAATGCTCTCACCCATTCCCACCCTGCATTTCTGGCAGTTCTTTAACACAAAAATAAATAAAATCTTTCTAATATAATCATAAATTTAAAAAATAAAACCAGCACTTAACTCATGGCCAGTCTTGTTTCACCTATATCTCCATTCAGTTTCCCTTACTAATTGGATTTTTTTTTAAATTTTTTTAAAGATTTATTTATTTATGCACACAAGAGCTGGGGTACAGGCCAGAGGTGTGGGGGGTGAGAGGATTCACCAGACACAGAGTGGGGAACAGAACAGGCAGATCCACTGAAACACACTGCTGAGGGGAACAGCGGGCGAGGCAGGAGAGGTCTGCTGCGCCATGTGGTCCCCTCCCTGGCTGGCAGCAGGGATCGAACTCGTGCTGCAGTGGCTGAGGCTTGCTTCATAGTGTGTTGTTTAACCCACTGCGCCACCAGGGAGGCCCCACTATATACTTCTAAGAGATAAGCCCTGAAGAAAAGTCATCATCTCTATACAGTTACCACATGAAAATTGAACAATCTAACAATAATTCCTTAGTATCAGCAAATGTCCAGTCAGCATTCAAACTCCCCTGATAGTCTCTCCTCCTTTCCCCCATCCTTTCTTCTCTCTCTCCATTTCCGTGTACATCAGACCCCTCTTGTGTAACTCCAGATCCTCTCGGGCTCACCTGTCTCGTAACTCAGCCATTTCTACACAGGTTCCAACCAGCTTCACACACGTGGCACCAGCGCACCTACCTCCTCAGACCGCTCTTTAATGCTGCGATGTAGGATACTGTGGAAATCCGCCTGGCACCAAGGAACGCACACCCGGGAAATGCCAGGAATCTGGGACTGCTTAAGGCAAACTTTGACAATGGAGAATGGGGGCCAATACAGCGGCCTTTCCCTTTCATCCCCGAATGAACAGTCTTGAGACACAGCCATGCAGCTTCTCAGATCTGTGCAGGGAAGTAATCCACCCTTAGAGGTAGTCAACGTGACGTAACCACGCTTCCGTGTGTTGGCTTTTCTATGCTTCCCCGAGCAGGCCCCTCTCACCTGTCCTTGAGATCACACTCCTTGATGGAATCTTCGCACAGTTTTTTTTTTTAAATCAAGTTGTGCTTTCTTGGGGGACCCAAGCCAAGACACATTTGGTTCCAAACAATGTCCACACTTTGCATTCGATTGATCTATCTTTTAGTTCTCTCTGATCTATAGGTTCTAAACCACTTGTTTTCCCTTGCAACTATTTGGTTATTCCAATAAAACATATTGTTTGTTTGGAGGGAGGTTACCACATTCTGTCTTGCTATGATGTTATTTTCACGTTCTTCTTTTCACTGTATTTCCTGAACTGGTAGTCCAATCTAGAACACCAATCAGATTCAGGTTTGACTTTTGGCAAGAATACTTCATGAGAGTTCCGTTAGGAAAAGTGGTGTTTAGAGACCACAGGCTGGGGGTTAGGGGGTACTGTTCCTAGGGACTTAGTTGTTGTTTTTAGTACATAGAGCTAGAAAGTATTTTTTTTACATTGTATACTTCCAGTTACATCATCATAGGTGACGTATGTCTATTTTGTTCTCTTTTTTGTATTTTTAAGATTGAGCATTAAGTTAAGGGATAATCATTCTGAGCTTTCAGGAATAACCATTATAAACTCCCAATATATCTTATACTTAGTGATTTTAGTAACCAAAGATATTCAAATCCTAGGCTTACACTGCCCGCTGTAACTTTTCAGTATAGATAATTAGAAAATAATCTGTTGTGGTTTTTTTTTTTTTAAGAAAATGCATCTTAAGTCTATACTAATATCCCAAATTCAAACTTAGGACTACAAAGTATTACTTAACTCCTTTGACTTTATATTTGTCTCTCTTCTTCCAAACTGAGAATCTTGGTCCTGAATATTATCAACATAAGGGCTTATTTTCTTTGTCGTATGAAACCTATAATAATTTCTGGTTGAGCTGTGTCAGTAATGTATTATTAAATATTAAACATCTTGACTACTACCCTCACTCTGAAACCTTCAAATGTGGTAAATACATTGTTCTCTGCTTGCATTTTCTCAGTTGGGGGAATTGCTATTCTGCTACTGTTTTTAGTGAACCTCTGATGCCAGGGCCTTGACCTCCCCTTCTATAGGAATGGGGAAGAATCCCAGACCCTGTGGAAGTTAACATTCCATGGGTCAACCTCAGCCAGTGCAAGATAAGAGACAGGAAGGAACCAACAAATAATCTTTTTTCCCTTCTACCCTTCAGTGGACCATTTCAAGGCCTGATTGGTTTGCACAACCATTAAGAAGACTCCTATGTTACTGAGTAACTGGGTGTCTGTCTTCCTGACACTGCAGAGAGTTCAGTAACAAGCCACCTTACCTTTGCTTTCCTTCCTTCCTCTTCTCTCTAACTTTTGTTGCTCTGGGACTGTGCCTCCCATTTAGATCCTACTGTGAAACCTTTGGCTCTTGCTCTGTTCTCTAGGGAATCTCGGAAAAAGTAGTTTTCCAGAAGCAAAGGTTGAAGAGTGGTGCTGGGAATTTCTCAGAAGGGTGAAGGGCTGTGCTGAAGATTTAGATATCTAAGAAGCACTCCAAGTGAGTCTTATGACCAGACAAATATGGCTGTCACTCCCTTAAAGCATGCTCAGGCCTAGATCTCACATCCACAGGAAATGAACTGCTAAAGCCATGTGATTTCGGAAGGACCATCCATTCCAGAAGTTCTTTATTTTATTTTTTTAAAAGATGTATTTATTTATGCATCCAAGCACTGGGATACAGACCAGAGGTGTGGGGGGTGAGAGGATCCACCAAAGACACAGTGCCTTAGATGTAGCCACAGCGGACAACAAACAAGCGGGAGCCGCAAGAACGAAACCTTGAGGCAGCGGCCTGAGCCAGCTAGGAAAAAGGCTGCCGAGGCCAAAAGCACAGCCGTTCCTGTCCTACCTGGCGCTGGTGTGTGCTGCGGCCGTGGTGATGGCTGATGGTGTTCTCTGCCACTCCTGTCTTGTCTCAAATGCTTTTTACTGAGTAAGATTCTCCTACCTGTTTTCCTACAGTTGGGTTGTTTTTTGTTTGGCCGTTTGCAGAGTATTCTGGTTTTTGTTTGTGAGCGTGTTATTTATGGTGCTGGGTTTCGTGGAGCCGCAAGGAGAAGAGAGCAGCTGGCTCACCACTGAAGGAAACCACCATTCCTCACCCCGACCCAGCCCACCGCAGTCAACATGGCATTACTTCACCTTTCTCTGGGGAAGGAATCTTCAGGTTTTTCACTTCCTTCATTGTCTTCTGCTTCCTAGTGTGCTGGCTTTACACTAAGGGGCCTCACGCTGGCCTCCAGCAGCCCTGGGTGCCCCTCACCCTTCATGCTTTTAGGCAGGAGAAAAAAAAAGTTGTCTTTTTTTTTTTTTTCTTTACATTTTAAAAGTTGTGGTTTGCTAGGAAAGGGAGAAGGAAAAAGAGAGGAAAGAACCCCCCTCTTGGGCCTCTCCGGTGGCGCAGTGGGTTAAGCAATGAAGCAAACCGCAGCCACTGCAGCACGAGTTCAATCCCTGCTGCCGGCCAGGGAGGGGACCCACATGGCATGGCAGACCTCTCCTGCTGTGCCCGCTGCTCCCCTCAGCAGTGTGTTTCTGTCAGTCTGCCTGTTCTGCATCCTGCTGTCTGTGGTGAATCCTCTCACCCCCCCCACACCTCTGGCCTGTACCCCAGTGCTTGTATGCATAAATAAATAAATCTTTAAAAAAAAAAAAGAGCCCCCCTCTTATTCTCTATTCCTCTACTTTGGGTAGACGTGACCTCTCTTTGATTTCACAGGTGGGAGGTGACCCCACCATGACCACAGGGATTGTTTGGGGTGATCATGTGATCCAGTGAAGCCATTGATTAGAGGTTGTTAAAAGACAGAAAACTTTTTTGGCAGCTCTCCTGCCTGCCTGGGACTAAACAGGGGCCTCTCTTTTTCTTTCTCCCTTTCCTAATAAACCACTCCTTTTAAAATGTTAACACACACAAGACTCCCTGGTGGCGCAGTGGGTTAAGCAACGCACTATGAAGCAAACCGCAGCCACTGCAGCACGAGTTCTATCCCTGCTGCCGGCCAGGGGGGTGACCCACATGGCACGGCAGACCTCCCCTGCCTTGCCCGCTGCTCCCCTTGGCAGTATGTTTCAGTCAGTCTGCCTGTTCTGCTCCCAACTCTGTCTCTGGTGAATCCTTTCACCTCCCACAACTCTGGCCTGTATCCCAGCTATTATATGCATAAATAAATAAATCTTTTTTTAAAATTTAAAATGTTAACACACACACACACCCCAAAAACTCTTTTTTTTAATCCTGGTCTAAATGCATGAAGAATGAGGGCATCTAGGCCCTGTTGGGGGCTATCCTGAGAACCCTTAGTTAAAGCCAGCACAATAGGAGACAGGAGACTGTGGAGGGAGTGAAATGAGTCCTACTTGACATCACTGAAACATTTGGTTCAAGTCCCACTCCAAGGCAACCCTACTTGGAGCACACATCTTTAATTATACAGCGAACGTACTGAATTCTCTTTTTTAAGATTTATTTTTGCACACAAGAGCTGGGGTGTAGGTCAGAGGTGCAGGGTGGTGAGAGGATTCACCAGAGACAGAGTGGGGAGCAGAATAGGTGGAGCCACTGAAATACACTGCTGAGGGGAGCAGTGGGCAAGGCAGGAGAGGTCTGCAGCACCGTGCTGCAGTGGCTATGGTAGCTTCAGAGTGCTGAGACTTAATCCCTTGCACCACCAGGGAGCCCCTGAGTCCTCTTTTGTTTAAACCCACTTTGGGTTGGGTTTTATAACACAAATGAACAGTTTTATACCACAAACAAAACAGGGCAGGTGCAATGATGGCAAGGCTGCAGCTGCAAAAAAAATATATTGTCGCCGTGAGAAGAGACCTGGATGACAATTAAATTTACACATAAAGAAAAAATTAGAACTAAGAGACGGAGAGAGGATGAGAGCGAACAATTGCTGTGGGCAATATTTAAGCACCAGGATCCTGTCAACCCTGAAACCTATTGCTCCTTTGGGTTCTCAATTATTTGAAGCAATAAATTCCTCTTTGCTTTTGTTTTTGCTTAAAGGAGTAAAAGTTAGGCTTTATCGCTACAAAGGGACGAGTTCTGACTAACACAATAGCCTTCATACCCTTTTCTCATTTTTCTTTTGAGTCATTTTATTTTTCCCTTATTGAGGTGATGGTCCTCTTTCTATATTTTGGACACTGTCTTGCTCATTGTTTGCTATAAATACTTTATTCCTCTCCACCAGTTGTCTTTTACTTTGTCTATACAACTTCTCATTGTTGAAAGGTTGTAATTTTATGGGGTCTAAATCAACCAACTTTTATCATTTGGGCATTTATTAAGCATGCTTCTGCTTGAAAATGATGGAAACCCGACTGACCTACTTCACATGAAAAGACAAGTTGTTGACTAACAAAGTAAAGAATTCTAGAGACATCTGGTCCTAAGCCACAACTAGAATTATAACTCCAGTTACATCTTTGGGACCATTTCTCTCTCAGCCACTTCCTTTATCTCTTGTTCAAGTAGATTGGCGTTGAGTTTCTTCTATTCAAGGTGAAAAGCATCCCCATCTGGGGGTTCTTTCTGGCTTCTGACATTAGTTCTATATTTATTCGTCAATATGTTAATCTAAACATGAGTTCATTCTGATTTTCTATATTTCTATTGTAAAATCCATTCATTGTGCTGGTTTTCCAGTGAGATCTTTCTAAGCAGAAACATACCACCTTCAATTCGGGGCAACTGGACCATGTCCGTGACAGTTTCCTCCCTCCGTTTTCTCATCTCCTCTTCTGTTCTCTCTTTTTCTCGCTGTTCCCTCCCTCTGCCTTCTGAACTTAAACGGTGTTTCAAGGGTGTGATGGTCAAGTGTCTGTCTGCTCACACGCCTACCCCCTGCTTATCCCTCCTCTGCTCACAGGACCCCGCCTCTTAGGCTCCCTTGGCCTCTGGGAGACCCTGGCACAGGTAGGAAGAGTGGAGGCAGGGAGTTGCTCCCTTCTCTTTGCTGTGGGCGGTGTCTCTGGCGGTGCTGAACCTTGCGAACAGTGATATTGGACTCTATTAAATGAGGTCAGAAGGCTAGAGAGAGTGCTCACGGGTGTGGAGCACACTGAAGGACCCACAGGAAGTAATGCTGTTTCTGCTGTAAACTGAGGGAGCGTTCCTGTAGAGGTTATTGAGGGGGTGATTAGCCTTGAATTTTAGGAAGTGCAATGGGTCTCCCAGGAATGCACTCTGCAGGCTGCCCTTTTGTCTGTTGTTTTGTTTCTGGATAAACCCTGTTTGTTTGTGGTCCACAACTCCCTGGGGGCAGCTCACAGCTGGACTTCCTTCCTGCTAAAGGACTCTAGCTCCTGGGTTCCTATAACATCACCTGATACCTTCTTCTTCTGTCCGTGGATGGTGGCAGCTTCTCACCACAGCTAGTCCCTGGGTAGTCTCACTTGGCTCTTGTAAATTTTCTGCCACCATTTTTGTTGAATTCTTTAATTTTCTTCTTTGAACTAATTTGCCTGGGATCTGCTTTCCTATCCTGACTTTGATACAAAAGGAAGACAGGAATTAGACTTCCTGGACTCTTCTTCTATGTATCATATATTTTTCTCCTGTTTTATCTCCTTGTCTTTTAGCTCTTTGTAGGAAATTGTTTTTAGTGTCACTTTCAAATTTTTAAATTTTTTAAGGATCTTATTTATTTATGCAAACAAGAACTGGGATACAGGCCAGAGGTGTGGGTGGTGAGAGGACTCACCAGAGACAGAGTGGGTTGCAGAACAGGCAGATGGACTGAAATCCACTGAGGGGAGCAGCAGGCAAGGGAGGAGAGGTCTGCTGTGCCATGTGGGGGTCCCCTCCCCGGCTGGGGACCCAACTCCTGCTGCAGTGGCTGCGGATGCTTCATAGTGGGGTGCTTAACCCCTTGCACCACCAGGGAGGCCCCTTCAAATTTTTAATTTTTAAAAAAGTTTCAGCTATAACCTTTTGATTCTCAAGTATCTTTTCATGCTTATTAAATGTTTCCTCTTTAAATATAACATCCTAATCTCATCTCATGTATATAAAATCTTCTTTAATTTCTTTGGGGCTATCAATTTTAGTAGATTTTTTCTTTCTTTATATATATTCGATATCAATTGTGGTTCACCATTTCCCACCACCATTTCACCAGTGCTCCATCACCGCAGTCAATTTTAGTAGGTTTAAAAAGTATTTTTGTGCGCTCACTGTCTGTTTCCTCAAGGCCCATTTTTTTGTTTGTTTGTTTAGGTTTCTGATTTCCATGTGAGCAATTTTCCATACTCTGTGACCCATGGCCCTCTGTTCCTATGCAGTATGAATTTGAGCTTTGTGTTTGTAGGTAAAAGTTTATTGATTGCGGCTTCACAGTAAGGGCAGGAGCCAGGGAACTGGAAGCATCATTGGGGAACTTGCCCAGTTTGCATTTCTGTAGGTATTCTCTGGGCTGGTCCATTTCCTAAAGAAGGCTCTTCCCCTCTTCTACCTGGTGGGAGGGGGGCGTATGTCTGCACGGAAGGGAGAGAGTGGTTCTCCCTGGAATAGGGCTGACTCAGAGCAGGTGATGACGCCAAGGTCTCTGTTCGAAATGCAGGCTTCTCTCAATGCCCCAGCAGCCTCTCCCTCCTCCTCTGTGCCTGATTTTCTAAGCCAGGAGCTTTGGGGGTCCATTCTTTCCAAATGACAAACTCTATAGTGTTCTGTCCTGGAGTAGGACTAAGATTTTCAACCGTGTTCTCCATTTCCAGCATGAACCCATACCTCTGGCCGCCAATGGATATGGTATTTTCAATCCCCGGGGTTCTGAAACACAAATTGGACTTCCCCTTTTTGGCTCACTCCTGTCTACTTAGTAGAGCTGAGAAAATGGAAAGCAATATTAAAGCGAAACCCTGAAACCAAGAGATTGTGGGCATTTATCAAAATTTTATTTAACTCCTAAGGAAGGAACCAGCAGGCAGACACAAAAATTGCTTTGCTAATACTTGAAAAATAGGAGAGAAAGAGAGAGAGAGAGAGAGAGAGAGAGAGAGAACAGAATTTGAGTTAATGAAAGGACTTTTGAAGACAACTTGCTAGGTAAGATTTATAACCAGTTAATTTCCTAACAGAGCAATAAAATCCTGTGTTTACCTGTACAACCAGGCTATAAAACCATAGAGCCTCTTGGTCTGAAAAGTTAAACTGTAACTACATAGGATAAAACTGTCTGTCCTTTCAATAGCTGTGGATTCATTAGCTACACTATGGCAATGGAATTGCATTCCCCAGGACAGGAAGTTCTGCTTTCATTCAAACAGGGCTTGAGGTGCTTTCTGGCATACTAGGAATCTGTCAATCATAATTTTGTCGTATTTCCAATTATGGAATCATTTTCTCTTCCTCTCCTATGCCAGATAAGAATGTCTAAAATATTATTATTTTTTTAAAGATTTATTTATTTATGCATACAAGCACTGGGGTACAGGCCAGAGTTATGGGGGGGGGGTGGGTGAGAGGATTCACCAGAGACAGAGAGGGGAGCAGAACAGGAAGATTGACCGAAATACACTGCTGAGGGGAGCAGCAGGCGAGGCAAGAGAGATCTGCCGCGCCATGTGGGTCCCCTCCCTGGCCGGCAGCAGGGATCGAACTCGTGCTGCAGTGGCTGCAGTTTGCTTCATAGTGTGTTGCTTAACCTACTGCGCCACCAGGGAGGCCCTAAAATATTATTATTATAGCTAACCCAAGTTGCCTCAATGCCAGTTGCCTTTATCCTTGTGAGTTTTGTCATTTTCCTGTTATTTTAGTGAGGTATGGGGAGGAAACAGGTATAAAGGTTTGAGCTCAATTTCCCTTTTGACTACACATTGCCTAAATGAGCTAATGTTGATATTTTGCTATATTTTAATGAAGCCTTTTAAAGAAATAAAACCACATAAATGAAGATGATGAACCAAGCTTATCCCCCCTGTCTCAGAAACAACCATGATCATTTACTTATATATCTGTTTATCAATTTACTTTTTAAATGACAGGTGTTTTAGGGAAAGGAAAAAGAAAAAGACAGGCTCCTGCAGTCACAGGCAGACAGGGGAGCTGCATCTCGCCAGGGTCTATCATGTTTTTATACTAGTTTGCTGCAATCGATATAGTGTCATCTCAAATATGTTTATTTTAATTTGCATTAAAGGTATTGTGATGGTTAATTAATTTATTTATTTTTTATTTATTTATTTTTTTGTGATGGTTAATTTAATGTGTCAGCTCAGCTTGACTGAGTTAAATAATATGTCTGGGCGTATCTGGGTGAAGTTAGCATTTGAATCAGCAGACTGAGTGAAGCAAACTGACCTCCCTAATGTGGGTGAACCTCATCCAATCTGTTGAGACCAGACTAGAACAAAAAAGGTGAAGAAGGGAGAATTTGTTCTCTCCTCCTGACTGCTTGAGCGAGGACACCGTCTTCCTCTGCTTCAGACTGGAACCGTGACAGCACCAGCACTCCCGGTCCTCAGGCCTCCGGACTTGGACTGGAACCGTACCATCAACTGTCCTGGGCCCAGCTCTCGGAAAGCAAGAAGTGGGCCTCCTCAATTTCAAAATCATTTTATGCTCATATTGTTACAGGGCAGGGAGAGGAGCACCCCAGAACCCCCAAGCCTGCCCTCTCTGAATGGGTTCTGCCATCGCCGCATTAAGACAAACATATAAAACCTTTAATGGAAAGGAACTTTAATACAACTAGGGTACAATAAAGAAAGAACAAAGAATATAGTTACTAAGTT
>JAGFMF010011769.1:8233948-8297477 GCA_019455555.1 Galemys pyrenaicus
GTCCCCTCCCTGGCCGGCAGCAGGGATCGAACTTGTGCTGCAGTGGCTGCAGTTTGCTTCATAGTGTGTTGCTTAACCCACTGCACCACCAGGGAGGCCCTAGAATGGCACATTTTAAAGAGACCCCCAACAACAAGTACTGGAGAAGATGAGGAAAAAGAAGAAGCATATTACATTGTTGGTGGGAATGCAAACTGGTACAGCCTTTATGGACAGCAATCTGGACTTCCCTTAAAAACTGAAAACCGAAGTACTGTATTACCCAGCACGCCCGCTCTTGTGGATCTCTCCAAAGAACATGAAACCATCAATGCAAAAATTTGACATGCTCTACAGTGTTCATTGCAGCTCTGTGTGTTATAGTGAGGATATAGAACAGCCTTAATGTCCATCAAGAAGATATGGTGTGTTCACACCATGGAATACTCGTCAGGCAAAAGAAAGAAGACTCCTGGCACTTAAACCAAATGGACGGAGTTGAAGGAATTACGTATGGTAAAGCACGTCAGAATGACAAAGACAAATACAGGACATGTTTCCATAGTAGACATTTTGACTAAATAAAGTACAAAAACTAGTGCACATTAATAAACAAAGTGAGGGTACTGGGGTTAAGAGATGGGAGAGGGAGAAAGAGATGAGGGGACGTACGTGATGGTGGTAGGAAAGAAAAGAAAGTAGCTCTCTACTAGCGAAAGAAAAATTTTCCTTCTCCAGGGGTTCCACATGTACGTATTCAATGAATCAGAGATTATCAAAAAAACATCTGCTTAGTTAGTCCTATTGATCTGTACTGAACATGTACAGACTTTTTCCCCTAAACAATACTGTATTCCCTATACAATACATTATTCCCTAAACAATACACTATAACAATTGTTTATGTGGTATTTACATTGTATTAGGTCTTTTTTTTTTTTAAAGATTTATTTATTTATGCATACAAGCACTGGGGTACAGGCCAGAGGTGTGGGGGGTGAGAGGATTCACCACAGAGAGCAGGGAGCAGAACAGGCAGATCAAATGAAGTACACTGCTGAGGGGAGCAGCAGGCACAGCAGGAGAGGTCTGCTGCGCCATGTGGGTCCCCTCCCTGGTCGGCAGCAGGGATCGAACTCATGCTGCAGTGGCTGCGGTTTGCTTCATAGTGTGTTGTTTAACCCACTGCGCCACCAGGGAGGCCCCCCAACATTGTATTAGGTCTTATAAGTGATCTAGAGATAATTTAAAGTATAAGAGAGGTATATGTAAAGTATCTGGAGATGTATATGTACATGTGTGTTACATGTATGTGTGTATATAAAATGTTATATGTGTGTGTATGTGTGTAAAACTGGTTGGGTATCTCTCAGGAACCCTGACTGATACAGATATTGTGTTGTAGGTATTCTTTTATAGCTCATTGAACATTGTGTTTCTGAGATTTGTCTATATTCATTTAGTTGTTTTATAACATTAGATGAATCTATCACACTTGATTCATAGTTCACATTTGCTTCCCTATTGATGGATATTGTCATCGTTCCCAAATTCTGCTATTACAATGTGCCATAAACACCTTCTTGAATTTTCTTCATTTCCCCATATAAAAGTTTCCTTAGAAATGGAATTGCTGAGTTATAGAAACATATAACCATCTTCTCTACTTAAAGTGATTATATAAATTTATACATCCACCAGAAGTTTGTGAGAATTCCCATTTTTTCATATTCTGGCAATACTAAATAATGCAGACTTTTAAATATTTTTTCCAAATTAATGAATGTGATGGTTTCTCATTATTTGCATTTTCTTGCCCTTCATTACAATGATACTGAGCATATTTATGTACATCTATTACGTTTCTTCATCTTTGAATTGCCAATTCTATTTCTCTGTGCATTTTTATATTGGGCTATTTGTCACTTTTATTGCTTTACGGGAGTCTGATATAATCTTCAGTAATATTCATTGCAAACATATCCCCTGGTGTGTGGCCTGCCTTCAAAAAATTTTTATTGAGAAATAATTTACCTACCATAAAATTTGACCATTTATATCACACAACTTATTGGGTTTTAGTTGTAGAGTTGTGCGATAATCACTACAATCTAATTTTAGAACATGTTCATCGTCCCCAAAGAAATCCCATACTTATTAATAGTCACCATCCATTTCCTCTTTCTTCGAAGTCTCTGGCAACTACTAATCTACTTTCTGTCTCTATAGATTTGCTTATTTTGGATCTTTCATAAAAGTGCAATCATACAATATGCAGCTTCTACAACTAGTTTCTTTAACTTAGCATGAATCTTGTATGTCTCCCCATGTTGTAGGGATAGCTACATTGGTTATACTACATGTCCTTGTACATATTTCACATTGTGATTTAATCAAATCTAAGTCTTCACTATATTTTGGATTTTTCTGTCTTATTTAAGAATCCTCCCTTTTCCCTACATTATAAAGATGTTGTCTAATAATTTCAACTTTTTGTATTTCATGTTTAAATCATCTGCAGTTCATTTTGTATTATGTAGCATAGATTTCTACAAATAGAATAATTATTTTTTACAAAAGATGGTCAGTTGCTCAGTGTTACTTACTGTCCACCAATTCCCCCACTGTCTTGTTTGTTTGTTTCTCTTGTGTGTGTGGGGGGGGGGTGGGTGAGAGGATTCACCAGAGACAGAGCGCGGAACAGAACAGGCAGATTGACTGAAATCCACTGCTGAGGGGAGCAGCGGTCGAGGCAGGGGAGGTCTGCTGCTCCATGTGGGCCACCCCTCTGGCCTCCGGGGATCAAACTGGTGCTGTCCCACGGTCTTGTAACTGCATGTTTATTTACAACCAAGTCTGAGGTTGTTGCCTCTTCTGTGCGGATTTAGATAGCTTTATAGTAAACTTTACTTACTAATAACTTTATAATAAATCCTGCTATTGACAGGACAAGTTTCCTCTCCTTCTTCTTTCTCTCTGTTATTAATGATCATAGTTTTATAAGTTCCATTAAAAAATCCTATTAAGATTTTGTTGGAAATTACATTTAACTCATAGAGTAATTTGGGAAGAATCAAATTTTAACGAGCAATTGAAAAAACATGAAACATATTACTTCTTATTCCGTCTATTTTTTATAGTTCTCCCTCTCCTTCTCAGAAGTAGACCCTAAGATAAGCGTTTGAGTGCAAGTACCTTATTTGGGAAGTAAGAACCATAAGGTAATGGGGAAGAGATTCAGGGACCGAAGGCAGTCAGTGAGGAGAATAATCCCAAGCATGTTGTCACTGTGGGCAATTGGGCCTTAGCCCTACTGAAGAATCCTGAGAAATGCTGTGGAATCACCCCAAGAGGTGAGACACTGGGATGGTCATTCGACAGCTCCCTTCAGTCATTGATTGAGAGCTTCCTGCAGGCTTTCATTTCCCACCCTTTCCAACCTGGCAACACAGAAAGTGGACCAGCAGGTGGGGAAGTAAATGCCAAGAAGCACCAACAGTGTCTCCTAAACCACGAAAGGGTCTTTTGAAATTCAGGTATGAAAGTCTCCCAAGATTAGTCTTTTATGCTAAAGAAAGGCAAATGATTGCCATGGCCTGCAGGTGTCTACCCACCAGTTATCCATTCCTTTCCTGCCTCACCCTACCACTGTTAGGGGGAAAGGTAGTCCTAAATGGATTATGGGTGTGTGGACTCCAACCCCCACTCCAGACCATCAGTGTTCCAAAACCACAAATCTGATAAAATGATTATCGAAGAGTGGATCCCTGGGACCTGAGGGTGGAGTTAGGCAGCCAGCTGGCTATAGAATCAGAGGTGAGCCTTGGGCTCTCTCTCTTACTGAGGAGCCAAACCCCTGCCTTCGGAAGACATCTCTCTTCCTTCGGAGCCATCTCATTCAACTCGGAGCCAGCTCTCAATGCGCCATTGCTTAGATCTGGTAGGGTATTTGGGGATTTGTATCCCTCTCTTTTTCCCTTAGTATTATTACTATTTTATTCCCCTTCTTTCATAAAATAAAACCTGTTAATAACTTTTGCCACGTGTACCTAAAGTTAAAACTTATTATAAAAGTCTTCTAAGCGCGCAAGTAAAAAACCCAGTTAAAAAAACCCATTTTATATTAAAGTTACCCTGTAACAACACCACCTCCTTCCCCCAGCAAACTGAATCTCTAACCACCCAGAACCACTGTCCGACTGTTCCCTCATCTGGAGTCACTTAAACTCTACATCTACAAATTTGTTGTTGTTGTTGTTTTGCTTCTAATGCCCTCTCCCTATTCTCCTCCTAGAAGAACCCTTCTGGAAGACTAAATGGTTAGGGACAAGGGCCCTGGAGAAAGATCAAGACCCAGTTCTAATGTGGATAGCATCTACTTTGCTTAGTGGGGAATGCCACATATCAGGATATAGAAGGGGGAGTGTAAAGCTGGGAGGCGTGAGGATTTTTGAGAGAAGATGATGGAAAATAAAAGAGGTTCAAGGAGAACTGAGGAGATTGGCTATCTGAGCTGTGATTTTTCTCCTTGTTGTTTTTCCATGGAAATGGCAAAAAATTAAAAATTAAATTATTTGACATGGGAAAGACCCCCTGCTCTGACATTTTTTGGGGGGCAAGTCACTTAACCTTTCTGATGCTCACTTTCCTTACTGGCATCATAGAAATACACCTAATTCTAACCTTACAGAACTATTGTGAGGATGTATTAGTTACCTACTGCTGCATAACAATTGACTCCCAAACTAAGTGCCTTGTAACAAGAAAAAAAAAAATCGTTATCTTAAAGGGGTATCAGGAATTCATTCAGTTTATCTGATTGATTCAAGCACAGGGTCTCCAATGAGGCTGCAGTCAAAATGTTAGCTGGGATTGTAACCATCTGAGGTATGACTAGAGCCAACAATCTGTTTCCAAGATGACAGTCACATGACCAGCAAGTTTGTGCCGGGTTTTGGCAGGAAGCCTCAGCTTCTCACCATACAGATCTCTTAATAGAGCTGCTCTATTCTGTGAGTCTCCTCACAGAGGGACAGCTGCTTTTCTCAGGAGCGGGTGAGCTCAGGGAGGAGCTGCGTGCATTATTTATTTCCAAGCTTTGGAAGTCACACATTGTGATTTCTGCCATACTTACGCTTCTGCCAAAGGTCAGAAATGACTTATTGTTGCAGAGGGTTATACAAAGGCATGACTATGGAGGTGAGGCTCACTGGGGAGGGGTGGGTGGCTGGGGTGTTTTCTTGAAGGTTAGCTGCCATAAAAGTTTACATAAAGAAGCTTAGAACATAGTGTGCTTTCAAATAATAGCTTTTTGTCATCGTTCATCTTCCAGGCCTTCTGCACAAATGTTATTTCTGCTGAAAATCCTTCCAGATCATTGTAGACGGTTTTGAAATAACCTTACTTTAAAAATCAAAAGTGAATTTAAGCTTTTATTATTTGGCATCTTCAGATTATGATTTGAAGCACTGGGGAGAGGCATCATCTCAGGTGAGGTCTCTTAGCTGGTCTGGACCTTCCTTCCTCCACATCTTTACACACTCTCAAACACCAAAGCTAACCTCATTCATTTCTTAAATGAAAAAATAATATGTTAGACTTTGTGAAAATGAATATAATCTGCTTCATAAAGAAGCCCCTAAAAAATGAAAATGCAAACCATCCCAAAGACAAGGGGAAAAGACTCATATTCAAAAGATTAAAGGAATTCCTTTAACTTAGCAATACAACCCAATCTTAAAGACTGGGGAAAATACTCTAATTGCACTTCACAACAGAAGACATTCAGATGTAAATAAGAACATGAAAAGGTGCTCAAAATAATCATTAGGGAAATGCAAATTAAATTTCCCACAATGGCTATCACCACATACTCAAGAAAATGACTAAAGTTAAAGACTGTTGATGAGGCTTTATGGCAACTAGAATTGCCATTTTACTGGTGGGAGTGTAAAATGGCACAACCACCTTGGAAAACTATTTAGTGGTTTCTTGAAAATATAAAAATATATGTAGTATGTGACCTACCAATTCCACACCTAAGTACCTGAAAAAAATTAAAGCACATAGCTACACAAAGACTTATAAATTAATGCTTATAGGAGTTGATGTATAATAACCCCAAACTGGAAACAGTTCTATGGAATATCATCATCAGTAAAAAGGAATAAACTACTGAAAGGCAAAACAAGGTGAATGAATCTCAAAATCATTATGCCAATTTCATTTATATAAATTTCAAGAGCAGACAAAACTAGTCAAATCAAGTCAGTGGTTACCTGGAATCTTGGGTGGGGAACTAGACTGCAAAGGGCCCCAGGGAACTTTCTATAGTCATGGAAATGTTCTGTATTCCGATTAGGGAGCAATGATTCTACAACTGCATACATTTGTCAAAATTCATTGAACTGTATATTTTATTGTTAGGAAATTATAACCCATAATAAAAAGATTATTGGGGGAAAGCCTTTTTTCCCCCAAAAATAAATTATTTACGGTATCTCTGATTATGAGGATTGCCAGAGTTAGCAAATAAAAAGAAGGGGCCAGTTAAATTTGAATTATATCTAGTTGCTTATGCATCATACATTGACACTAAAGACAAATATTGCATGGGACATATATTTTAAAAGTATTTATTAGTTATTAGAAATAAATTATACTTATGAAATTCCTTATACTCACTATGCCTTTACTTTGTATTATGTAGCTTTTTTAAAAAAGATTTATTTATGCATACAAGAGTTAGGGTGCAGGCCACAGGTGTAGGGGGTAAGAGGATTCATCAGAGACAGAGCAGGGGAACAGGACAGGCAGATCGACTGAAATATACTGCTGAGGGGAGCAGCGGGCAAGGCAGGAGAGGTCTGCTGCGCCATCTGTGGGTCAACTCCCTGGTCCGGGATTGAACTCGTGCTGCAGTGGCTGCAGTTACTGCAGTGGCTGCAGATAGCTTCAGTGTTGCCACTTAAGCCCTTGCCCCACCAGAGAGGCCTAGAGTATTATATAGTTTCTACAATGGTCACATCTCATTTTCTTTGTTCTTTTGTCTATGAATATTCATTAATGAGAAAACATGCTAACATCTGTGTTAATGAGTCAGTGTACTGAACACACACTAGGATAAAGTTAATAGCACTGAAAATTGCTCTTCAAATATGGTTTGTTGAAGCACATGTAATCTTTCATGGCATGATTTGCTGCCACGTTACACATGGTGGTTCCACTTGTCCCCATGCTAGAAGAGTATTTAATAATATCTATGGAAAAGAACCAAATTCCTCATAAAGTCCATTTCAAAAAGAATTCATGTCAAGCACTGTAGTAATTATCCATTTCAAGTTACAATCTCTTTTCCTGTTCATAAGTCACATTGTCCTCTTATGGAACAGCCTTGACACTTGAAGGAATACATTTTTCTTCACCCATTACTCATTTAATACATTCGATGATTATCTTAAGCAATGGAGTGCTTCAGTGACACTCTCTGTTTTCGGTCTGTATAGCCCTAGTACTGAAGAGATATTGTAAACTGTGAATAAGAAATAAGTAAACTGTGGGCCTCCCTGTTGGCACAAGGGATTAAATTGCAACACTATGAAGCTATCTGCAGCCACTGCAGTTGAGTTCAATCCCTAGCCAGGGAACTGACCCACATGGGGCAGCAGACCTCTCCTGTCTTGCCTGCTGCTCCTCTCAGCAGTATAAAAAATGTGGTGTAAAGAAGGAAAGAAATAGGTAAGTTTCCCTTTATAGGCTATTTTTAGAGTGAATAAGAATTTAGAAGGATCTTTTCTTTATAATTAAAGTATGATTTTTGTGCTTCAAGGAAACCGAAGATTGTCTTAACTCCATTTGTTAAAAAGGGCCAACAGGTTTTTTTGTTTTGAAAGATCTATTTATTTATGCATATAAGAACTGGGGTGTAGGCTAGAGGTGTGGGGGGTTGTGGGAGAATTCACCAGAGACAGAGTGTGGAACAGAGCAGGCAGATTGGCTGAAATCCACTGCTGAGGGGAGCAGCAGGTGAGACAAGAGAGGTCTACTGTGCCATATGTGTCACCTCCCTGGCCGGGGATCAAACTTGTGCTGCAGTGGCTACAGATAGCTTCATAGTGCTGTGCCTAAACCCCTTGTGCCACCATGGAGGCCCTAAAAGAGCCAACAAATTTTTGAATGCGCAATGGGTTAAGCAATGCACTATGAAGCAAACCACAGCCACTGCAGCACGAGTTCAATCCCTGCCTCTGGCCAGGGAGATGACCCACATGGCATATCAGACCTCTCCTGCCTTGCCCACTGCTCCCCTCAGCAGTGTATTTCAGTCAGTCTGCCTGTTCTGTTCCCCGTCTGTCTCTGGTGGATCCTCTCACCACCCACACCTCTGGCCTATACCTCAGTGCTTGTATGCATAAATAAATAAAAAGTCTTAAAAAAAAGAGAGAGAAATGAAGAATACTGGATACCAACAAACTCACCAAAAAAATCACTTATTCTGTTTGAATAGTATAAATGCTGGTGTAAGAGAACAATTTCATGACAATTACATCAAAGACAGTAAGAAGAATATCATACTGTTTGAGCAACATATGCAAAAAACATGAGCAGGACAGTCAACAGCTTCCATAGAATCATGCTTTACATTACATAATGCTTTAACATAACTTTGAATAAATAATGTCTGCACCTTTACAAACATCTACCAACATTAATATTTGTATTATCTCAACCCAAAACAATATAATTTTCTCATTAACTTTTAAGAGAATCTTTGCAAAAATTTGTTCCTTTCTGAAACCTCATCTGGAGGGATTTTATTCAAAATAGGCTTAAAAGAAAGTCTTTTTATAATATAATTATGCACAAAGGGAAAGTTTTTCTACGTTGCCATTACTTGCATCCATGACAAGGCATAAAAAGATGAGGCATTTAGTTAGAGTTTTGATAAACACTCCGAGAGTAAACTGAGTTATTACATTTTTAAATTATTGCAGTAGATTTTGTGTTTTGGCATTTGAAATTTTGCTTGCAATTTTGGCACTAGAAAATGTTTTTGGTAGCACTATATTCAAAGAGTCGTTTGTGCTGAAGGACTGATGACAATGTACAGTGTGGGAGGCCATTACAACTTCTTATTTTGTCTTCATCTAAATTTCTCTTAATCAGAAATTTGTTGTTCAGCTTTCTTTGGGAGAGTTGAAGATCACACTTTTTTTATATTTAGTTGTTAATGTATTTTGGCTTGTATCTGACTTCCATCATTTTAAATATTGAATGAATGCTTGATTACTGCACAAAGAAAGAACTTTGAAGGGACCTTTCCTGCTTTTAACAAATGTCAGTTGTTCAGAAATTACATCATGAAATTCACACTTGCAGATTTATTGTTTATGCATACAAGAGCTGGGGTACAGACCAGAGTCTCGGGAGGTGAGAGGATTCACCAGGGACAGAGTGGGGATCAGAACAGGCAGATTGACTGAAACACACTGCTGAGGGGAGCAGCGGGCAAGGCAGGGGAGGTCTGCTGTGCCATGTGGGTCCCCTACCTGACTGGGGATGGAACTCAGTTTTGTGCAGCTGATGCTTCACAGTGCAGCGCCACCAGGGAGGCCCCCATTTTGGGTTTCAAATATACCCAAATAAAAAAATAGGTAACAATTTATTTGCAACAAGGCTGCCAATACAATTCAATGGGAAAAGAGTAATCTGTTCTGGAAATGATGCTCAGACAACTGGATGGCCACATGAAAAGAATTAAGTTTCACCTCTACCTCACATAAACTACAAAAATCAACTCAAAGTTGATTGAATACCAAAATGTAAAAGCCAAAACTACTAATGTTTTAGTAAAAAAATATAGGAGTAAATCCTTGTGACTTTGGACTAGGCAATGGTCTTTTAGATATGAAACCAAAAACACAAGCAACAAAAGAAAAAAATTATATAAGTTGGGCATCATCAAAATTTTAAAAATTAATACTACAGAGGGCACTATTAGAAACTGAAGAGAAAAATGTTTGCATGTCATATATCTAGATTACATAAAGTACTATTATCACTTAATAATAAAAAGACAGATAACTCAATAAACAGTGGCAAAAGTCCTGAACACTTTTCTACAAAAGAGACACAAATGACTAAGAAGTACATGAAAAGATGCTCAACACCATTAACTATCAGGGAAATGTAAACTTTGACCCTCTAGGATGACCACAATAAAAGAAATGGCTAGTAAGTGTTGGCAAGGATGTGGAAAAATTGCAACTTTCATACAGTGCCTGTGGGAATGTAAATGGTGCAGCTGCTTTGGAAAAGTTTGGAAATTCCTCAAAAAATTAAAAATAGAGTAATTTTAAGATCCATCAATTCCATTCCTCCTTAGATACAGAGGGAACTGAAAACAAATGTCCACACAAAAACTTGTACACGAATAAACGGTTATGGCAGCATTAGCTGAAAAATAGCAAAAAGTGAAAACCCAAGTGTCGATCATCTGATAAATGGGTAAGAAATATGTGACAGGCTCATGCAATGAAATGTTTTTCAACCATGAAATTCGGGTCCATAGATAAGTTTTGCAAACATTTTGCTAAATGAAATGTCTGTCACAAAGGACCATTTCCATCAAGTTTTCAGAACAGGCCAATTCATATAAGAAATTAGTGGTTGCCTAAGGTTGCAATGGTTGGGGAGAAGGGGAGAATGACAATAAGGTAAGCGTTCCTTATTAGGTTGATGAATATGTTCTAAAACTGGCTGCGGTGGGACGGCACGCCAATATGCTTAGAACTGGTTGTTGTTTAAGTTTGGTAATAGCAGCCATCACAAAGATTTTAAAAAGTCATATTTAATCCGTCTCATGGCTGCGTCATTGCGTTTGTCACAAATCCAAACAAGTCCCACATACAACTGAATTGAATCCTGAGGGGGTTGCTCATCATGAACTTGGGAAAAACTGACTCAATGTCGGATGCAAAGAGTTGAATTCCCGTCTGCCGGCAAAGGAGACCCGCAGTGGTAAGGAGCAGTCTCCCGCAACAAAGCCAGAAGCGATTTTGCATAAAGTTTTGGGAAGCCTAGCGACCCGGACAGACGGGTGTCCAGCTGTTCGGGGGGGTCACTGGAGTAGGCGGCCGAGGACCGACTTGCCGATTGGCTGTTGTCTGGAAGCGAGCAGCTGCCAGTGATTGGCTGACTTGGAGAAACTTGGGGCGGTCATCGATTTACTAACTTCCAGAAGCACAGTTACCGGAGTGAAGTTGTTGTTGACTGGCTGCTTTTCACCAGCACAGCCGCGCAAGTGAGGCTGTCGCTGATTGGCTGACTTTCAGGGCCACGTACTGAGGTGAGATTCTCTCTAAATAATGGACGTTATTGGTTCACGACGTGGAACTTAAGCGAAAACTTTCCCTCTCTTAAAAATGAAAAACGAACACTTTCATTTATATTCATTTTTTTCTGGTCTTCCTTCAGCTAAACCTGGCTATACCGTAAAGATGTTCCAGATCTTTACTGGAGGTAGGATTTTTCACCTCGTGCATTCATTTAAGTGACTTAAGCGCCAATTACCTTGGTGGGAAAATGGTTGTAATTTGTGTAACTGGTTGTTAAAAAAAAAAAAATGAATCCAAGACATTTTAAGACTCCCTGACACCGTCAATACAGAACGGAGGACAGAATCATCAACTATGGCCTGATGAAGAAGCCTGCCTCCCCTAACAATGAAGAAATTTCACACGCGACAACAATGAGGCTCGGTGGGATTACGAGTCTGGCACACGACCCCGCCCAGGAGGTTCGAAGAAACGAGTAGGGCTCCCGGGAAGTACCCGATCCAGGGTACGCCCGGCCGCAGCTGAAGGCTCCGCCCGAGCCCAGAGCCCCGAGCCCCCAACCCCGAGCCGGCGGGGCGGGGCGGGGCCAGGGGCGGGGCCGGGAGGAGCTAGGCCCCTCCCCCGGGCGCGTCCGCGTGCGTGGCTGGGGGCGCCGCGGAGACTCGCTGTCCGCGATGCGGCGCCTGAAGACTGGGCAGAGCGGCGGCGTGCGAGTCCTCACCCAGAGGGTCGGCGCCCCCGACGCCAGGCCCCGCCGCCTCGCTGCTTAAGAGCGCGCTGCCCTGCGGCTCTACTCCCGTTCTCCCCGCAGAGCCTGCTCACCACGACGCCCCCACGCGCGCTCGCTGCCCGAGCCCGGCCCCGCCCCTGACGTGCCCCCCGCGCGCCGCGCCCCCCGCCCACCCGGCACACCCCGCGTCCCTCCCCATCGCAGCGGGCCTGGAGCCGCCCTGCGCGCTAGGAGCTTCTCGGCGGGATCGAGCGACCCTCACGGTGGCACCGTCCTCCTCCGCCGCTCGCCGCCATGGATGTGTACCCCCCGCACCGGCTGGGGCTGTCCCGCGCGCTGTCCCCCGGCGGCCCCGGCCGCGGGGTGCCCTCTGTCAGGTACGCCGGGCCGAGGGCGCAGAGGTGCGGCAGGGCCGGGGGCTGCGGGCCGTCGGGGTCTGGCGACGTCTTCCGCCGCTGGGCGTGGCCCGACATGGCGTCCTTGCGGGCGATTTTTCCCTGAACGGTTCCCGCAGGAACGGTTCTGCAGGAACGATGCCCTGTGTCGAGGTTACCACTATGGCTCCCCTGTGAAGACGCCCCCCCCCCCACTCTAGAACATTTTTCGCCCGACTCCCCTATAGAGAACCCTACAATGGCTATTCTGTGGATAACCAACTTGCCTTCCCCGTTAAGAATGTTCCCTCAGAAAAGGCTGCCTATGAAAATTTGCCTCCACCTAGCAAACACGGTTGCTCCCCTGCATAGAATCCCCAAATGGGTTTCCCTGGAAACGTCTTATCTGTAACGCCCCCTATATAGTAGGATCGGCGAAAACCTTTCCCTTGGTAATGCCTTCCCTAAAGAGGATACGCTCCTCTTTTTCTCTCTGTCTCTCTGTCTCTGTCTCTGTCTCACACACCACCATCACCCCCCCACCCCCAACACACGGCGTCTTCCCGTTGCGCCTTTCCCCACCTTCCTCTGCCACAGCCCGCTTAGATGCTTCCATACTCCACAATGGGGAGCTCAGGTTTGGGGGAGGTGTAGGTCATTTGGAACGTATAAAGAAAAACTAGCTGGGTAAATACAAAAAGGAGGCCTAGAGCCCCCGAAAGCGATCCACCCCGACCCCCGATTCTAGAGACGGTCCCGGGTGCCTGGGTAAGGGGAGGGTGATCTTGAAAGGGGGGCCCCGGTCCCCTTCTGATATCGGAAGATCGTTTCTGATTTTTGGCTCCATGTGTCTTTGGGGCTGACCTTGATTTCTGGGCTTTGTTTGTGTTGCAGCTGGTATGTGGCCGCCAGTGGAGTGGAGTGTGGAGGTTGGAATGATGGAGGAGTTGCGGCAGAGACCATAGAGAGGGAGGGAGGAGAGAAATAAGCTTTGGTATTGCTAAACTGTCATTAAGCCAGAAGAGGCTGTTTTTGCCTTTTCACTTTGGGACCCCATAGCAAGGCAAATATGGTATTGTTTCCTTGAAAGGAGGTTGTCAACTTACATAAAGGGGCATTTCCTATGTCCTGGTTATGGTACTTAAAGCATTGTATTGGACACTTTTTGTTTGAATTGCCTGTCAGTTGTTTTTGCTTTGTATTGTTTTAACTCCACCATATTTCTGGAGAGCAAGAACTCTAAGAGCCTTGTCCCTCTCTTACTTCCTGTCACTCCTTCCCCCCTCCTAGCAACTAATGCATGTTTGTTGAGTGAATAAAGAATGGGGTAGGATTAAACACTGAGAGTTGCATTTGGGAATCCTAATTTGCTTCTTATTTGGCAGGTGATTTTGTTTGAAGTCCTGCACTGCCCTTCAGTGGAATTCCCCGTTGCCTTTACAGTCCCAAGAGTTTAGCTGCTTATGGTAACGTTTCTGGCAAACAGTTTCACTGTTAGAAAATACTGAGTTTTATATAGAACAAAAACTGCACAGGATACTTTAGAATCTGGAGCAGCCATCCGTTAAATCTAGGCACCGTGTAGACTTGGGGTTTATCCCAGATCATTTTGAGTTTAGGAATCTTTAACCCGAAACTTTTAGAGAGAAAAAAAAATCACGCAACTTTTTTCCCCAGTAAAATCTCTCTCTAAAAAAGCACTGCCTTCCATGTTTGTAGTAGCATTGCAGTTGATACTTTTTTCTTTTTTTAATAGTACTGTTTTTGTGTTAAAGATGTATGTTAGCTGACTTTACTAACTGTGCACTGTTCCGTCAAATGGTTTGAGCGAAATTTGTTAGATTGCAGACAAAGGGGAGTGGAAGGAATCTCAAGACCTGGCTGTTCTATACCTGTGGTAGAAATTTTGGTGCAAGTTCTCCTTCTTCCCCCATCTTTCCATAACTGAGCAGGCTTTTCTCACCCATTCAAGTCTTTCCCTGACTTTTGACATTGAACATTTCTAACAGGATTGGGCTCAGCACGTTCCAGTCACCCATATTTGGCGTCTTTGCTGTACTCTCACTTCTGAGTGATGAAAGAGGCAGGCCTAACTGGTGAAGTTACATTCCTAAAGACCCATAGATAGTACTTTGCAAGTGTGTGTTCTCACCTATTAGTGGGGTTTACTTTCACAGATGGAAAATAGAGATCAAGAGTTAGGACTGTTGCTTAAAACTAGAAGCTTCTTTTTAAGGCTCTGGTAGTGTAAGTACTGTCCTTCAAGTATCTCTGGTTTCTGTGTGTGGAGCTTGTGGTAGTTGTACTTGCTTACCCCCTTGAAGTTGGCATGGACTTTTCCTTCTCAATTGTTTTTGACAAGTGAAGTGTACACAAAAATAATGTTTATCTTCTTTATAGTAAGGGCTTCTAGGGTGTCATTTCCCACTCTCCTTCCCTCTGTTGTGGTGACTATGGTACTTCTGATGGTGGCTGGTCTATCAGTCTAGAACCTAGGGCAGTCTTCCAGGTGACTTACTTTTGACATGTAGGATGAGCAAGAACTAAACCTTTGTTATTTCAAGTCACTGAGATTTCGAAATTACTACCTAGTACAAGTAACTGTTGACTTGTACTGAGGAGATACAAGTGGAAATAACAAGTGAAAGTTGTGGAAATAGCTGAAGTACGCTTTCCTACTTTAAAGTCGTCTTCTACAGAGGAATACATTACTGCTTGGGAGTTTAACAGTTAAATTTAACTGCCTCTTTATACAAATAATCCAACATACACCGTTACTGTGTGCGGATTCAGGCAAATAAGTCAGACCCCTGCCCTCAAAAGAGTTCCTGTGTTAAGTGGAGACAAAAACAGTAAAAATTATCATACAGAGTGGGGAGAAATAGGTACTGAGGAAGAAACAGAGTTGAAGGAATAATGATGTAAGAAAGTATAGTCAGTTTTGGGCTCACCTGCTAGAAGGGTGGAGCTTTCCTTTACTGATACTGGAAATAGTGGAATAAGAGCAGATTTGTGGAGAAACAGTTCAGTTTAGGCTGCGTTCATTTAGAGTTGACTAATAAATATCTAAGAGGAGATACTGAATAGGCAGTTAGGTTTGCCACTCTGGAGTTCAGAAGAGAGATTGGGATTGCAGATGCCATCCGTATGCATCTGAACATCATCAGATTTTTTATTTTTTAATTTTTATTTAAAGCAAAGAGACTAGTTAGAGACACAGGGAGTAAATGTAGGCAGAGAAAAGGGGCAACATCTAACACCTTAGGTTATTCAGTGCTTAGAGGTAAGGATGATGAGGCAGAAAAAAACGGAGATGTCTTCCAAATTTTGAGAAGAAATGGTTTGTCATCTTTGAGGTAAGAAGAATCAAGGACAGTCTTGGAAAACCAAATGATAAATACTGTTCATGACGGATGAAGACTAAGACTAGACTATTATTGATACTATGGAGGTTCTGGATGACCTTGACAATAGTTTTGCTGCAGTGAATTCAAGAGAAAGTAGGAGGAGAGGAATTAGGCAGTGAGAGTAATCATAGTCATGTTGTTTCAAGGACTGTTATCAGAGAAAGCTGATATTAGCACTATGGCTGGAAGGGCCCCAAGTATTGAGAGTTCTTGTTTTTAAGTGGACAGATATTTAATAGCATATTTGTAAGTTATCAGAATAGTGGAGTACAGAGAGGCAAACTGATGAAGAGAAAGGAGAATTGTAGGGGTGAAGTCCTTAAGTATGTGCGAGGGAATGGGATCTGGGACATACATGGATGTGTTGACTTCAGGCTAGGTGCACACGTGCATAGTTCATCTGTGGTGGGTTATATGGACCCAGATGCTGATACGTTGTTAGGTTGATGGTGGGAGGAAATACAAGTTCTCTTCAAGTTATGTCTGTATCCTTTGTCAAATAAGAAGGAATTCTTCCACTAAAAATGAAGAGTGCGGAAGTGTTGGAAGTTTGAGGGGAAAGATGAGGTGGAATTTCATCCAGGGGGATGAAAAGTTAAATAAGCAAACATGTTAGGAATCCCAGGTAGCACCAGGTGCCCTTTTGGTGTTGTCATGAATTTAAGGTGAGACCTAGTTAACATGGTTGTGTGCTTTCCCCTCATCTGTGTTGTGCTGCTTGGGTGTTGGCACTGAAGGAGGAAGTGACTGAGGTAGGGTGGAGGACAGCATTGCTGGAAAACAAAACTAAAGGACCTGAGAGGTAAGGTGGGGGAAGGGTTATCTCAGAGGATATTGAATTATCACAAATTAAAGTGGAGTAGTTAAGTCAAAAGAGACAGTGATGCAGAAGCCAAAATCTTTAGGGAATGGATAGGACTACATGACTCAGATTCCTGTAGTTGTAACGGGGATACTAGGTGGGTATTGTTTAGTGGCATGAAGAAATCATTCCATCCCACGCACAAACAAAAACAAAAAGGGCATGAATTTCCCGACTAAAAGAACTCTCCAAGAATCCAAACAATTAGTTACAAAATATGCATGCCATGGCACAATATCATGAAATTTGTTAGCACAACGAATAGGCAAAATAACATTTCAACAAATCAGTGTCAAGGATCATAGGGATAGAGCGTGATTGGGAATTAGAAGATAATGGAACAAGCAGTACCTTCTGAAGGAAAATAGATTCCAATCCAAATTTCTGTGTCCACCCAAACTCTCAGGCAGGTGTGAGGGCAGGACGAAGACATCTCACACATGCACAATCTCAAAGTTTGAGTTTTCCGTGCACTGTCTGTTAAAAAGTATGGCGGGTATGAGCTAACAACAAGCTGATTAAGGGGTTCCTGTGCTGGGGTTCCTCTACTCCATGCACAGGTGGTATTTATTCCTTATTACAGGACTTAAAAGGAAGAACCGTCTTTGTTACCCATGGAAATAAAAAAACTGGGACCATTTTTTACTGTCATTGCCAGCATTGCTTGCTTCAGTGCTTACACCAATGTTTGGCACATAGCACTAACTTTGTTAGCTGCTATGAAACACTGCTTGCATTAATTATTTATTGAGTGGCTAGAGAAAAATAACAGGTGGAAGCTGTGGGCTACGCTAAATTTCATGGGTGGTCAGAGATAGACGCATAGTTAATAGAAGAATCCTAGGTGCAATTCATCTCCCTTCGTCTGTTTTTAACACAACAAATAGAGAATGAATCACAGTTGTAAGCAAGTGTTCACGATAGTGATGTTCTATAGAGAGCAATTTAATAGAGCCTTGCAGAGGACAATTGTCTCTTCAGGTGATGTTTATTGGCTAATTGCCATTACTCATTTGATTTAACAGATCCATGGAAGTAATAATTGCTGTTGTACAGATAGTTCCTGCTTTGAGAAAACTGAAAATGCAAAGCAAGACTATGACCTTGTATGTCTGAAAATGTAAAGTTTCACCCTCCAGTGTACTCACTTGGATGCTGGCCCAGGAGGCTTGGTGTGGTGCTTATAGTAGCAAAAAAGGATTTGTCTAATGTAGCGGCAGGAAAGGTGGCACAGTGGAAAAGTTCGGGATGGTTCTTAGCAGATGGGGAGTAAAGGAAGGAGTCTTGGAGCCCTCGGTGGCTTTTATGCTTTTGTTGATCTCTACATCAGAGGTGGCATCAGGTACATGGCAGGCATGGAGGCCGGGGGGCCGGGAGGCTGGCAGACCTCCCAGCCCCCAGCGCATCTCACCCTCTCGGCTGCTGTGCTGATCTTCTGTTCTCCCGCTGCTCTCGCTGCTGCTCGTTGGTGCTCTCACTGTTGGTCCGTACAGTTGGTTCTGGCGTCCTCATGACGCCGCCCATTTAAGCCCGTGTCCAACTCAGGTGCGCCCGCTTGCGCATGCGCACCCTGGGATGCTCGCAGCGCCGCCAGCACCGCAGGTGTCCATCATCACACATCCCACCACTGGTTCTCTGACCCTACACCTAGTTAAGCTCTTATGACCTTGTTTCTGGCCCAGGGTGGAAATCTAATTTACCTGTTTTTTCACTTCTGCAGGAGGTGAGCTAAGTACTACGGACTCTTTCTTAGCAAGTACCCTGGCATAAATAGCACACAGTATTTTGACAATATTTCTTAGCTCTGGGACTCCTCTCTGATGTTCTAACTTTTGGAAAGGGAGGAGTGAGGTGCAGATGTGCTCAGTAGTTCTAGAGCTTAAATTATTGTTGGTTTTGCAGTGAACTTTTAAAAAGAGAAAGGAAAGAAAAAGCAGAGCTTGCAACTTGGGTGTTTTAATCTAGGGTGTTCTAAGCCCTAGTTTGAGTTGAGAAAAGTCAGCTCATTTGGCACGCTTTTTGTTTTTGACTTATTATTTTGAAATAATTTTGGATTTATAAATGAGTGTGTTCCTGAAAACCCTTGGCCTGCTTCCTCTAATGTTAACATCTTACATGTAACCATGGTACACTTGCCCAAACTAAGAAATTAATATTGACATAATAGTTTACTTAGTAAATTTTTGTTTACTTGAAATTTAATACTCCAGACTTTATTTGGATTTTCCCAGGTTTTCTGCTAGTAGTGTTTTTCTATACCAAGCTTCAATCCAGAATTCCACATTGCATTTAGATTTGGTATGCTTTTAATAATCGAAGAAGTGATGGAAAGTAATTGTACATGCTTTCTGAATGGAGACTTGTGAAACAGACTTTACAAAGGGCAGATTTGTAAAGGAAAATCTGGAGAGAAAGGAGAAAATGGAAAATAAGATGTTGTTACTCTGGAGTATAGTGAACAGACTTCCAGATAACATTTTCCACTTGTGGTGGTTAACATTTTTTTAACGTTCTTGAATTTAGTTTGTAGTATGTCTTATGTATCCCAATTCCTAAATTCATGTCCATGAATTGCAGTGGGGCACAAGTATTAACCATTTTAGATGAGGTGGCCTATGGTTAGGAACTATGTTTGGCAGCTGGTAGAAGAAGCTTCACAATAATGACTTGAATTTCAAGTTTATTCTCTCGCAAAAGATGTCTATCTAGAGAAGCAGGCCAATTCTGATATAAAATCACTGGATAACTGTAGGGTAAAGGTTGATCAGGTCTTTCCACCCTCCCACCACTGATGATGGACACCTGCGGTGCTGCGAGCATTCCAGGGTGGGCATGCGCAAGTGGGCGCACCTGTGTTGGACACGGGCTTAAATGGGCAGCGTCATGAGGACGCCAGAACTCTGAGAACTGTGAGGACCGATTGACAGAACTGCGAGGACTGACTGAGAGAACCGATAGCAGCAGCAGCAAAGAAGCAGCCGAGAGGGTGAGATGCGCTGGGGGCTGGGAGACCTGCCAGCCTCCCAGCCCCCCAGCACCCCTGCCTGCCATGTACCTGGCCACCTCTCCTAAATAAAGCATGAAAAGCCACCAAGGGCTCCAAAGACTCCTTCCTTGACCTGTCTGCCCAGAACCATCCTGAACCTGCCTCCAGTGCCACCCCCTTTCCTGCTGCTACAATAACCAAGACTCTGCTATGCGAATAGTCACCGCTGTTCGTGCTTTGCATTACTTGGTTTCCTTTTCTTACCTTTGCATTACTTGGTTTCCCTTCCCAAGGCAGGGAAGGTGACTGTTGCAGCCTCAAGTCCACATTCTTCCTGTTTTGTGACCCTAATGCCATTTCTCTTCTATCTCTAAAATAGGAGATCCCTAAAAAAGGGCTCCTGTTGGCCTAGCTTGCTCCTGGATAAACCATGACTGGATGCAGTTGTTGAGAAAGGGCACAAGGTATGGTACCAGGGAAGACAAGTGGAAAGCATGTTGAGTACATTCCCACTTGTTCTCTGAAACTGGTGTGATCCTAGTGCTTGACTAGGAGAGCAACATAAAGAAGAACTACCAATGCAAAAATCTTCAGTGAAATAATAGCGTATTAAATCTAACAGTATGGTAAAACAATAGCACTGCTTCAAGCACAAGTAGAATTTGACCCAGAAATGCAGAAATTAGGATTTATGTATTAATGAAATTAAAATTAATAGCTGCCCCAAAAAACTACTTAAGGTTTTAGCGTTTGTTCCTGATTTAAACAAGTTAACTTAATAAGATTTCAGCTAATAGACGCTATAGAAATAATCACCTACTGCCTGCATTGTTGTTGTAGTCTCTGAGTGGTCTCCCAGGTTCTTCTCTCCCGTTGGTCTAGTTTCAGTACAGCAAGTAGAGTCATCTTATTAAAATGTAAGTCATCTCATACAAGTCATCCCTGCTCTCAAAAACAAAGATTCAAATCACTAAGCTAAGATTAGACTTTAACTAACCTGGTCTCCACCCTTTGTTTCCTTTCATTTCCTACTGTTCGCTTCCTCATTTAGTCTGCTGCAGCCACATACTTCATGGATACTCTTGCATCAGGGTCTTTGTATTTGCTGCACAGCTTGCTTTCTTACGCTTTCAGATCTTCGTGGAAATGATTTTCTTGGTGAAGCCTTTTCTGATCTTAAAATTGAAATCCAACCTCCTCTTAGGACTCACAACCTCTTATCACCATATGACAAATGTATTTTACTTATTTATATTTTTCTCCTCCCTTCATATATCCTCCCCTCCTTAAAATGTAAAATGTGAGTTCTGGAAGCTTCATCCCAAGAGTTTTGCCCTTTTGTTCATTGCTAATCCTCAATGTTCTGAACAAAAAGTTCATAATACATGGTAGGTACTCAATAAAAACTTAAAAGGTAATGAGTTGTAATACCAGCTGTAGATATTGAAAATGAAGCAGTGAAACAGCTATGATTTCACAGCTTGGAAAACTTTGACAATAGATAATTATTAGAGCGAATAAAAAATTAGCAGGTTGCTTGAAAAATGTAATAATTCAAGATGCCATTCAAGTGGGAAAAAATTCTAGAACAAAACTATATTTATGACTCAACCTAAGAAGGAATGTGTAAGACGTATAGAAATAAAAATAAAGAATTTGACAGAAGGATTTAAAATAGGAAAGGAGGGCCTCCCTGGTGGCGCAGTGTGTTGAGCGCCACACTGTAAAGCATCGTGGCACAGCAGCACGAGTTCGATCCCCAGCCAGGGAGGGAACCCACCCACATAGTGCAGCAGACCTCTCCTGCCTTGCCCGCTGCTCCCCTCAGCATTGTTTCAGTCCATCTGTCTATTCTGCTCCCCACTCTGTCTCTGGTGAATCCTTTCACCTCCCGTGGTCTGGCCTGTACCTCAGCTCTTGTGTGCAACATTAAATAAATCTTCAAAAAAAATAAAATAGGAAAGGAAGGAATGGGTGGGTATGGCAATAGCCTTGAGTAGGGAACTCAGCAGTGTCTAGATTCAGTATGATCACAGTACAGATTCTTAGCAAGGATTTTTGTGGACTTGGCAATGATTTTATACTTCATCTTAGAAAACATAGAAAAGCCCTGGGATCTTTGAAATAATAAAAGGATTTGCTCTATCAAGTATAAAAATAATCTATATAGTGGAAAGTTTAATTGATAGCATATCTTAAGGCTCTAATTATATATTTTAAAGTGTGCTATTTCTGTGAGAATAAAGAACCAGATCAAATAAAGATTAAAAAATAGGATCCATTGTCTGTGACAGTTTGGCATGTGCTAAAAAGTGGCATCTCACAACAGAGAACTAAGGGATCAACATGTCATCTTGGGAGAGCCGTTTTTGGGGGAGGAATAAAGATCTATTTGTTTAACACACAAGAATACTGTACAGCAGTTGAAAATGAAATTTGAGTTCTATGTACTAACTTAAGATCTTAAGGTATAAAGTGAAAAAGAAGCCTCTTGCTAAGTAGTTATGCATCTCATGATTATGGTTTTATATAAAAACAATTATACCCTTCCCCTGAAAACCTGCCATGCTATGTATTACTAAGAGATTGATACCAAATAGTTCACAGCATTTTTTTGTAATGAGGGGCATCACATTGGTATGAGAATTTACTTCGTAAAATAGTCAAAACACAAAACATGCAGAATATAAGCAGAGTCAATTTTTTTTATTTCCAGAAAACCGGGATAATGAAGTACCAATAAACACGAAATTATACCTGTGTATAATAATTACTATTAATTGTTATAAAAGCAATGAACAGTGAATTAACTATTCCATATAAAACGGAAAATCAGGGCCTCCCTGGTGGCGCAGCGGGTTGGGCAACTCACTATGAAGCATCCGAAGCCACCGTAGCACGAGTTTAATCCCTGGCCAAGGGAGAGGACCCACATGACGCAGGAGACCTCTCCTGCCTTGCCCTGTGCTCCCTCAGCAGTGTATTTCAGTCAATCTGCCTGTTCTGTTCCCCACTCTGTTTCTGGTGAATCCTCTCACCCACCCCCCATACCTCTGGCTTGTACCCCAGTTCTTATATGCATAAATAAATAAATCTTTAAAAAAAAAAACCTGGAAGATCAGAGAACATTGTTAGAATTCAGAAATATTAAGTAGGTTGCTGACTCGTCAAGAATTCAGTGAGGAGTAGCAGGCAGAAAAAGCTCAGTCAGTCAGATCCCATGTTTTGGGAGCATTAATCTTTGCTCAGCCTTGTGATCTTGAGGAAGCTGCTCATGTTTGGGTCTTCATTTCTTCACCTTGTCATCTGTGACATCCAGATTCTGAGTCTGAATCCAAGGAAAGTCAGAAATAAAGTATAGGTTACAAGCAGCGCATTTGACCTAAGTGCTGTCATTGGGTCTGCTTAGTCTGAAGGAGGAATTCTGTGGAGTCATGGACGACCACACAGGATGTGCCGGCCACACTTCAGGAAGCTAGGCGGTGGTGCTGTTGCTGGGCTTGAAGTATATTTTTAAAAAAATTGGATGGCTGGGCAACAGGCTCATGATGGTGACTTCTTGGGATGATAATTAATAAAGACGACTTTTGTGTGTAATAGTCCATTTTTTCATCAACAAAGGAAAATTTATATTTTACATGCATAGTTCAAGAAAGCACGAACACAGAGAAAAGCAATATGCCACAACTTTAATTCGGCTAATTCTGGATCCTGGGAATACTGGCAGGTGATTGTGGTTTTCTTTACACTTATCAGGGTTATTTTTTAATAGGTTTTTAAAAGTAGTTGTTTTTTTAATAGGTAAATATTTCAGCAAGTGACAAGCTTAATAGTTTAGTAACAAATAATAGACTATTTCTGGTTAAGAATTAAATTTGGGAAGCAAGAAAATGTACAAAGCAAAAAAGAATCGAATTTAGTTGTACCCCTAGACATGAGAGTAAGAGATACTGTTTAGGGTTAATGTTTTACTCTGAGAAGGGGGCAGTCTGCTTTTATATGCTTCACTTTATTTGGCCAGTGTACTTGTGGAAAAGAGGCTCTTTTTGTTCTTGTTTTCAGTACTGTCTGGGCTTTCCACAGCAGTAGTGGGGGAGCTGTTTGTTTCCTGGTCACATGACCGGTTCATGCTCTTTGTCACTGGCTGGTTAGAAGTTTGAAAACCAAAGAGCTCTTGGTAGCGCTGGCAGTCAGTCAGCCTACTGTGCAGAGGGTTGGGAAACGGGCCAGAGGACCAACCTGATGAAGTATTTCTAGTGCAGAGAATGATTGCAAGATCAACCTTCCATTAAACATGAAAAAGTTGGCAGGGCACCCATTTCCCTGGGAAAGAAGTTTTGTCTTTACTCTGGTGTCTTGATTTCTGTTCTCCCTCTTCTAAAGCCCTAAGTTATTTCCTATGTCTCCCTTACCCTGAGTCTCAGAAATTTTATTATGAGAATGTTCAGATAGAAAAAAAGAAAATGAATACTCATTATGCCCACCACTTAGACTCAGCATTTTAAAATATTTTGCATAGATGCATTATTTTTTTTTCTTTTCTTTTCCTCGTGCTTTTTTACTGTTAAACCTTTTTCAAGTTGCAGATATGTCACTGCACTGCTAAGTACTGCTTTGTGCTTCTGTTTAAAAAACATTCTCCTAAATAACCTCAGTAACATTATCTCAAGAAAATTAATAGTAATTCCCTACTATCTATCATCCAGTATCCAGCTGAGTTTCACAAATTTCCAAATGACAGGGGTGTTGCCCTGTTGTTTGTTGGTTTTTTTTTTAAATCAGATTAAGGTTCATACTTTGTATTTTGTTTTTATTGATCTTTAATCTTAAAAGAGTTCTCTTTTTTCAATTTGACATATACTTTTTTGAAGCTAAAGTTTTAAAAATAGTGTTAAAATGCACAACAAAATTTGCTATCTTAATCGTTTTTAAGTGTACGGTTTAGTGGTATTAAGAATATTCACATTCTTCTGCTACAACCACTACTACCCAAAACTGTTTTCATCTTGCAAGTCTGAGACTTTGTACCAATTAAGCACTAATTTCCCACTGCGGCCCTCCAGCCTCTGGCCCACTGCTCTATCTGTCTCTGTGAATTTGACCTAGCATAAAGTATGTCATCAAATGGAGTCATTACATTGTGACTTTGTGACTTGTTTCACTATGATAGTGTCTGCAAGTGTCATTCATATTGAAGCATTTCAGAAATTTCTTCCTTTTTAAGGCTGAATGATATTCCATTGTATGTATTACTACATCTTGCTTATATATTCATCTGTCTATCGCACCTGAGTCGCTTCTACCTTTTGGCTAGTGTGAATAATGCTTCTAAGCACAGGGTATACAAATATCTTGTCCCAAGTCCCTGTTTTCAGTTCCTTTGGGCATATACCCAGAAGTAGAAGTTCTGGTAATTCTATTTTTAATTTTTTGAGGCGCTGTCATACTGTTTTCCACAGTGACTGCACTACTTTACATTCCCGCCAACAGCACATAGGGTTCCAGTTTCTGCCCAACCTTGCTAATGCCTTGTTATTTTATTGTTGTCAGTAACCATCCTAATTTGTGTGGGAGGAGTATCATTGTGGTTTTGATTTGCATTTCTCTAATGATTAATTTGAACATCTTTTCATGTGTTTATAGTTCATTTGTGTATCTTCTCTGAAGGAATTTCTGTTCAGTCCACTCTCAATATATGGTTTTGTGATTTTCTTCTTCTTTAATTTGTTGATGTGATGGATTACATTGATTGACTTACTAATAATGAACCAGCCTTGCATCCCAGGGGTAAGCCCTTCTTGATCATGGTGCATAATTCTTTCTATATGTTGTTGAATTCTATTTGCTAATATTTTATTAGGGGATTTTACGTACTTTTTTTTTTCTGGGTATTGATCTGGAGGGCTTTTTGGGGTAGGCACTGTCTTTATTTTGGCATTAAGTGAAAATCTGTGAACATCTTGAACAAAGTTAGTGATAATAACCAGTAAAATAATGAAGCAGTTGACTTGGAGCATGGGAAGGTCAGCGAGAATTGTGAGGAATGGCGAGGGAGGAAGCCAGGGAGCGGAAATCGTGTTATTTAGCTGGATGACGTAGGGCAGTGTCCTGGACTTACACAGTGATGGGCGGGGATGAGGTCTGGTTGTATGGTTGGTCTGTGGATAATCTTAGTTAATAATGATGTGGTATGGCTGGGGGTATGGTGATTATGGGGAAATTATTAACTACAGAATTAAGGAGTGAGTAGGGGAGGCAAATCCTGTGCCTGGAGCTGATAAGGGAACTGGTAGAAGGATCAGTCTTAGGTAAGAAACTGAGCACCTCTCTCTGGAACTGCTGGGTTGGAGCAAGGGCTGCTATGGACAGAATGGAGGTTCTTAGAAGTGATACTAATGTCTGGGAGAACCTCTCCTCATACTCTGGGAGGAGGGGGTTCATTCTAAGACTGAAGGAATAATAGATCTGCACAGAAATGAAAGCACCCTCTTAGGAAGTACTCTAAATGGTTGTGATTAGACCAGTTTTTATCTGTTTGACTTTTTGTTTTTGTTTTTGACAGATTGATGGGGACCACCAATTTTACACTTACTTGTAAGTGTAAAAACTCTTCTTTGATAATTCTCAAAAATGAGAAGTCATTGTAGGTCTTTGGATCATCTGCTGAGTCCCAGGCCTGTCTGGCATGGCCAGGCAAGGGCTTTGGCTCCTTCCTCTTTTGAGTGAGGTAACCATTGACCATCTAGTTTGTAATCAACGGTTCATAGTCAGTCTTCAGACCAACATAATCACTTCCAGAAAGGAAAGGGACAGAAACATTTCCCTATTTTATAGTCTGACACCAGAACCAGTCAAGGATCTGTTTCCTGCCCTAATTGTCACTCCTTCTTATGCTTTCTTATACTGGTACTCAGGGAGTATTTTCTGTTCTCGTTTCAGCTGTAGCCGACTCCGCCGTGTTCAGAGCATCCTGACCCAGAGCAGCAAGTCTCGGCCTGATGGGATTCTCTGCATCCTAGGTCAGTGTTTTATAAAAGGTGGAACTCAGGGCTGGTGCAACTCGGCATCTGTTCACAGGAAGATCATAGAGTGTCACTGTGAGATAAGCTGTGAGCTAAGTGTTGTTTTCCTAGCTCTTGTTCCCCTGAAATCTGTTGCTGTTTTAATGAGGGTGGGAAAGATAGCAGTCAGATAGGGATCCCCTTTACAGAACAGGCACCTTGTCTGTGCTGTCTCATTGCTCCTCACCGAGCTCGTACACAGGAGCTGTGATATCCCTTATTTACAGAGGAGGAAACAGACTCTAGGGGATAAAACAGACTTGCTCAAGGCCATGGGGTGGCAAGAATTAAACATTTCTTTTTTAAAATTTTTATTATGAAAATATATAATTTAAAAAATTGGACAATACTTATTAATAATGAACAGAGCTTCCCAAATACCCGGTCCTGCTCTCTGGAAGTAACATCGTCAATGATCTTTCTTTTTTTTTTTAAAGATTAATTTATTTATGCATACAAGAACTGGGGTATAGGCCAGAGATGTAGGGGGTGAGATGATCCTCCAGAGATAGAGTAGGGAACAGAACAGGCAGACCGACTGAAATACACTACTGAGGAGAGCAGTGGGCAAGGCAGGAGAGGTCTGCTGTGCCATGTGGGTCACCTCCCTGGCTAGCAGCAGGGATTGACTCGTGCTGCAGTGGCTGTGGTTTGCGTCATAGTGCATTGCTTAACCCATTGCGCCACCAGGGAGGGCCCCGATCTTTCTATTTTTAAGAAACACAAATGGCAACGTGTTTTTTATTTTTCATTTTTGGAATATGTTATGCACAGTACTTTAACCTAATTTAAAAAATTACTTATGCATACAGGAGCTGGGGTGTAGGTCAGAGGTGCTGGGGGTGAGAGGGTTCACCAGAGACAGAGTGGGGAGCAGAATAGGCAGAGCCACTGAAATACACTGCTGAGGGGAGCAGCAGGCAAGACAGGAGAGGTCTGCTCCCTGGGTCCCCTCCCTGGCCGGGGATTGAACTCATGCTGCTGTGCAGCAGATGCTTCACAGTGCGGCGCTCAACCCATTGCACCACCAGGGAGGGCTCTACTTCTTTGGATTCTTTACAACCCATCTTACTCTGTCTTTATTTGATCCCACATGTTTTTGGTAAAGGTCTTTTTGAGAAGGGAATATTTTTCTGACCCTGTGCCTATTCCAACTGGAAGTACACCAAGACCTTTGCCAGCTGTAACATGACTTGGACCATTTTGTCTTGTCTCTTCTATCTTTAAGAATTGCTTTTTGGGAATTAATAGCTTCAATAATCTGTTCTTTGACTCTAAACTATATGGATCTTGAATCCAAGTAAGGGCACTTGATACTTAGAACTATTTCTTTCACAGAGAAGCTTTTAGCTTGGTTTCTGGCACAAAACTGGTGGGAGGTGCTGTCTTTAACTTGACCATCGTGGTTTTGCTGAGTGGGGCAAATTATTAGGGCTTATGTGTTCTGTAGTGTGGTAGAGCTAATTAGAACCACCTTTGCCTTGCAGGAATCGATAGCAGATACAATGAAGGCTGCAGAGAGCTGGCAAATTATCTTCTGTTTGGTTTATACAATCAGAATACCAGTGATTTTGAGAAAACAGGATTTTCTGAAGAAGTTCTAGATGGTAAGTATATATTGGTAAACTGTGAGATGGGGTAGGTGATTTATTTCTTTGTGTCCTTACTTCACGGTCTTTTTCTGGAAAAATATGAGCAGATTTGCAATAACCTCAACCCCAAGAAACTTTTTGCTTTTTTATTAGTGAAAAATAATGTTTCTTACTTGCTGTATTGAGTGATATGCGCCTGTTCAGTTGCTGGGTGGTAAGAGACAAGTGACAAGTAACTTTCAGAATATGTTTGCTGAGTAAATCAGCTTTAGGGAAAAAGTAAACATCATTGTTTGGCTGTATTTCTTTTTGGCAAAGAACTAGTTTTATCTGTATTGCCCACCATGTCTGAGAGGTTCAGATTATGTGTTGTTCTATGAAAGCACTTTCACTTGCCAGTCAAGGATGAGCCTGCGGGCTTCTCCTGCAGGGAAGACTTCTTCTGGATCTTCAGTTCAGGAATAAAGACTCTTTGTCCTGCCTTGTCTTTGGGGACTGTTTTCTGTGTGCCTTTAATTCATAACACCCATGACTACAATGCAGGCTTTCTGCTTGCACTCCCCATTTCTGAGACACTCAGCCTGTTGATGCTGCAGTGGGCTAAAGCCCAGGAGCTGGCTCTGCTGTCACATACTTAGGATCGCGACTTGTCTGCCAGACAGGTTGGGAGACACAGGAACAGACAAAGCAAACTGGACAGGAAGCAGGCAGCTCTTGTGAAGCCACTAGGAGGTGCATGAATGCAAACTTCTGATGTTAAAATAATATTTTTGTGGGTCTTGTGCAGTGGCTCTCAAGTGGGGACAGTTTTACCTCTCAGGGGACATTGGCAGTGTCAGAAGACGTATTTGATTGTCACAACTGAGCAAGGGGAAGTAGCCAGGGATGTGCTAAATACAATGCGCAGGTCAGCCTCCGTGACAGAACTATCTGGTCTGAACTGTCAGTTATGCTGAGGGTGAGTGTGTATGTGTGGTCTGTTGTATGTAAAAATCCTCCTGTGGTGAAGCTCTTAGCAGCATTAGTCCTTACACATTGATTTAAAAATGTCCTCTCTTGAGAAGTACAGAAAGAAGAGACTGAAATTATTCCTTCTGTTAAATTTCTTTGAATTCAAATTTGACTTCAGATTTAATTTGAAAAATGTTTCCTTGCCCCTGTATGGCACCTACTAGTTGGAAGGAATGTGTCTTGGCGGCTCATCTAGAGAGCTCTGAAGAGGCAGATCGTCACAGCAGTCCCTGCTTCACTGCAAGCAGTTCTGCTAAGCACATTATAGCGCTTAAGTTAAGGAAGCGCTCAAATCTCCCAAGGTATGCTTTTTTGCTCATCTCTGTCTTTGTCACCAGGCACAATGGAAACAATGGAGCTTATGAAATGAGCAATTTCTTTCAAATTAGTGAATTCATTTTTTAACTCCAAGAACTTAGAAAGCTAAGATTACCATATTTATATTTCTGCACTTCAGCCTCTAAAATATATGAGGAAGAGACCACCATGATTTATTTTTAAAAGGAACTGCAAGAATAGTTTTTTATACATTATATATGCCTTTCATACATGAAAGAAGAAACCTAAATTGGTAAAATACTTTAGGAAAGATGCATTTAAATTTGAATAGCTAATGCCTTAAGCAAATTTATTAGTTTCAGAAAAAAACATATTTTTGTAAATGAGTAGAGCATAGATTTTGCTTAAAAATATTTTTATAAGTATTCATTTACATCTTATTCATTTTAAATAGTTATCAAATTGGTTCTATAAAATTTCCTTTGAATTATATACCTATATTTTAACATTGTATAACATCCAAAATGTAATGAAAAATTTCATTTGACTGTTACTAGTCTATTTTTTCCTTTGTAAAATACACATGTAACATAGTTTCTATCACTGGATAGTCTGGTATGGTTAAAACAATCAAAGTGTATCTTGAATTTTATACCATTTTTCGTCTGCATAAAAGAGTAGAATAGTAACATATCATAAATGTTAATAAAGTAACATGTAGTGTGAAAAAAAAAAGAATAGTTTTTTACATGTTCATCCAAACCTCTTACTCGTTCTCCTTTGACCTAAGTACTCTGTTAAACTTTCTGCTCAGTGTTTATTCATAGTGATGACATCATTTCTGTGAGATCCTGAGAATGCTTGATTAGGGTTAGTAGCTGTTCCAGTGCTTTTTGTTTGGCCCTACTTCTTGGAGGTACCTTGCACGTTAGTGTAGAGTGCAGTCTGCACAGGAGGCCGCCGTCGGGCTCTCCAGTGACATCAGACACTCCTCAGCCAGCGGTCTGTCAGAGGGTCTGTGTGCGTGAGACCAGCATGAGGACAGATGAGGGGAAGCCCCTTTCCCACCCCTTCCCGCGCTTGACTTTATTGCTTACCTGGAACACCCCAGGTCTTACCAGGTGTGGCACTCACAGTGGCTTGCATCATGGAGCTCTTTTTCAGAGGCTACGCAGCTATGTGGTCAGCAGTGGTCAGTATTCATTGGCCTGTCTCATGTTTTTGTAGAATGTGGTCTATCATACTACGGTGTTGGCCTAAACCTGCTACCTCAGATGCTTCCCCATGCCCACGTCCTCCCTCACATCCGGCCACCCCCTGCTGCAACTTCCCTAGTGTCAGCTTGTTAAAGAGAGAAGACTGATGTCTGGTTTCTGAGAAGCCATGGAATGGAGCCTCAGTTTTTCTTCTGGAAACAAGACTGCTTTCTTTCTCAGTGTTCAAGCTATTTTAATATTCCTGCCCCCTGGGCCTCCCTGGTGGCGCAGTGGGTTAAGCAACGCACTATGAAGCAAATCGCAGCCACTGCAGCACAAGTTCGATTCCTGCTGCCGGCCAGGGAGGGGACCCATATGGCGCAGTGGACCTCTCCTGCTGTGCCCGCTGCTCCCCTCAGCAGTGTACTTCCGTTGATCTGCCTGTTCTGCTCCCCGCTTTCTGTGGTGAATCCTCTCACCCCCCCACACCTCCGGTCTGTACCCCAGTGCTTGTATGCATAAATAAATAAATCTTTAAAAAAAAATATTCCTGCCCTCTTCCACAGGGGACTCTTTGTTTACCTTAGTTTGCACCCTGGGGATTGCGTTGTTTGTCTTACCAGCATTGATGATTATTCCTTAAACATGTGAGCTGCTGACCTATTTATAGAAGCCATGTCCACTTGCCTCTACTTCCTTCCTCCCAGCCTTTCCTCTCTACAGAGTTCATCCCAGTACACAGTAACCCTCCCCAAAGCTGACAGTCAACAACGTCCTCAGACACACACTAGCCTTGACCAGATGAGCCCACAGCGAGAGCTTTAGACACTGGTGTCTCCAGGAGAACCTGCGGTCACCCCTGGCTGTGTTTGGTGCTGTTTTCCTCTTCCCTGAGTTCAGGCTGTGGAGTTTCATTTTTTTTTTTAAGATTTATTTATGCATACAAGCACTGGGGTACAGGCCAGAGTCATGGGAGGCGAGAGAATCCACCAGACAGAGTGGGGAACACTGACTGAAAGACACTGCTGAGGGGAGCAGTGGGTGAGGCAGGAGAGGTCTGCTGTGCCATGTGGATCACCTCCCGGTGGCAGCAGGGATCAAACTCGTGCTGCAGTGGCTGTGGTTTGCTTCATAGTGCGTTGCTTAACTCACTGCCCCACCAGGGAGGGCCCTGTGGAGTTTCTGTTTGGTATTTAGCTCTGCAGTGAAGTGCACAGTTGAATTTAGTGCCATAGATTTCACTCTGTTGACTGTTGCAAAACACCCTGAAGACTGCCCTTGTGACTTAACTCCATGCCAGCATTGCCACAACTGGAGAGCTGCAGTGAGGGGCACATCTCATGAGGACTAAGAAATCCTGGCTTCCACATCCAAAAGTATTCTGTGGTTGCTTTGAATCGCATTGCCTGATTAAAGAATTTCCAGTTTACAGTTCTGTTTCATTGTGGAGTAGTTTTAATGATTTTACTTACATGGATGGAGAATGTCTAAAGGAAATGCTTTTAATGATCTTGTGTTTTAATTTTTTTCTTACAGATGTAATTATATTGATTAAATCAGATAGTGTCCACCTGTACTGTAATCCTGTAAACTATCGCTATCTTTTACCCTATGTGGCACATTGGAGAAATCTTCATTTCCACTGCATGACCGAAAATGAGGTGAGGAGAAAAGCTAGAAGAGACATTTATAGACACTCCAAAAAATTTTTTTGCAGGAAAGTATAAGTCTGGAACAAGAATACCCTAAAAAAAAATCCACAGAAGTTATTTAAGGGGAACATTTCATATTTGTTATGAGGATACCCTGTAGATCAGTTGTAGTCAAGGAGACTGCAGGAACTGCTCAAACTGGGACCTGGCAGTAGGTTTGCGAACCTGCTTCATGTCCTGCTTCCTCACCACCAGCCTGGGTCCAGTCTCTCGGGGGACCTGTGCCAAGGAACTTCAGAAACCATGACATTGCTATGCTAGGATTTCTTAGTATCTATTCCCCTTTGGGCCCTTTTCAAGTATTTGGCTGGCAGTCAAGCTGGGATTTGCGATTCAGGGTTTCATGGATATTGTGATCCAATAATGGTTAAGAACCCTTCTCTCCTGAGCATGTGGGGCATTTTTTTATTTTTAAGAAGGAATTTTCTTAATTAAAGATTTATTTATGCATACAAGAGCTGGGGTACAGACTAGAATCACAGGAGCAGAACAGGCAGATTGATTGAAATACACCGCTGAGGGGAGCAGCGGGTGAGGCAGGAGAGGTCTGCTGCACCACGTGGGTCCCCTCCCTGGCCGGGGATCGAACTCACGCTGCTGTGCAGCGGATTCTTCACAGTGCGGCGCTCAACACCCTGTGCCACCAGGGAGGCCCCATGTGGGGCATTTTTAAGAACAAGTTGTATCTCTTGCATTTAGGACTCTTATCTACTTTGAGTTAATATTTCGTGTGTGGGGTAAGGAAATGATGAGCGTTTCTGAGCAGCAAATACAAAAAGCTGATTTGGAAACACCATTTTGGGTGCAGACTTCTGTAACTGTCATTTGGTGCAGTTCTAATAAAATGCGGAGGAAACTGGGACTTCTATGATGTCTCATCAAAGCCTGTTTTCTTTTGATTTCACTTTTTAGTATGAAGACGAAGAAGCCGCAGAAGAATTTAAAATTGCCAGTTTTGTGGATATGACTCGAGACTGTAGTAAAATTGGCATTCCTTACAGCTCCCAAGGTACCTTACAGCAAGCCATTTTTGAAGCGTTCTTGTGGGTTTGTGTGAATCTAGTGTCCCACTACTCCTTTCACTGGAGGCTTTCTGCTGAGAAGCCCGTTCATTTATTTTTACTAAAGGCAAAGAATTGAGCAGAAAATAATTTGAAGACTTTACTGTGCAAGCTTGTATTTATAATTAAAGTTTCTGCAGCAACATATACTATGCGATAGATAGAAGAACTGATAAGGATTTACCCTAGCTGTCATCTAGTCTGTGCCACTTATGCTAATCCATGAGATGTAGATGTGTGACCTTTAGTGATAAGACACAGTAATTCAGGTAGCTGTTAAAAATATACTCACAGCGAGGTTCAAAAATGATGTGTGAAAATATAGGATAAAATCAGCATGTTCAGTACTGCTTGTATCTTATTTGTTAAAATAAGTAGATTTTAACTGTAGATTGAAAAAAAAACAACTTTGCACACTGAAACTATTGTTCTAAGAAAGGAAAATTTTTTTTATTTACTAATTTTCCCTTGAGAAAGTTGGCTATGTTTCTTAAGGGAGAGGCGCCAACTTTGGGTCTGTTAATAATTATGGCCACTAAGTGATGCAAGTCAGATGTAATAGACTACTAATTATTTACTTAGGAAACTAAAATGTGAAAATATAATCATAGAGAAGTCTGACTTTATGTATCTTATTTACAGTTTGAATTTTCCTTCCCTTGCATTTTGTATTTTCTAGTTTTAACATCAAACCCATTTTATCTGTTTCAGTTTCTTTTGTTAGATTAGGTGTTGGTAAACTTGTGAGAATGATGCCTGTCTAACCATACTAGTTAGACTTATATCCAGGGTGATATTTGATACATCTTGTATTCTATTTCTTTAGGTCATTTGCAGATATTTGATATGTTTGTAGTGGAGAAATGGCCAATCGTACAGGCATTTGCACTTGAGGGCATCGGTGGGGATGGATTTTTTACCATGAAATACGAGGTATGTATGAGACATAGTATGCCTGTTTTTTGTCTGCCACTAGATTGTTTTTATGAAGAGCCCACAAAGTGGACATGCATCATTATAAAATTCTGAAAGACTGGCAGTGACCTCCCCAGGGCACACAGCAAGTTAGAACTGAAATGGAAAGTAGTTGCTGTTTAAGGCTAGCCCCCCAGCTGAACTCCCAGTATGCTTTCTCTGCGGAGTTCTCTGTCCTCTTTTCTCTTTCCCCATTTTCAGTTCACTGTTCTTCCAGTCTACTCCTGTTGCACCCTAAGCTGACTCCTTTTATGGCTTGTATCATTTTATGGCCTGTGACTCCTTTTATGGCTTGTATCATTTATCACAAACCCCATTCACCCACCAACCCACACCTGGTCTCTGCACTGGAAGCTCTTTGAGAATAAGAGTCTTTTGTTAACTGTTGTTTGTATCTCAGAAATTCATAAAAATTGAGAACTATCCAAGAGCAATGAAAGGGACAGTGCAGAATTTATGTACTATGTGCTAGAGGAATAAAGGGCTAATTTTTGTGGCAAGAACAGTGTCTTATTTCAGCATTATCTGCATCTCAGAGTTCACCAATTAATATTCATTCATTGGATTAATGAATGAGTCTGGGAGAAGGTCATCCAAAGTATGTATTAGGGAAGATGGCTTAGTGGGTTAGTAATACCATAGGCATCTGCTTGCCTCCATAGGACCCCCACTGAGATGACGTGCCCCCAGCATAGTAAATCAGGGAGTGGGAGCATTGACGTGCTAGAAGTGGGGCAATACTATCAGGAATAGAGTAAGTGAGAATGTTGGAAGCAAAGTGCAAGCCTAATTCCTACCCCTCTTGAGAAGTAATATCCCTAGGAAATGAGAGGACACTTGCTGGCAGAACTTGAAATGTGGAGGAGCGTGGGCTTTAGGGCCATAAGCTGAAGTAATGTAGGCTCCACTCTTCCTGCTCCAAAACTGTTGTTTCTCACATTGACTCTAAGTAGGGCTGTGGGGACTGCCCCTGAGAGGAAGTGGTGCTCTCTGATTTACAAGAGTATAGGATTGAAAGGAGGCAGGTCACAGAAAGTAGAGAGGAAACTTAAGATTTTTAGCAGTAATGATTGTTTTTATTTTTAATTGTGTAAGGTGAACATTATAGAGCACCTCTTTTATGCCGGGCTCTGTTCTAAATGCTGTGTGTGAATTGACTTTATTTCTTACAATGACCGTCTGAAGTGAGTGCTGGCAATGTCCGTGTTTTGCAGAGAGATTAAATGAACTTACCAAGGTCACAGAGCACTTAGGAACCAGTAAGGGAAAGGACTGTGGCCACGTCTAGACTGTCTGGCTTCAGAATCCTGAGCTTTTATCCCCAGGCTACAGCTAGATTAGCACTGAAAATCTGTGCCCTGGGAAGCTGCGTGGTTAATACAGCCCAAGTGAAGTAGGCCTTCTCACTCCTGCCTTAGGAAGGAAGTCATAGCCAAAAGAAGTAAAATCCCCTTCTGAAAAACTTTTGCAAGGTAATATAGATCTTTACTCTGGGGTGGTGGTCTTAGGGGGTGGCATGGGCAGTGAGGAGGAAGTAACACACATGTAGTAAACGTTACTGTAAGTCTTCTCTCCAGATTCCTTTCTCCAAATCCTGCTTTCTCTATCTCCTAATTTTCTTCCTCTCAGATACTTTCCTTATGTCTCCATTTCATTCTCCCCACCTCAGTTCTCTCCTTTACCCAAGCCTTGCCTGTCTTTTAAGGTGTACGTAGCAGTACTCTGATTCACATATTGAAGGCCTAATAAACACTTAAACCTCATTTGAAGGAGAACTACAGAGATTTATAATTTAAGTTTTTTAGTTTGCTTTACTGCATGGACATACCCAGAAGAAAGTCGCTAACTGAGAGGATGTTTTATCCCTGATACGGCAGATGCCAGCGTGAGAAAGGTAGACAGACTCAGATAGCTTTACTTGGTAGTTAGTGTGTGCCAACCTAGTTATGAGCATAAGAGATCTCTTTTCTTCATGAGAAACAGGACAGGGGTTCCTTTTCTAGGGCTTTCTTTGCCTCCACATTCCTTCTTACTCTCCAACTTCTGGAACTGTGACCTGGTAATGTAAATTTATGTAAAGTAGCTCCCCAAAGAAACAGTTTTAGTAGCAAACTTCTGGATAATGTAAGTAACCATGGAGCAAGCATTCATTCACCTTTTTATGGACACACATTAAGATCTTCATATTGAAAGGTAGAATAAGACTTAAAAAAGGCAACAAAACTGAGTCCATAGCTTATTACATGCAGGAATAGAATAGCATGCTTTGAAAAAAATGTTTCTTCAATAAATAAAAAGTGAGGAAATTATTTTTCTGTACTTTTTAAGAGTAGAGTTTGTAAAAAGAAAAATGAGATAGTGGCAAAGAAAGAATTAAGGGTGGATGACATAAGGAATGATTGTAATAAATCAGAATTCAATAGTAGAATTAAAGTTTACATTTCAGAAGAAACTCCAGCCTACTCTAATCAGTTGACAGCTTGAAAACCTCCAGAACACAGAACAAGGAGCATGTTACATTAAATCAGTGAGGAGGAAGATGCTAAAAGAAGGCTAGAGAATAGAAATTGGTTCTGTGAAAATGAAGGAATGGATGGTTGTGCAATCGATACTATCCACCCCCTACCAATATGATTTTTAAAACCATGAATATGTAATATTTTAAACAAAGGTGACGAGTATATATATATATGTGTGTGTGCAAATGCATATAAATATATGCCCATCATTAAAGAGACTTAAAGCTTGCAGAGAGCCTGAAAAGGTCATTTCCTTGAATGGGACAGCACTTATTGATTATAAAGCATCTGTCCATACATAAAGGTTCTAATACAATTAATAATTTGATTTGTCCTAATCGTGGCGTTTTCACCAAGGCCATCATTTCTGAACACCGGAAGGGCTGGCTGTCCTGACGCTGTCTCCGTTGTTTCAGTGTTCTCGCCTTTGTGTTGCAGTTGCAGGATGTGAGTCTGAGTCTCTGGAATGTCTACAGCAAGGTGGATGCTGTGTCTCTGGAGACTTTGCTGTCAGAAGTAAGGAGCCAACTTATTTCTAACTTACAAATCCTACAGCCAGCTCAGTTATCCACTAATGATACTTACCTTGAAGAGACGCAAGATACATTTTTAGTTTGCTTTAGTAAAAAAATTGGGTGATTTCTTTCCTGATTCTTTGTAGTCGTTGGGTGTGGAGGGGACCTGGAAAAGCTATTCTGCTCTTCCACTCTGAGGAAACCTCATCTGAAGCAAGACCAAGGCCATTTGCTTGGTCCAGGGCTTAGATTTTCACTTAAAGACATTCTTTCTGTTGGGCTGAACTTTAGAAAAGCAATACGGAAGGGGTTTTTTTGCGGTTTCTCTGAGTGAAAAGATAAAGATGGGATATGACTTAAATCAAGGATTAGGGCAGGGATGGGCAAACCTTTTCTGTCAAGGACTAGATATGATTATTTCAGGCTTTGTGTGCTTTTCCTCTTTGTTGGAACTACTCATCAGTGCTGTTGTAGCCTGAGAGCAACCGGACACACATTGGGTGTGTCTGTGTTCCAAGGAAATTTTATGTAGAAAAATATGTGGCCCACCCACAGGACATAATTTGCTGACTCCTGGATTACAGGGTCAGATATCAATTGTTCACCTGAACTCTGAAGAAAAAATTAAGGTGGGTGGAGCAATTTGCAATACGGAGCGACAAACAAACTCAAACTGCAGGAACAGGTACTGCGATTTGGCGGCTCAGCAGTGTCTCTCAGTGGCTGTGGGTTGGTTTTGCATGGAAAAAGAGTAGCTCGCAGCCTTCTCATGAAAATAACTGTTACCAAAACCCAAAAACAAAACTACAAAAAAAGCCTCAAAAAATGAAATCTGTGGTCTCACTGGTGAATACTAATGCCTATATTTTAAGTAAATTATTAGCAAATAGAGCCCAATATCCTGTTCAAAAATATTTTATGAGAAGTAAGATGTATTAAGGTTCAGTATATATATGTTAAGATGATGTATCTTATATTCCATGTGAGTGAAAGCACTTGGTATTTATGTTTCTCCTTCTCATCTATTTGGCTTGGCATGATCCATCCCAGTCCCATACATGTTGTTGTAAATGACAGGAGTTCACCTTTTTCTGTAGCTCTGTAGCATTCCATTTGTGTGTGTGTGTGTGTGTATCCACACACCATGTCTTCTTAATCCACTCGTCTGTCAGTAGGCACTTAAGTTATCTCCTTAACACAGCTCGGCACACTGTCCTTGTATTTTCACTGTGGACCCACCTGCTGGGAGGACCTAGCTCTTCTGGTTTTCGCTCAGTCAAGGATGTGCATCTCCACGCTGTTCAGCTCTTCCCCCCTCGGACCACTTGCTTAGTGACTGGCCAGTGGCAGTGCCTCAGTTGGTAGTACAGCCTCCCACCCCAGAAAACAGCCTCCACGTGTCTCTGCATCCGCCTCTTGTTCACCGAAGCATGAATCTCCTCCGTGTCCCTTCTGGTACAGTGTCCTCGGTCTCTGATGTTCAAGAGGTGTTCCATTTTTCACCCCGAACCATCGGGTACAATACTCTGTTGGTTAAGCTAGGTGATCCTCTGGAGAGTGAAGCAAGGAATGTTTATCACTGTCCTTTTTTAAAACAAATCTATTAGAGTATAGTTTGTGTGCCATAAAATTTGCCCATTTTATGTAAACAAGTAACTTTTAGTAAATTTATAAAGTTGTACAGTCAACACCACAGTTGAATTTTAGAACATTTTCATCACCCATAAAAATTTCCATGTGCTCGATTGTCATCTGTCTCCATGCCTTATGCAAACTAATCTACTCTCTGTCTCTATAAATTTATCTTTTGTGGATATTTTATACAAATGGTTCATATTTTATATAAAACCATATACCAGGTGGTCTTTTATATCTGACTTATCTTGGCATAATATTTTTGAGATTCATCCATATGATAATATGTGTATCTACCGATACCTATTGCGACTACCTTTTACAGCAACATTTTTCAGTGATCTGATAATTTGAAATCAGATGCAGTTTTGGTTCTGGTTTTCTAAAGTACCTCCTTTATGCATTATGTTTTTCATTTTCTCCCTAGGATTTGGTGGCTTTTGAACATCAGTGGTCTAACTTCTTTGCTAATTTTGACACAGAAATTCCCTTCCTGCTGGAACTTTCTGAATCTCAGGCGGGTGAGGTATGTAAAGAAGGGTCAAAGAAACAAGAAAATTGTGTAATTTGTTTACTGTTCCTTTTTTTTGGTGTAGAATAGCTGAGGTGTTGGCCGGGGGAGGGGGGCAGTGGTGGGGAGAGAAGTCACCAGAGACGGTAGGGGACAGGCACATTTACGGACATACACTGCTAAGGGGAGCAGTGGGCAAGACAGGAGAGGTTTGCTGTGCTGTATGCGGGTCAGCTCTCTCACTGGGAACTTTTTAAAAATTTTCTTCTTCAAAAAACAACACTATCAGTTTTAATTTATTTTGTATCCTTTCCTTAAGCTTTGTTTTATACTAGAAAGAAGTTTTAACCTCAGTGCCAGCCCTGGTCTAAAAAGTTGGCTTTTTTTCTATGTCAGCTTCTTTTCAGAGATGCTCATTTTTCAGTGTGGTGGTCCTTCTGTCAGTGAGGAATCTCACTGGATCATAGTTAATAAGTCTGGGAACAGTCTCCCACCTGACACTAGTACAACTTTGTCAGCTGAACCTTCAGGTAATGCCAAGCTTTCTTTCTAGGCAAACAGCAGTAGAGTTAACGAGGTTCAGGCTAAAACTCACTCCACGAATAAACCGAGGTTATCTCAGTCAGGGACCAAGGCACAAGACTGTCCCCAAAAGTGGTCAAAGTAGAGGATAAAAAGAACGATCTTGGGTTTGTACTGTCAGTTCTCAGTTCTGCCTTGCCCGAGTGGCCAAAACAAGCCCAACTTCTAATCTTTGCAGCTGGAATTAATATATGTTGTCATGTATTTTGCATTTACATGTGTCATAAACCCCACAATATATTGCTAGTATTTTTATTTAAATGGTCAATTATCTTTTTTAAATATGTTGAAAAGATTTAAATGATACAATAATCTTACCTATTTGCCTGCGTAGTTCCCATTCCTGGTGGTCTTTATTCCTTTGCGTACATACAAATTTCTCATCGGTATCATTCCCCTCTCCCGAAAGGAAGTCTTTTCATATTTTCTATCATTCAAATCTTTTGATGAGTTCTTCTAGCTTGTTTATGTCTGAAATTGAAATCTTTATTTCACCTTTGTTTTTGAAACCTAATTTTGTCATGTATAGAATTGTAGGTGGCTGGTTTTTTTCTTTTCAGTACCTGTAGGCTGCTGCACTGTCTTTTCACTTGCCTTGTTCTTTCTATTATAACTGATCTTCTTTTTCTCCTCTAGCAACTTTTTAGATTTTTCTCTTGTTACTATTTTTTTTTCAGTAGTTTATGTGTCTTGCTGTAATTTTCATATTTCTTGTGCTTGGGTTTTTTGGGCTTCTTAGCTCTGCAGATTTATAGTTTGTTTGTTTTTTCTTTTTTTCAAATTTGGGGAGTTTCTGTCCATTATATATTTGAATAAATTTTTCTGGCTCCTGTTTCTCTCCTTTCCTTCAGAGACTCCAGTTACCTCTCTGTTTGGCCACTGAGGTTATCTTGCATCTAATACCTTCTCTGTTCTTAGGTTCTTTTTTCTTGTGTCATTACTGTGGTTCTCAAAGTAAAAATATTCTAAAAGTACACTCCTTGCTTCTTGCTACTCCATTCTTCTTTCCACCCACTCTGTTACCAGTAGGTAACATTTTATACTTTATCTTTTGTTATTTTGCACAATTGAGCAGATACATATATCTTTTCTTATAATCTCGTCTTTAACTGAAAGGCAGCATACTCTAAGTAGTCATTTCCACTTGCTTTTTTTATTTAACAGCATATCCTAGGGCTCTGTCAAAGTCAATTCATTGCGATCTTGCTCATTCTTTGTTATAACTGATACTACTCCATCATGTAGCTGTATTTTGACCTATTCAACCATTCTCTTGTGTGTGTACGCATCGGATGTTGTCAATATTTTACCATTGCAAACAGTGACATAATAAATACCTCGGTCCTTAGGAATTTTCATATTGTTGGAGTGATACATACCTCGTAAGAAGATTGCTGGGTCAGAAAATAGTGCATGTGTCGCTGTGTTAGCTATTACTAAGTTCTCGTCAAAGGGTTGTACCAGTTTTCATAACCATCAGCAATATATGAGAGCGCATATTCCTCCACAGCCTCGCTAATGAAATATGTTGTCATACTTTTTAATTCTTGACACTGCCATAGATGAGAAATGATGTTTCAGTATTGTTTTAATTTGTATCTTTCTAATTATGACTAAACTTGAACTTTTTTTGTATATTTGAGGGCTATTTTATATTTCCATGCCTTTTTCCCATTTTCATATCAGTATAGTGTTACTAACTGAACTACAGAATATATGTGTTGAATCTTTTGCCTTGATGTAAGAGTTCTCAATATTTTTTTTTTAAAGATTTATTTATTTATGCATACAAGCACTGGGGTACAGGCCAGAGGTGTGGGGGGTGAGAGGATTCACCACAGACAGAGCGGGGAGCAGAACAGGCAGATCAACAGAAGTACACTGCTGAGGGGAGCAGCGGGCACAGCAGGAGAGGTCTGCTGCACCATGTGGGTCCCCTCTCTGGCCTGCAGCAGGGATCGAACTCGTGCTGCAGTGGTTGCGGTTTGCTTCATAATGCGTTGCTTAACCCACTGCGCCACCAGGGAGGCCCCAGTTCTCAATATTTTTTTAAGTTATTTTATCTCTGGTACGTATTCCAAGTATTTCTTCCATGTTTATCACTTCCTTTGTTTATGGTATGTTTTTACTATAAAAAATTTATGTAAATGCACTAGCATTTTCTTTCATCACCTCTGGATTTTGAGTCATTGCATAGGAAAATGTTTTAATCAGAGTTAAAAAGGAATTCATCCTTTTGGTACTTGTATGGTTTAATTTTTAAAATCTGTACCATAATTCATGTGGGATTTTTGTATGTGTATGATGTGAGGTGTGAGTCTAATTTTATTGTTTTAATTTAATAATTGGATTTTATTTATTTATTTGACCTCCCAAACAATAATGTTCCACCCAGTTAGAATCCCAGTTATTTAGTTCACTAACTCTGTGACCTTGAACGAATCTATTAACTTCTGTTTGTTAGCCAACTCCTATTAGAAGCAATAAATGTTAGCTATTATTTAAATATAGGAATAGACTTTAGAAATCAATACATCCAAATTTCAACAGATAAACATCTGGGGGATATAAATAAACAAACAAGGAACCCAAATGAATGGCCATTAAATATCTGAAATATTTATTTTCTTTAAAAATCAAAGAGATTGGATCTCCCTGGTGGCACAGGGGGTGAGTCTAGCTCTGTCAAGCTATTGCCAGCCCCTGCGGCATGAGTTCAATTTCTGGCTAGGGAGCCGACCCACATGGTGCAGCAAACCTCTCCTGCCTCGCCTGCTGCTCCCCTCAGCAGTGGGTTTCAGTCTGCCTGTACTGCTCCCCACTCTATCTCTGGTAAATCTTCTCACCCTCCATACTTCTGGCCTACACCCCAGTTCTTGTATGCATAAATAAATAAAAAATCTTAAAATAAAAGTAAAGGAAATGTTTAAAAAAAAAAAAAGATAACGGCTTTCATTTTCTGGCTTGGCAAATGGTTTTTAAAGCATTTAATGTACAGTATTTATAATGATACTAGGTCATATGCATAGTCGTGTATTAAAAATGGAAGCATATATTGATAAAACGTTCTTGAAATGTAATTTGGCAACATAGTTCTGCTTTCTCTTCCAATAATTTGACTTTCAAGCCTACCTTAAGGAAAAATCAGAGTTGCAGATAGAACTTAAGAAAAGTTGTTCAGTATAGTATTGTTCACAGCATGAGAGTTTGATGCAATATAAATTTCCAAAATAGGACTATTTAATAAACTTTGGAACAATTATTTATATATCCTATGTGTGTACTGTTTAAGAAGATTTGAAGAAAATGTATCAACATTAACCATTATTAGTGATTATAGGTGAGTTTTATTGGTTTCTACAATGTGTATTATATAATCAGGTAAAAATATAATAGATGTTATTTAAGGGCTTTAAATTTGCCCTTGGAAATTTTGAACCTGTTTGACATTTTCCCTGCATATTAATTTTTGATTAATGTTTAGCCTAGCACTGTACAAGTCAAAGCTGAGTATTTCTGTGGTTTCCTGGGAAAATTAATCAGTATACTTCTAAATTCCTTGAATTCTTCCTCAGTGCTAATCTTAACTTGGTATAGTAGAATTACTATTCATTTATTGGAAATGTAGGAAAAAAGTTTTAATAGAAGAAGTCTCACATGGTTAATAACTTGGACCATAGGTAGTGATTAGTCCAATTTCCATTTAGTAGTTAACATTTATAAAATTTAACAAAAATTTATTTTCTTTACCTTCATTTTTCTTTTGCAGCCTTTTGTCTTTTTTCTTTGCTACCTGTTCCTCAAAATTCATATTGCTGCATATCACATGTGTTCTTCCATGTTCTTACAATAATCCACAAAATACTTCCCTTCCCAACCCTTCCATCCTCCCAACACAAAGAGATTTTATGATGATTTTAGAAGTGATCTTAATGTATACAATGTTGGCTTCTTTTTTAGCCATTTAGAAGTTACTTCAGTCATGGGATGATTTCCAGCCATATAACTGAAAACAGGTAAGGTTCTTGGGGAAGAAAGGTGAATAGTAATAGAGAAAATGGAGTTGACAAGGGGAATGGATATGGGGAAACATCCAAGTCCAGAAGCCAGAGTTAGGAAAATATGGGTTGACTTGAGTCATCTCAGAGTAAGAAACCCATAGTCTGTTCACTGCTTTTGCATTTCTAAAATAGTTTTAAAATTTATAGTAAACTAGCTTTTAAAATATAACATCCCCCCCAAAATAAAATAAAATATTGTGGCCTGATGAAATCTAAAGGAAAAAAAAATTTATTCTACACTAGCCCAGTGAAAGGAAAGGAAGCAAAGTGTCCAGAGGCTGAGCAGAGAGCAACAGTAGCTTGTGGGGAGTAAAAGGGATTAGGCATAAAGGTTCAGCTGATGAAAGATAAGGGGAGTAGTGAGGGTGCCTGCATTTTCTTCAGGTGTTTCCTTCAGTAAATCTCTTGTCGTGGTAATTAGGAGAGCATCCCAAGAGATATTTCCTTTGAAGGATCAGATGAGAGTTGTCTTTCCTCACTAGTTCCCATTCCATCCAGTAGGGAGATAAGCCAGTTTGGGACTCAGAGTCATTTTTTTCTGCCCAAAGTGTCACTTAACTTGAATTGTGCTTCAAAATTAAAATCAGAAATGTATGAAAATCAGTAACAGAGTAAGAAGCATTGCACAGCAAAACAGTGACAGTAGTACGAACTAGGCTTGTGAGCTATGAATGGAGGGAAATGGACAGATAGGGGTGAAATTTGGAAGGCTGATTGGATTTAGATGCTGAGGGAGCAGGAGACATCGGGGAGGCCTCAGGTTCGGTCCCTGGATAGCCAGTGATGCCATTTATTTACCCTAACAACTAGAAGGGGACCAATTTTGGGGGCAAGATCATGAGATAAGGTGAAGAAAGGAGAGAGCAGACAACTGAAGGTAAAACCCTAGGCACATAAAAATTGACCATAGGTCTATGATTTTAAGAGGGGAAGGGAGAGAATCAGGGTGGGGAGCGTGAGTGGAGGGAGCATAGTGGACTGTGATGGAAGACTTGGAGTGCTTTGGTGTGGCAGTGCTACACGAAAGGGGATGTAGAATATAGCAATTGAAAAAGCAAACCCCCGGAGTGTTCAGAGGTAGGTAAAGAAGAGAGATGACTGACAAAAGAGACAGGAGCAACAGTTCTTGCAGGGGAGGGTATCCTTCTGAGAGATTGAGGAAGGGCAAGCTGAAGACTGTCCACTGGATTTGCTGTAGGCGACATGAGTGAGGAGGGGGTCAATTGAAGGAGGCTGGGAAGAGAGCAGGACGTGAAAAAGCAGAATTAAAGAGAGAAATCCAGCCAAGAAAGGAGGGAGGAAGGGGAAGGAGGTGGAAGTAGGTAGGTATATTGATGAGAGTATTTTCAACCCTGTTTTCCACTCTCCCTCCCGGTAACTACCCAGGAATGACTAATAGCACTGATGTGCATATGTGTGTTCTGGGTGTCACAACTGCTGTCATTCCTTAAAATATGTATTTATTAAAGTGTTATTTTTTAAAACTGGGCTTTAGCTCCATCTGTGGATCAGGGATAGAAAATTTATAGAGTCTTCTTTTCAAGAAGTAGGACAAGCTGAAAATATAAGCCTGGCTTGGGTTTAGTTATGTTCCTCAATGACTGACTTCTGTGGGTCATAGGAGAAATCAGAGGAGTCTGGTGTTCCTTCCCGTCAGCAAGGAGAATTATGTAGATTTTACTGACTACTCTGCTCAGACTGTGGGAAGCTGCTTAAGAAATCTGAGTACGCCCTCACGGGGAAGTCCTAACCAGGACTCTCTTTCCTAATCACATATTTTTGATCTGGCACTCTAGCCCTGATAGGCAGCCATTTGTTCTCTTCGGTAACCATTCCACACGCGAAAACCTGAATGCTGGCAACTTTAACTTCCCCTCTGAAGGGCACCTGGTGCGCAACACTGGTCCCAGCGGGAGCTTTGCCAAGCACATGGTGAGTGGCTGGACTGCTTGGTGCTTAATTTGTTTTATGATTAAATAGGGAAGAGGGGTGCTGGGGAAAAGAAACTTTTCCAATTAGTGTGTTGATTTAACCTTGAACTTGTTTGGGGTGAAAAGATATAATTGGAAAATGTGTGTATTTTTACCCAGGCACACCTAAGAGATACTGTGTGTTTGGTGCCACAAAGCAAGTATTGTGATAAAACAAGTCACATGAATTTTTTAGTTACTTAGTGGATATAAAAGTTTTATGTACTATATACCCTAGTCTGTTAAGTGTGCTGTAGCATTATCTTTAAAAATGTATAGATTTTAATTAAAAAATACTTTTTCCTAAAAAGTACTAACCTCATCCCAGCCTTCATTGAGTTATAATCGTTTTGCTGGTAGAAGATCATGTAAAAAAAAATCACAGTTACCTGTGCGACTCTCTGAAGTGAGTCACAATAAAATGAGTTGTGTCTATACAAGTACCGGGTGTGATCTGAAAACATCACATCTACTTTCTTAAATATTTGAAGGAAAAGGGTTACAAGAAACTTTCACAGAATAAACTCTTACATCGTCAGAGTAGGATCATCTGTAGACTAAGAATCTTAAATTACGGGGCCTCCCTGATGGCACAGGAGTTAAAATCAGCTCTGTCAAGCTATTGGCAGCCACTGCAGCATGAGTTATATCTCTGGCCAGGTAGCTAAACCACATGGCGCAGCAGACCTCTCCTGTCTTGCCTGCTGCTCCCCTCAACAGTGTATTTCAGGAGATCTGCCTGTTCTGCTCTCCGCTCTGTCTCAGGTAAATCCTCTCACTCCCACCCCCACACCTCTGGCCTATAGTTCTTATATGCATAAACTAAAATAAATCATTCTTTAAAATAATCTTAAATTAACTCAAAATAGACAGTCATTCTAAACCATTTGTTATATCTCGAATGTTATGCTTCAGGGCATAATTCCTGTTCTTTTATCAAGAATACCAGGGAGATTTTTGCACTTTATATTTTGCACTTGATTCTTTTAAAGGAAACATTAATCAGAAATATGAGAGTCTAATGATTATAAAAGTAATTTTAAGTATTTTCAAAATGTCCCTGAAAGTCAGGAAAGCTGGGGAGATATTATTTTTCAGTTTAGATTTAGAGAACCTGAGACCCAAATCTGTCTGGACCGAGATACCAGGTCTGGGTCCAAGTCAGTCTAGGATGTAGGACTGTTGGAATGATGTGCTACTAGGGTCTTCCTGCCGAAAGAGGGAAGGCTCGGGCTCATTCTAAAGCTGTGGCTGCTCCTCTTCCTGCCCTCCCAACTACCCCCATCTGAGAATCCTCAAAGAATTCCAAATGACATGGGCCTCTTCGTGTCTCTTTACTTGCTTATTGAATATATAGAGTGAGTCAAAACTAAACGCCATAGTCTGATTGCTGCTCTGGGAACATGGAGTAAACGTACTTTTCCCTATTCCTCCCATTAAGTACAACTAAAAACCCTGGCATTACGTATTAAACAAACATAGAAAGACTGAAGAGAGTCGAGAAGGCAGACTAGCCTAAGGACCTCAGGGTCAAAGAACAAGATGACATTGAGTCTTATGAGGTTTCTTTTTGCCTATGTATTCCGGACGGGGTACTGGAGCAGCTTATAGCCTGGAAATGTGAGTAGGCACAGATGTAAAAAGCCCCAAGGAAAACTTGCTGCCTCTAGCCACTAACAGACTAAGATTCAGTCATGGATTATCGAACCTTTCCACTCCATTACCTTACCACCATACCAACAGATTTTCTATGTAAAATAGGGAATTACTGCTAAAAGAGCTTCAAAATACAGATTATCTAAAGAGAAATGCTTAAGAAAACCTAAAAATAACAGGAAGACAAATACAATGTCACTAGAGGAATTTTAGGCCCCCTGGCATCTACAGATAGAGAAAACATTAAACAACGCAACCCAACTCCCAGCCAAATTAACATAAAACCTGATATATCATGTCTGGCTGTCAATAAAAAAGGCATGCTAAAAGGCAAGGAAAAACAGTCTGAAGAGACAGTACAATCATCAGAACCAGATTCTCAGATATGACTCATTTTAGATGTTTCAGAAAGGGAACTTAAAATAATTATGATTCACATGTTAAAGACTAATGTGTAGACAACGTGTAAGAACAGACAATGTAAGAATAGAGATGGACACTCAGCTAATCCAAAGGAAATGCTAGAAATCAAAAACAAAGAAGAGGGGGAGTATCCAAGAGCTGTGAGACAATTTGAAAGATTGTAACGTATCTGTAATAAGATTAGGGGAAGAAAGAAAATAAGGAATAGGGGCCTCCCTGGTGGTGCAAGGAGTTAAGTCTCAGCACTATAAAACTATTGCCAGCCACTGCAGCACAAATTTGATCTATGGCCAGGGAGCTGACCCACATGGCGCAGCGGATCTCTCCTGTCTCTCCTGCTGCTCCCATCAGCAGTGGATTTCAGCAAATCCTCCTGTTCTGCTTCCCACTCTGTCTCTGGTGAATCTTCTCATTCCCCCCATCCCCAGCCATACCTCTGGCCTACATCCCAGTTCTCCTATGCATAAATAAATAAAAATATAATCTTAAAAAAAAAAGAAAAGAAGGGACACAGAAATATTTAAAGTAATAACGAGCAAGAATTTTTAGGAAATCATAACAAACCATAGATCCAAGAAACTCAGAGAACACTAAGCAGAATAAATACGAACTATCTACACTAAAAATTACAGTAGACTTCTTATTAAAAGCCATGCATGCTAGAAGAGAATGGAGTGATATATTGAAAGCACTGAAAGATCTAGCAAAGTTACTATCCAAAACGGATGGGTGGGAAGAGCAGAGAAGAAATAAACATGAAAAAAGCTCCCCAGACATTAAAAAAAAAATTTATTGACCTGATTCACTCACTTGCTAACCCTACACACAAAAATGATTAAAGTTTTAGATATAAGACCTGTAACAATAAAATAAACATTGACAATGTGTTCCATGCTAACAATGATTAAGATGTTTTTGGTGACTCAGCTGCTATGGCAAGGGAATTAAAAAACAAAAACAACTGGGATTAATTCACTTTTAAAAGTTTCTGTACAGCAAAAGGATATATAAGATGATTAAAAAGACACCATGTTGAGTGAAGAAAATGTTTACACAATATGTAACTGATAAAGGATTAATATGCAAGATATAGTAAAAAACTCTTACAATTCAAATTAAAAGAAAAAAAATAAATGGGTAGCAAAGATGAGGACACAATTCACCAAAGAGGATATCTAGAAGGCCAAAAGATGTGAAAAACTGTTCAGTACCGCTTCTAATCAGAGAGATGAGGGTTAGAAGCACAGCGAGTTTCCATCTCACAGCAGTGAGAATGGCACTTACTAGCTTTTAACTTTTATTACTGCTCCCTTTTTTGTTTTGTTTTCTGACATCCAGGTAGTACAGTGTGTCTCACCAAAGGGGCCCCTTGCTTGTTCAAGAACATACTTTTTTGGAGCTACACACACTCCTTATTTGGGTAAGTCCTTCATCCTCTCATCAGCTTACCTAAGAGAAACATATGAACCGTTTCTTTCCCATAAACTAGCAGTAGATTCCAGTTTACTCCTTTGCTCAGAAGCTCCTGATGCTCATATTGTAGTCTTCACGTTCCTCTCTGCCAACGGAGAGTTAATATGCCTAATACATTTCTCACAGTGTATTTCAGGAAGGAAAAATGTCAGCATAGTTTAAGTCTAATCATGTGTTAAGACCATGTGCTCTGTGTCAGAGGAAAAGTAAAAATGAGTAAGTTCAAAAAGGAGATTTGAAAAAAGGAGACGGGAGGAGGCGGCAGCTGTGGTAGGAGCTAGGCTGACTCAGCCAGGTGCCTGCCTGAGTGTTCCTGTGAGGCGAGTAGAGAGAGGCCATGGCAGAAAGGTATCCAGAGCTGCGGCTGTTCCCAGAAACAAGGGCTCCATGCTGCTGGACCTTCCAGAAAGGCTGACTCAGCCTGGCCTTCCTGAACTAGCCAGAAGCCACAGACATTCAAAGAGACAGAGAAGAACCTCTAGAAGGAGTGAAGGTCTCAGCACTTTCCACAGAGAAATCAGAAACCAAGTTTTCTCCTGGGTGTTGTAAACTGGGAAGCTCTGAAGGAAATAGGTAATTCAGGAGATGAATCTGCTTACTTATAATTTCTAGTTAAAAAAGATTAAAAGAAAGTTAAAAACTGCTCTCCCCCCTCCCCCCGGTGGTAAGCACCGCTCTATGAAGCATCCGCAGCCACTGCAGCACGAGTTCCATCCCAGCCAGGGAGGGGACCCACATGGCACAGCAGACCTCTCCTTCTCTGCTTGCTGCTCCCCTCAGCAGTGGATTTCAGTCCATCTGCCTGTTCTGTTTCCCTCTCTGTCTCTGGTGTGTCCTCTCACCTCCCACACCTTTGGCCTGTACCCCAGTTCTTATATGCATAAATAAATACGTCTTTAAAAAAAAAAAGGTAAAAACACTCCAGAACCTAAGATTCTGTGCATCTTCTCTAGTATTTAATTGTGATGCTGAGTGGGTTGTTAAAGTGGGACGTGTGAGGAATGAAGATCCAGGAGGATAATGGTAAAGGCTAGGTTTTATTGTTCTTTGTTCTTGTGTGGTATCTTAAAAGAAAAGTATAGTTCTTCATATCTTCTTCAAATGAAATGGAAAAACTCTAACTGCTTTGTGAAGTGTTTGCAACCCTTGTGATCTTGTCAAGTCTTAATATGTGGTCCTCTTTCACAGATGACAACAAGACACCCAAGAAAACTGAACAAATGTAAGTCTGCATTTCTATTTTTCTTTCTCAAAGTTGAGTTACTCAGAAGTGTTACTGTCCTGTCTGCCTCCTTTTGTGACCAGCAGGGGGCGGGACATCTGGTTAAGACGTGAGCACAGCTGTGTAGTTACCGAGGCAGTTCCCAGTCCACGTCTCAGCGTGGAGTCCAGGCCAGAGACCCTGCCAGCTCTGCCATCTGCTCTTCTCTCCAGATCTTAGAGACAGCCCTCCTGCACGCCGTGCATCGGAGTGGCACAGTTCTTAGCGTACTTCTGACATAGTGCATGTTTCCCGGGGCCTTCCTAAATGTAAACCACTCTACAGCCCAGTGGGAAAATCTGTGTGCAACCCCATCTGGCCTGAGGGGTTGTTTCCTCTGGATTTGACTGTCAGGCAGCTGGAATAGACCTGTAATCTGAACAAGAACTGTGCAGCCTTAGGAAGGTCGTAGTTTGACTCCTGTCACCCACGTACAGCACGATACAAACGCTTCTCAAGGGCCGACAGTGGTAAGCCACAAAGAATCATCTAAGGATCTCTTTTAAAATGTGGGTTTACCAGGCTAGGTAGTTTCCAGTACTGAATCAGAATCTTTGAGATAGGACCCATGAAGCTATATTAGAAAAAGGTATGATGTGCGTGATAGAAAATCTGGTCCTAACTCCTTTTCTCTGATACTACCCATTGATAATATATGTATTTCTGGTTTTTAGAATTTGTTTTATACAGCAGTGCAATCCACACATAGAGTGGGTCCCTTCGTTATGGGTCTCAGGCCCCCCATCAAGGCCTTTTATGAGTCAATAGCCAGCTGTGAGTGTACTGCCCTCTTGTCTAAGGTTCTGTATAGGAGGAGGCCAAGCAGGGGGAGAACCGACTGGTGCTGGCACTGAGTAATACTTGGAACAAGCTGGGGTTGAGTGGGAGGGAAATCTCTTTATCTGTCTGTCTTTGAGTTGGCGTCTATAAAACTTCACCCCTCATATCAGATGCGGGTTTTGGTCTCAGTGGAAGCAACCGAGCTCTCTGGCACTGTTGCTGCCTGGTCCCTTCCCACGAGGATGCACTCCTCTGCCCTGACTAATGATCTCCAGGGTTTGTCGATCCTTGGAACTGTCGTTTTGTTATGGGTACTTTTCTGTCCCTTTTTCTTCTACCCAACTCACATTTCTTGCCTACAATGTGGAGGTGTAGTGCAAGAGCCAAGGAGGAAAATGGAGGAGATAGCGGTGTGAAGTGGCACAGTGGAAAAGCACCAGGCCAAGAACAGAGCTGAGTTTGAGTCTGCCAGTGTTTTCTGTGGCCTGACAATTTATCCCCCCTCCAGAGGTCCTCTGTGTGTCTGTAAAATGAGAGGGTTCTACCAGATTTTTCTGTGTTCCTTCTTGATTTCAAACACCTGTCACAAGTCTATGGCCATACCACCCTAAATGTGCCTGATTGCATCAAACTCCTGTCACCTTCCTTCACCTGCTACAGTGTTCTTAGAGGCTTGAAAATAGACATATGCTTAGGGGAGCCTTTTATCAGTTCCTTGCCAGGCACGTCCCTTGCCTTTCAGGGCCTCGTGGATGGTTTCTCCTGTATATAATTACCCTAATAAGATCCCAGGTTTCCTCCCCTAAAAGTGGTTCTTAATCAAGGGCAGTCTTGATTAAGACTAGCCCCAGGGACATTTGGCAGTGTCCAGAGACATTTTGGTTGTCATAGCCAGAAGATACTACCGTCCTTTAATGGATAGAGACCAGGGGTGCTGCTAAATACCCTATAATGAACAGGACAGACCCCACCTCAAAGAATTATCTGGCCCAAAATGCCAAGTAAGAAACTTAGGGCCTCCCCAGGCCCTCCCTGGTGACTCAACGGGTTCAGCACCGCACTGTGGGCCTTCCGCTGCCACTGCAGCATTGAGTTCGATCCCTGGTCAGGAAGGGGACCCACATAGCACAACAGACCTCTCCTGCCTCACCCGCTGCTCCCCTCAGCAGTGTATTTCAGTGGATCTGCCTGTTCTGCTCCCCACTCTGTCTCTGGTGAATCCTCTCACCCCCCACACCTCTGGTCTGTACCCCAGTTCTTGTATGCATAAATAAATCTTTTTTAAAAAACGAAGGAATGAGGGGCCTCCCTGGTGGCGAAAGGGGTTAAGTCACAGCACTATAAAGCTATCTGCAGCCACTGCAGGACAGAGGTGACCCGTGTGGCACAGCAGACCTCTCCTGGCTCGCCCGCTGCTCCCCTCAGCAGTATACTTCAGTCCATCTGCCTGTTCTGCTCCCCACTCTGTCTCTGGTGAATCCTCTCACCCCTCTGCACCTCTGGCCTATACCCCAGCTCTTGTATGTATAAATAAATAAACTCCCCAAAAAAGAAGAAAAAAAAGGCACCTTGCCCTAAAGAGAATCAGTCTCAGATTTTCTAAGAATGTGTGTAGAAGTCCCAGTCTAGCATAGGAAAAAACTTTCATAAAATGACTTCCCAAAGTCATTTTAGTCAGAGAGAAAGAGCAAGATTATGGGTATATACGGGAGAAGGCAGAGCACCCCTCGGAAACCTCTGTTCTTAAGGTCAGGCAAGCTGCTGGGAACGTGACCGGCAGCTGTTAACATGGGTGTAGTGGAGTCCAACTTCTCAGTCCAGTAATCTCTTTGCCCCCTGAGAGCTGCCCCCTGAGATTCCAGTAGCCCCCAGTCTTCATTCCTCGCAAGGCTGAGGTGGAGATGACAGGAGGCTGTGGTGGGATCAGTCCCTAGAAAGGGGACAGGTCTGTGTCGTGGCCCTGACAGGGTTCCGGGTCCCTGGGAGCTGCTCCTGCACACAGAGCACTCAGGGACGCGCACCGCTTTCCCTGCTGGACCACGGGTGGGGTGGTCTTTTGAGCAGCATTAAGAAGATCTGACTTTTCTTATCATGGCTTAGTAAGAGCAAAGTATAAATCATAAGGAGCACGTGGATTTTTAAAGGGCTAGCAATCAGTCGGTTCCACTTATCGTTTTTTCTCATTCTATTTGAAAATCAGCTTCTAAGGGAACGTCATTTATGTGCATGCAGCTTTTGATGAAACCCCGTGATGCTGTAGTTAACCCTTTTTTTTGTTTCTAAAGTAGGCTCTTGTCTCAGGTATATGCTGCTGTTATTGAGGCTGTTTTGGCTGGCATTGCATGTTATGCTAAAACTTCCAGTCTAACAAAGGTAATTTAAATACCACTTTTCTCTCTCTGTACTAGTAATTATTTTGATGTAAGACTTCCTATGCATCTGTTTTTCCCTTGGGCACTTTGTGGTACTCAGTTTTGTCTGAGCCTGGGCCTCACGGTGCTGGCACCAGCGATGCCTTCAGAGCGCTGAGCTTGTGCTGCCTGCGACCGAGCTGCTGTTGTCTTCTGAATGACAGCTCGTTCTTTGATGACATCTGCTTGTGTTTATTTAAAAAAAAAAATCACTCCAAAGCATACTGTTTAACCTAATAGTTTTTTTTAAAGGCTTTTAAAAGTAAAAAAAATGGGGCCTCCCTGATGGCACAAGAGGCTGAGTCTTAGCACTGTCAAGCTCTCGCAGCCACTGCAGCACAAGTTTGATGCCCAGGCAGGGAGGGGATCCACGTGGCACAGCAGACCTCTCCTGCTGGCCCGCTGCTCCCTGCAGCAGTGTGTTTCAGTGGGTCTGCCTGTCCCACTCCCCACTGTCTCTGGGGACTCTTCTCATCCTTCACATCTCTGGCCTACACCCCAGTTCTTATATACATAAGTTTTTTTAAAATGAAGAAAAATACAGGCTCTACTGTGAATTTTAATAAAGTTAGGTAAGTTTGTTTTGAGCTACATGGTTTGATTTCCTGTAATTCAGTGTTTAAAAAAACAAAGATTAGAAGATTGACTTGCCTTTCCTAGACAAGTGCGTGTTCTCGTCCTCTGACCACTGTCTTCCTTGCTGTTTTGCGGTTAACCTGCCCTGCTGAGTTGAATTCCTATATCTGACCCAGTAAGGAGAGGAGAAGAGTCGGCTTGATGCCACCCAATGCCAATAGGACCTTTCCTGATGGAAGCCATTTGACATTGGAAAGGTTGTGTATGACGTAGATACGACAGAGACCGTAGCTGTAGTCACCAGCCCTTGCCATCTCCCTCCTCACTGAACTTGAATCTCTGGTACTGAAGTGGGATTTCTCAACCCTTTAGCTGAAAAACATGTAAAACAGTAGCAGTTTTACTGACCCTGCAATATCGGTTTTCACACCTTTGTGTTTTGGTCATCTGTGACTACTGTTTGAGTAGCAGAAATTCTGTGGGCAGTCACCCCTCCCCTGGGACCAGGGTAGAGGGGAAAAAGAAGGCACTTCCCTAGATCTCACCATGGCGGCATCCCAGCTGGTCACATTTCACTGGCAGATCAAGTTCTAGTGTCCACTTGCCTGTGAAATGTTTCCTGTGAACCCAGCCTGAAGAAACAGGCACCTGTTTTTCTTAATACGGTGTTTTCACTTAAATCTGTTTATATATTCAAAGTGATCGCGTAGATGAGAGGGGTAAGTGTGCTCCTGGCCAAGTGTTAGGGGGGCTCCTCTATCAGTGACGTGTTCTCTCTCTCTTGTTGTAAATATTAATTGCGCTGTTTTGTGATTGTTTTTACAGGCCAAGGAGGTAGCAGAACAGGCCCTGGGATCTGGGTTGGACTCCTTTGAGTTGATGGAGTTTAAGGCAGCCCTACGGTAAGCAATGACTGGTATTTCCTGCAAGGAATTATTTTAAAGTTTGTGTTTTTTTAAAGACTTTTTTCTCTCATGTGTTATATTCTATCTTCCCTTTGAAAAAAATGTGCCAGTAAACCATAGAAGGAGACTCATTCATGAATAGGGCTTTATCTGAAAGGCCAAGGAGCCAAAGGTGGAGAAACCCTAAATATCAGAAATGTGCTGAGGCTGGAATGGGAGACAATAGTGTCAGAACCTCCAAGACGGACCGACTCCAGTTCAGAGGCCAGAAAGATGAAGCTGGGACATGAATGTTAAGGCCTGACAGGCTCAGAGGCCCTGATCATATGAAGACAGTCACTGATGAGAAGAGACCTGCTTGCTCCGGACCTCATCTTCCTTGCGGATGGTAGAAACCGTGAGTCTCGCTATGGCTCAGGGTCTAGGTGGTCTAGGAATTTGGCTTCTTGGCATCACACGTCTCCTGGCACATTATAGTGAGTTTCTGTGTGGTCTTTGTCCATAGCCAAAACTTCAGAAACAGAGTCCACTCAACCTACTGTCCCACATGACCTCCAGGTGCACTTTTCTGCAAGAAACAAGAGACACGATTATTGGGAGATTTCTTTAAGATGTCTTCTCAGTTATGCCTTATGGTGCCTCAGCTCTTTGCCCCACATTTTCTTGCATGTACAACCTTGGGTAGTGAGAAGGAGCATTTAGGAAGATTAGTCAGTTCAGTGGTCTCACAAGAATTCTATTGCTGCAGCTCCAGGAGAGGAGGAAAGAGCCAGAACTCATTGGTGTTTTAAACTTTAAACAAGCTTTAAGCTTGCTTCAGGTCTTCTTTCCTCTGGGTCTTCTGAGACTTGCAGTTTTGGCCATGAGATGGGAAGTTTGGGGCTATTCCTTTGCTTCCCAGCAGTATGACTTTGGGCAAAATAGGGAGGTCTCTGCATCTGTTTGCCCACCATGTAGCATGATTGAACACGTAAGCAGTAGCTGCTGTTGCAGTAGGGTCTTCTCTGTTACCTTGGACGTGTTGACATAGTTATTCCATTCCGCCTTTCCTCAGGTCCTTGCTTGTGAGGCCGCCCAGCCCTTGCAGGGCGGGCCACCTCTCAATTCCAAGGCCTCAGGGTGCTGGGGGTATCCACAATCTGGAGGAAGCAGCAAGGGAAAAATAGGAGGCGATGCAAGCAAAGTCTCCTAGTGTCAGTCCTCCACCCAGAGCAGTGCCTCTTCTCCACAGTCACTTCATCAAGCACATCATGTTAGCGGATCTTCTTACTAGAAGAACACAGAAAGTTAGGGGACGCCAGCAAGTACTTGCTACGGCAAGAAATTAAACTTAAATGATTTAGAAACTCATTTACAAGAAGAGTTGCAGCCCAAAGAATTTTCTGGTTACTTCTGGGCGAAGGCCTAACCATACCCATGATTCCACAGCAGTTATCTGTGACTAGCAAAGATGGAATCCAAGCCAAGACAACAGCTTGACTCAAAGGTGATGAAGAGGAGGAAGGTCAGGCCAGTATGTCAAGGTCACAGGCCCCAACTTAGTGAAGGGTTACTCTCTAGTGGAAAACAGCTCTGTCGCATGAGTCTTTTCTTGCTCTGTCAAGAGTCCAGACAGCCCTGAGAATCTGCCTAAAAGCAGGGTCATGACTAGACTGAGATACGGCAACTGGTCCTATGCTTGCCAGTGATGTGAGACCCCAGCACAGATGGCCAATGTAAAGATACCTCACTGGCGCTGTAAGGACCCAGCACAGGTGCCCTGCAGTGGCAGGTGTCTGTGGAGGGTGCCAAACCAGTGTTCAGCTAGAGCAGACTGACTTATGTTTTGTTCTGTTTTCGGTCCACAGCTCCAAGATGTCTTTCCATATACATGCAGTCAATAATCAGGGACGGTAAGTATATGACTGTGTGCGTCCACATTTGGGGCAAGTTTAAGGAGCAAAAAGAAAAGAGAGGTTTTACCTTACAACTGCTGGCAGGGATGGCTTCTCACAGTGCCACATCTGGCGGTGCATCTCTCCAGGGTTGGGCTCAAGACTAGCTACGGCTGCCTGTGCCCTGCCGAGCCCCTCTACCTTAGTGCTTCAAACTGGCAGACTCGGGAGTGTGGGGAGAGTGGCCATCATTCATCCAAGTAACATACTTACTAATTTTGTATGCATGAAGCACTGCAAATCCCTGAGAGATAAACCTGGGTCTGTGGGTTGCTGCTGAGTTGGGGAAAAAAGAGTATTGTAAAAAAAAAAATTCTATCTCTTTTCTAGAATTGTGCCTCTGGACAGTGAGGATAGCTTGTACTTTGTGAAAACGGTAAGCAAAGTCATTACAATCAGCTGATAAGCGATGGTCCTTAGAGAGACATGTGCGGGGAGAGGTAGGAGTCTTGTATGGCCTGTCCCATAACAGAGAAAACTGGTTTATTCTCAGAACTGGCCCAGTTCAGTATTGTTGAGCCTGTGCCAGACCCACCGTGTCCCTACTCCATGCCTAGACTCACCCAGGTCCAGAGTTTTAGCTGAGGAAAACTCAGGAGGGGGGCTATACCTCTTCCTGGGCTGAGGAAGGTTTCCCCCATGCGACTGAGACTGCTCTGACCTCGTGTGGGTGTGTGAACTGAGGATAAGCGGCCTCCACACAGAGCGATGAGTCTTCAGCGGCTTCTCTGTGCTTCATCACCTATATCGATGCCCTTGACAGAACCTGTAAAAATAAACAGACAAATCTTCAGTAGAGAGTTGAGAGCAGAGCTTTCTGACCTGTGTGCAGAGAGCCACGGGGATGGTTTAGCGTTATGGAAATACTGGGGTAGGGAGGCACGGCCTGGGAACACCAGTTTCTAGGTCTCCCACTCAGAAGCTTCATCTTCCATTTACCCAGCGCATCCTGATGTGAAGAAGCTCTCTGCATGTTTTCTCGTCTTCCCACCACGTAGTGTGGTTGGCGTGTGAATGGTAGCTGTTCTGGCAGTGGGATCCTATCCTCTCTGTTACTTTTGACTTGCTCCCACAGTCGTTCCATTCCTCATTTCCTCAAAGACTTTTCTTATCAGACCACCCAGCCTTTCCAGGGCGGACCACCTCCAGTTGCTGGTCTGGGTGTACCAGTGTAGCTGGAGAGAGGAACAAGGATCAATACTGGGCAATGGAAGAAGAGTCATCCGGGTCCTGTCCTCCATGCAGAGCCCCACCCCTTCTCCACAAAGTCCCTTCACTGAGGGACATTAGTGGCAAATTACACACACATTAATGGCAAATTCCCCGAGAAGAACATGGGAAGAGAATGGTGGACTTCCAGCCAACATTCTGGTTGTGTGTGTAGACAGACTTAAGTTATGCTTGTGTCTGTTCTGTGGCTACTGCCTAGGCCATAATTTCAGTGAGCTTTTGGTCATAAGAAACTGGTTGGGCTGGTGTGGATGATTTTATTAAATGCATGCCTAGGTGATTGTTAAGTCATCTCCCATTTCTGAGATGGACTTCAGGATAATGGGTCTTACTTTCTCAAACTTCTCAGTTCTGTTGTGTAACTGAAAGCAAGATTTTGTGATCTGTTTCTTAGGGGTCTCACCCTGAAGGCTTAGGTCTAACTCAGGTTTCCCATTTGATTTAGGCTTGTATGACTGTCTATGACATTCCTGACTTGCTGGGAGGAAGGGGATGCTTAGGATCTGTGGTCTTCTCAGAATCATTTTTGACATCTCAAATCATGGTTAAAGAAAAAGGTAAGTGTATGCCATCTTTGGAAAGCAAACATGAGTGTTTTGTGGGTTTTTAAAAAAAGATTTATTTATTTATGAATACAAGAGCTGGGGTACAGGCCAGAGGTGCAGGTGGTAAGAAATTCACCAGCAACAGAGTGGGGCACAGAACAGGCAGATCTACTGAAATACACTGCTGAGGGGAACAGCGGGCGAGGCGTGAGAGGTCTGCTGCGCCATGTGGGTCACTCCCCGGCCGGGGATCGAACTAGTGATAGCTGCAGATGCTTCACAGTGCCTGGTACTTAACCTGATGCGCCACCAAGGAGGCCTTGCTTTGTATTTTTGACAAACCATGGCTAAGTCCAAGGTCAACAGTAAACTGGTGAAAATACTAGAATACTTCTGATAAAGGAAATAGATCCAGATTTATGAAGAACTCTTACAAAATAATAAGAAAAACACAAGCTATCCAGTGGTAAAATGAGCAAAAATTATGAACAGGCAGTTCACCAGAATAGAAAAACAATTATATACATATTTATGTATCTGTATCTATCCCTTCACACGCACATATATACAAATACGTAAACCCTTACTAGTAATCAAGAAGCCGCTTAAAACAGTGATTAGATCACTTCCTTTTCTCCTACCAAAAAACTCTAGAGAATGATAATATCCAGTTGTGGTAGAAGAACCTGATAATGTTTGATGTACACCTGTACTACCTTGATACAAAATTAAAAGTAAAACCAAAAAGGATTAGTCCCCAGAAGTCTTTGTGTAAATGTTTGTTGTAAAAAATGATAAAGTTAATCATGAGGAAACCATTCTCCAGCGCCCAGATGCCTAAGTCTTCATTTTCTGGTTCTGTGCTAACGAGAGGCGCCTGAAATAGAAGGGTATTGGTGATCTGGGCTTGCAAGGTACGCAAGGTAACCTGCATCTCTGTGGTCTTCCTACAGATGGCACTGTTGCTACAGAGACCAGCTCCATAGTCCTGACGGCGGCCATCCCCAGATTCTGCTCCTGGCTGGTGAGTGTCATTAGAAGGCAGAATGGACTTAAACATGGAGAAGTCAAGAACGTTTGCGGAAGTGCTTCTTCATGGGGTACCCTGGCGGGATGTCAGATCCTGAACTAGCTATTGCTCAGGAATGGAAGTTTTTAGTCTTAGTTCTTTCTTTTTATACAAACAAATCTAGTTTCTTTAACTTGTTCATATTGTTGGAAAAGTTCCAAAAGAAAAGAACTAAATTATCTGGGTTCCTATTCAATTGTGAAAGGGAGAAATTAATATTCTCATTTTACAGATGAGGAGCAGGCTTAGAAATGGAACGACCTGGCCAAGGTCACGCAGAGAGAATGGACTGTGTGACTCCCCTCTCTGGTCAGAATGGTGGTTGTTGAGTTTCCAGCAGTCTCTACATGTATGAAGGTCCCATCTTCATCAGTGTAACTTAGTCTGAAGCTCCTGGGCCCTGGGACCCAAAAAAAGTCTAATAGCAGTGACTACTAATGGTCTACCTGTTTTAGAATCTGTTTAGATTCTGTTTCTCAATTCTGACGTGGGTAGGGGAGAATAAGAGTCATCCGCTGATAAAACGTGTTTAAATGAAAACACACCAAAAATATTTTAATATGTTCCCTTTCTTTTATCCCTAATAATAGTCCTTTTTTTCTGAAGTGAAATATAAATGGAGACTAATAATATCCTCTCACATATCATAGGCTCATTAAGTGGATCTCAGGTCCTATTAAGAGAGCTTCCCGTGGCTTTAGAGTCTGAGCCTTAATGGCCAAGAGCCAATTGCCAGCTGTCAGGGGCAGATAGCGCTGGATTTGGTGGAAGAACCCAATTAGACTCCTGGAAATATCTGAACATAGGGAGAACTAGCTGAGTTGAAGTAGTAACCTAAAAATCCATACTCCTTTTGGAAACAGGTGGAAGATAATGAAGTAAAATTGTCTGAGCAAACCCAGCAAGCAGTGAAGGTAAGTAGCCTTCTTATTCTTAATATTAACATCTCCTCCAAATAAAATCTGAAGTTTGTAAAGACAAAGTGTTTCATCCTAGAGCTAACCTAAAGGATTTGTACCACTGTCTTGATTCCCTTTTGAGAATTCCTTTTTCCAGTAGAGCTCTGTGAAAGAGAGAGAGACAGAGACAGTGAGAACCTTAACATTCTTTTTCTGAGCACAAGTCAAGGATGCCAGTAATACAGAAAAGAGCCAGGCACTGCCAAAGGTCATGGAAGAAGTCAGGTGTCTGAGTCTAACTTGACAGCTTTTGGAGACAGACAAATTTGGGTAGAACTTTTGATTCCATAAATATTTATGCTATGAATCACCTGCTCTTTGTGTTTGTTTTTTAAAGGGGGATGAATGTTTCCTGGGCACTTTTCTAACAGGAGGAGAAGGAGCATATCTTTATTCCAGCAACCCACAGTCCTGGCCTGAGGAAGGTGAGCAACTATCATTTTTCTATTATCTGGGTCCCTTTTTGGCACAAGCCCGTGTGGGTGTTGTGACTAATAGTACATTTCCTATTTGAAAAGCTTTATTGGTGTAGAATTGTTTTCTAACAGCTTTCCTCCTTTGACCCACCCATGTTGCAGATGAGGAAACTTGTGCTAAGAAGGGCTGGCCCCAGAACTCCACCTGGTCCATTTGTTGCTACCTGAGGATTGCCCTCAGCATGGCTTCCAGCCCCAGCATCAAACAGAAATGGACCTAAACACAATCTGGATTAGTTTTCTATCACTGTGTAACGTGACCACAAATTTAGTTGCTTAAAATGACATGCATTTATTGCGTCACAGTTCTGTAGGCCAGAACTCCAGGGAGGTGGGACTGAGATCACGTTTAGGATCTCATAAGACTGATGTGAAGACATCAGTCCAGGCTTTCCTGGAGGCTCTGGAGAAGAACCTGCTTTTCCAGGATGTTGGTGGAATCCAGTTCCATGGGACTGTAGGACCAAGGGCCCCTGTTTGTGGCTGTCAGCCAGAACCATTTTTAGCGCCATGCAAAGATCCTTGCTGTTTGACCCCCTGCAGCTCACCAATGAAGAACCTCCCTCGCCTTGAATCTCTCTCACACTTCTCATCTCTCCAAATTCTTCTGCTGCCAGCCAGAGAAAACTCTGCTTATGAAGGACTAGTCTGATCAGAAGAGCCCACTCAGGTCATCTCCCTTCTGCTTTATGACATTGCATATATACGATGTCATATATACATTGTCATATCTACAATGCAGATATACAGGAGTGACATTAGGAGATGCAGGTCATGGGGGACATGTGAAATTTGTACCTACCACACTCCACTCTAGCCCCAGCAGTTCATGTCCCTCCCACATGTAGGGTACAATTATAGCCCCCTCCCTTTCCCAAGGTCCTCATCCTATGAAGCTAACAAGTCAAATTCTTAAATCTCATCAACTCAACTCAAAAATCTAAACTCTCATCATCAATATCGTATAAATCAGGTATAGATGAAGCTCTCACTTAATTCAGTAGGTACAGCTCCTGAATACAATTCCTTTCCATCTGTGAAATTGAAGAGACAAGTTATCAACCATCCCAGCACATAAGGCGGCACTGGCATAGGGTGATAGTTACAGACACCCAGGTTCAAAAAGGTGGAACTTACCTTTTTGAAGATAAAAAGAACTTGGCAGCCCAAGGCAATCTTGAAATTCAGGTGGGCAAACTCCGGTTCAGGACGAGTCTTCGAGACCTGGGAGTAGTCCCCTTGGCCCTTCGCTCTGTCCCCTGGGCTCTCGGCGTGCCTTCTGCACTCAGTTTTGCCCTGTGGGCTCTTGTTTTCACCTCCATCACCCTTCCTTGTTCATGAAGGTGGTACTTCGTCTATGGCTAAGTTGCTCCTTGTTGGGCCTCCCTGGTGGCGCAGTGGGTTAAGCAACGCATTATGAAGCAAACCGCAACCACTGCAGCACGAGTTTGATCCCTGCTGCCGGCCAGAGAGGGGA
>JAGFMF010011769.1:8297527-8308815 GCA_019455555.1 Galemys pyrenaicus
GTTCTGCTCCCCGCTCTGTCTGTGGTGAATCCTCTCACCCCCCATACCTCTGGCCTGTACCCCAGTGCTTGTATGCATAAATAAATAAATCTTTAAAAATTTTAAAAAATAAATAAATAAATAAATTGCTCCTTGCCTGCTGCTTTCCACTAGAATTCAGAGGGCCCAGCAGTCTGCTTCCATTTCATACTCTGTCCCTTCCAGTTCAGGTTGACAGTGTTTCTCCTGATACAAGTTCTCAAGAGCCTTGTCAGTCTTGCCTGGATTGAGTGGGGATTCTTTCCATGCTCCTTACTGGTTTCCTCAACGTAACAGTTTTCTGACTCCTGTTCTTTCCCTGTTGGACATAGCCTTTTTGTGGAAGAGGGGGTGTGACTTATTCCACAAATTCTTCAACCTCTACTGAGCAAATCCTCTTTCTGGATAACTTGTTGTTCTTGAAAATATTCTGTCTGGTGGCAAATTCTTCTCCATGTTCTAAGATCGTTGGTTCAGCTTCAATTCTTTCATTCAGATAGAAGACAAAGCACAAGGAGTTCTGGTTTTCAATCTACAAAATGCTGGGGTGTCACAGCTTACGTTATCAAGTGGGTGCTATGCTTTTCTGACCAGGCTGTTAGGAGCTATTTGCTGAAGGCGGGGAGTGCAAGGCAGTGCTGCCAGCCCTCGGGCAGGGTTGCGTAGTGTTGGAAACAGGTTGTCGGCACAACACAGAGGTGGTTGTGCTCTGACATAGTTGAGCCAATTGTAATATTTAGCAAGGATATTCGCCAAAATTAATTTGCACCTTTTAAGCAAATGGCCTTGTTAGAAAAATAATCTTGTGTTGTGTTGAGTTATCCAGCAAAACTCACTGTCTCCTGAGGTATTAACATGAGAATAAAGGGCAGAGCTAGCAATTTCTGGAGCCTTCTTAGTCACACTCTCTGAGAGTTTGGATTTCAGACTTTGTTATTTCCTGAGGGAAATGTAGTCAAATTGGGAGATGGTTTGCTGAAGCAGGAAAATTAAACAGAAGTAGAGAAGTTAAGTAAGAGACCTCTCTGGCTGTATTTAAGTATTTCATCACTTTGAGGCTTGGGTCAGTTTTGTGGGACTTGCAGTTTATACCACTTGGGTACTCTCTTTAGGAAAAATAATGCAAAATGATTCATGCTCTCCTCAGGACCTTTGAAGGGGGCTTGAACAGGTAAGGGGTTCTGAAGCTTAAGAGCATTCATGTCTCGGTAAATTTGCCTCTAGTTTAGACTATGGTGACCTTGAAATTATCTGTTTCGTCCCCTGAAGGCACTTAAAAAGCTCTTTGGCATGCACTGTTATGATTGAGCTTCACTTCCAGTGCCCCATAAAAGATAGAAACTTGCCTGTCATGGTACAAGGTAATGGTAGTTCACATTGATTTTCAGAAGAAAGACAGAGAATTACAGAGGGATAAGGAAAATAGTACTGCTTTTCTGTGAATTTCTTCCAGCCTGGGAACCTTTCCCTTTCCCCAGTTAGTGACTTCTGCTCACACTTTCTTCTTACACAGCTTCCCTTTCATTCTTGTCCCTCGTGTGCCCTTCACTTCCCCACTCTGCTGGGAAGTCCTCAGTAGCGTGTTTTAGACTTTTACCACGCCGGCCTGTATCCAAAACAGTGTAATCCTAATAGAATCATACTCTGTGTGTTCTTATTAGACTTACTTTTTTTGCTCAATATTCTGTTCCTAAGATTTGTTCACATTGTTCTATGTAACCATATAGTTTATTCATTTTCGTGGCTTCATAGATTCCTTTGAATGAAAATGAGCTGTTTATCCTTTTGATTTTTTTTCTTTTTTTTTTAGATTTATTTATTTATGCACACAAGAGCTGGGGTACAGGCCTGAGTCGCAGGAGGTGAGAGGATTCACCAGAGACAGAGTGGGGAGCAGAGCAGGCAGATTGACCGAAATACACTGCTGATGGGAGCAGTGGGCAAGGCAGGAGAGACCTGCTGTGCTATGTGGGTCCCCTCCCGGGCCGGGGATAGAACTCACACTGCTGTGCAGCGGATGCTTTACAGTGCGGCGCTCAACCCACTGCGCCACCAGGGAGGCCCTATCCTTTTGATTCTTGATGGATATTTGAGTTGTTTAAAATCTTTTGCTGTTGTAGAAAATACTGTCATGAACACTGTTACACGTCTCTCCATATACATAGCACTGCGAAGATTCCTTACAACATGTCTTTTTTGCTGTATATAAAATCATAAATGCCATCTGTTATCTCCCCTGATTTTCCTGTTACATTTCTGGCACGTCTGCCACTCCTGCTTACACCAGCCAGCATTGACCTCTCTGGCTAGTTAGGATTTTGACCTTTTCCAAATGTTTGCCCCTTTGCCATCATTTTTATATCCATCAGTATAGAGTTTTCTGTGTTTTTCCTGCTTTCTGCAGGCCTGCCCTTCTCCCCAAGGCCTGCCCTTCTCCCTCCTAAGACTTACATACTATCTTGCCAAAGGGAAATCTTGAGAAGCCCCAGGCCAGAATACCAAATTTCTGCTGTTCTCACCAAGCTTCACTATTTCTCAAACTCTACGCAGTTTTGTTCATTCCCAGAGCCCTTAACAATTATTTTTGGCAATTAGTTTAGTTTCACTGCTGCTTTTGGGGTAGTATATTTGCCAGGCTCCTCACAGCCACTTCAAAAGTCCCACTTCTCAGGATTTTTGAAAGATATTTTCACTTGGCAAAAATTCTAGGTTGACAGTTTGTTTTTGTACTTTAAAGATGTCCCATACTTCTGTCTTGTCATTTGCATAATTCCGGCATAGAAATCCCTTGCATCCTTATCTTTGTTCCTTTCTACATGAGGAATCTTTTTCACTTAGGCTATTTTTATCTTTTTTATTCTTCTCATCACTAAGGGTTAAGTTATGACTTCTACGTGTTTTGGTGTGGTTTTCATCGTGTTGCTTGTACTTGATTCATTTAGCGTCTTGGAATGATGAACATACAGTTTTCCTCGAATTTAGAAAAAATCGGCCCAGTGTTTCTTTATTATTTCTCTTTCATTTAGGAAAACTCTAGTTCCTTATATCTGAGCTGCCTGAAGTTGTTCCACAGCTCCCTGATGCTCTGTACCGTTCTTTCTGATCTTTCTTCTCTGTGTTACTTTGCATAACTTCTGTTTCTGTGTGTTTTTACTTACTAAACTTCTGCGTTGCTGTTGTTGTTAATGTGAACACGTATAAAGTAGAGCAGAGTGCCAAGAGGGGAGCCAGGTTCAACAAGAGGCCTAGAAACAATTGAAGTTGAGAAATTTCTTATAAATGCTAGAAGTGCATGCAGGCGAGCCTTGAGGGAAGGCCAGCCAGGGTTTAGGTGGAGAGAGGGGCAGGACTTTGGGGCACCATCTTTATTAGGGTCTGTGGGTAGAATTCCCAGTTTAAGACCAGATTGGTCAATTCAAATTGATAAATTCCACAGGGGTCTTATCTAAGGGGTATACAGGGAAGGCAGGGAAACTGTTGGCCACAGGGACTGTTGGGGAAGTCATATCAAGAATTTACACTTGCTTTCTCTCTGTGGGTTATTCTCTAGGGTTTGGGCATCTACGCAGGGGGCCTGCGTCAGTTTAAAGTTCCTGCAGGCTGCCTGGGCAAACAAAGTGAATGCAGAGGCAGTAGGACCTTGGAGCACTAAACATGTATCTGATGTCATTAATGTCATCTGGTGTATTGTTCTTTCAGACGTTACATTTCTCATATCTAGAAATTCGAATTAGGTATTGTTTTGTCTTTCATGTCTCTGGCTAATACTCAAGTCTTTCTTCTAGCTTGTTGAACATATGGGATAAGTTATATTAATAGTTTTAATATGTATTTCTTCTAGTTCTGTTATTTGGACTTTTAAGCTTTATTAGGAAGGGGCAACTTTTAATTTAGGCCTAATTTTAACCCACAACTGTGGTAGTCCTCCTGCGTTCTCTGCCTGAGTTCTCGCAGGGGCTGGTAGGAACGGGCAGAATATCTGGTACAAGGTGTGGACTGATGTTCATTGTTTTTCATATGAAAAACAGGATGTAGTTTCTTTTTCTCCACTGTTTACTGAAAAGACACTCCTTTCTCCTTCGAATTGTCTTCACACCTTTGTTGACTAGGAGTTGACCATTATCTGCTATTTCCTGCAGGCTTCAATAAATGGTTGGCACTTGGGCAGCTTACTCATTCTCCCTCAAGTGATTTATAGATTCCATAGTTTTTTTTTCCACTAGACAGAGGTTATTCAGTAGTGAGCAACTGGGTGCCAGTCCCGTTAGTACACGGGGCAGTGAACATATCCAGAGACTGGTGACCGAGCTGACTTTGACCTTCTGGCGGTCATTGCTGTCTGCTGCCTCCATTCTCACCATCCACATGTTCCCTTGTGCCCACGTGTGCCTTCATGTAGCGGGCACTTTTAAAGATAAAATTCTCTAAATAAGCCAGAAAGGAAAAAAAAAAATTATTGGATGGTCCCACTCTTAGGAGGTATATAGGTGAACAAAAAAAGAAAAACAATAATATCAACAACAATGACAAAACCACAACTAAACAAAACAAGCGTGCACAGACAGCTACAAGCAGAGACACTAGGAAGGGGAGCGGAGGGAGTTGGGGTCAGGGCAGGGGCAGGCGGAGCACAGGAGACTGTGGTGACAGTGCTTGGGTGAGTTGGCGATGGAAACCCTAAGGGGACCACACCAAGAAAAGCAAGCAAATGTTGTAAGAAAAATAGATCAATTAATAAATAAAATTTAAAAATAAAGAGAAAATTCTCTGTAGCATTGAGCACAAATGAACTGTCCAGCTACATATAACCTACAACATAGCATAGGCTACTAGCGAACAGAATTTTGAGAGAAGTAAGCAAGTGTTATTTCTTGGGCAGAAGTAATACAGAAGAGCACATGTATTGGGGTTCTGTTTTATAAAGGTACAGCAGGTAAGATAATACATACAGATACCTTGCAGTGTGATTAAAAACGGTCCAGAATGTTTGTTCTCTGTGTGGAGGAGAAAGGACCACTGAGGAAGGAATTTCAAGAGATTCAAGGCTACTGGTGATTCTTGATTTCTTAGGCTGACTGGTACGTGTACAGTGGTCCTAGTTTGTTTGGTTTTTTTTCTTGAAACCATATGTGTGAGTTTCACACCCATGCAATGTGAAAATTATCCAACCATTGCATCATATCTCTCCAGCAGTGATAAGTGTGTTTCTTCACACAGACTTTACTGGGGATTTTTATTTGTCAGTCGTCTGAAGGAAGAATGCCAAATTCTTCATTGACACTTCCTTGGTGTTTTGCGCTGAATACATGTGCTTCTCTTGGACTTCTGGAGTTGCAGAGGTCAGTCAAAGTCCCCTGCTGCTTCTTGAGTATAAAGGAACTTCCTCTTGCTTTGGGTTTCAGACTCCCATAATGGAGAAGAAATGACAGCACCCAGTAAAGGCTCTGAGGATGAGACAAGGAACTGGGGAGATTTTATTAAGAGTTGGCTACCCGAGTCAGTGAGAAAACCCCCACAAAGGCATTTCTCTCCAGACCACAGTGTGTGACACTCTCGAGTCCGGAGCAGAGACCAGTAGTGTTATATTTCACGCGTCTCAGGATCCAGGAGACCAGGGCACTGACACTTCACCACCCAGTGAGTCACTTCAGTTTTCTTAAGCGTGCTCTGAGACAGTTGAAAGAATGACTGCTCCCAGAGCCAGGGTGAAGGGTAGCTCAAGACAGTACAGTCTTCGCATCGGTACTAAAGTCAGTACCTGTTTGCTGCACCTCACCAAGGACCAAACCCCACGGTTAGTGCTTTCCCAGCTCTGCATTGTGAATTTCTGTCTTCCTTTTTTTCCATTCCATTTTGAGGTGTCAAGAGACTAGAGAGAGAGAAAATGCTTAAATGACCTCCCTGTTCCATCTCTCCCCCCATCTCCCCAGTGAGTACCTGGAATGTGCCAACTTTAGAGTCTGTTTTCTTTTCTGAAATCTTTGGAAGGCTTCTGAGTACCTTCACTTTGGAGGTACACAGGTAGCGGGTCACCAAGGACATGGAAAGGTAAATATACTCAATTGTAATTAGGACAGCTTCTACCTCATGACATCTTAACCCCTCTTCTCTCTGAAAACAGCGGGTAGAGTCAGCTTGTGGCTGGAATTGATGAGATTTGGGGGTTAGGAGAGCATCGAAGATCTTGCTGGGCTCTGGAGCAGCTGGTGGAAGATGTTGGAAGACAATCATGGAAGGACATTTGGATTGTTGATCAATGTCGAGAAAGCAGAGAAGGCACATCATCACACATTAACCACAGGGACCCATCGTGTATTAGGGTCTTGGTATAAGACAAACCTGTATTCTATATTTGACTCCACCACCAAGAAATTCTATGACTTCTGGATAAAACTCTTTAAGCTTCAGTTTCACCCATAAGTACTATAATAATACTACCTCTTACAGTTATTTCAAAGAGGAAAAGCTAATATATCTATGATATGATTGGTGCTCAGTAAATAATGAAACAGTTCCATCTGTTTCCCTCACAAAAAAAAGATTAAAAGTACAGTTATGTCCTGTTCCAGGGGATCTGAATTTGCCCTGAATATAACTGAGAGAAAAATCAGAAATTTATGAACCATAGGTGAAAATGAGACCGAAGGCTTAGACGACTCAGTGACATTAGAGGATGTGGTTTGGGGGAATGAGACAGCTAAAGCAATAATAGGATCCTTTAGTCAGATTTCAGAGGTTAAGATGTTCCAAGTGCTATGCAGAAAAATGAAACCAGACCACTACCTCACACTATGTACAAAAATCAACTCAAAATGGATTAAAGAGTTGAACATAAGACCTGAAGTCATAAAATATATAGAAGAAAACAAAGGCAAAGCATTACAAGACATACATCTCTGTAACACCTTTAAAGATGCATCCCCCTAAGCAAAGAAAATGAAAGAGAGGACAAACAGCTGGGACTACAAAGTAAAAAGTTTCTGTGCAGCTAAAGAAACATTAAACAAAACAAAGAGACACCCCACTGATGGTAAAAAATTTTTGCACTCCACACAACTGATAAGGGACTGATCACAAAGATATACCAAGAACGCCCAAGACTCAAGAAAAACAATCCAGTCAAAAAATGCACAGAAGAACTTAAAATGCACTTCTTCAAAGAGGTGATGCAAATGGCTAATAGGCACATGAAAAAATGTTCAACATCCCTCATAATTAGGGAAATATAAATTAAAACCACAGTGAGATACCACCTTACACCAGTAAGAATGGCACATAATAAATCAGCAACAACTGTTGGTGAGGATGTGAGAAAAAGAGATTCTACTACACTGCTGGTGGGAATGCAAATTAATCCAATCACTATAAAAAGCACTATGGAGCTTCCTCAGTCTACTAAAAATGGAGTACCAGATGACTCAGCAATTCCACTTCTAGGGATCTTTCCAAAGGACACAAAACACCGATTCAAAAGAATACCTGGACCCCTATGTTTATTGCAGGACTCTTTATAGTCGGTAAGACCTGTAAACAACCCAAGTGTTCAAAACAGATGACTGGATCAAGAAGACATGGCCTCCCTGGTGGCACAAGGGGTTGAGCACCGCACTCTGGGGCTTCCGCAGCCACTGTAGCAGGAGTTCGATCCCCGGCCAGGGAGAGAATCCACATGGTGCAGCAGATCATCCCTCCTGCCTCGCCCACTGCTCCCCTCAGCAGTGTGTTTCAGTCGATCTGCCTGTTCTGCTCCCCACTCTGTCTCTGGTGAATCCTCTCACACACACCCCCCAACCCCACACCTCTGGTTGTACCCAGCTCTTGTATGCATAAATAAATAAAATCTCTTTAAAAAAAGAAAAGATGTGGTACATATACACAATGGAATACTATTCAGCAATCAAAAAAAAGATAAACTAATGACATTTGCAGCAACATGGATAGAGCTAGAAGGGATTATGCTCAGTGAAATAAGTCAGAAAGAAAAAGAAAAATATCAGATCGTTGCTTGGCTCTCTTACCCCTCCCAATAAAAACCTGGGAGTCTTTATTCTTTAACTCTTTTTTTTCCTAAATAAACTTTTCTTTCCAAGACGAAAAAAAAAGAAAACTATTGGTTGGTTTCACTTTTAGAAGGAATATAAGGGAACCAAATAATAAGAGATCAAGGAAAAGAACAATAACAATTTTTTTAAATCACAATAAAACAAAAAGACAAAGACAAATCAGAGGCATTTTGCTGGGGGGAGGGGGAAGAGGGACTGGCATGAGGGCAGGAAGAGCTCAAGGGACTGAGGTGATGGTGCACTGGTGAGATGGTGGTGGGAACTCCGTGGGGACCACAATTGATGTCAAATATATATAAATAAAAAAGGATACCATTAGGCACACAGTAACAGCTCCGTGAGTTCCAGTTGTTAAAAAATACCTACAGTATGAGATTTTTATAGTTTTACGATTTGCACATGCATTCAATAAAACTAAATAATCTTTAAAAAAAGATGTTCCAGGTGCTGCTTTACTGCTGTGGAGTTGACATTGAGGTGCATTGAGGCCAGAGTGTAGCATGAGCCATTCCCCGATCTCAGGAAGAATGGGAGGGCCCACTTTGGAAGAGAAGACTGTGAGCACATTGAGGTGCTGCTTGAAATGCCGTGGCTTGATTAGAGGGTAGTAGATTTGAGCAGTTAAGGGAAAGGGGTATCTCTAGGGAATGAAAGTGTTAAGGAACCTTGGCATTGGTAGATGAGGCTGGAGCGTGAGTAACCTCTGCTGAAGAGGGCCATAGGGCAACACTGTGTGAGGAGGCCAGACTTTTCTTGTTAGAGGGTGGGGAGCTTACAGGGCTTGATCTTGAATGTCTTGAATTGGCTGACTGTTCACTGACTACTGCCGCCCCAGAGGGTTAGTTCCCTGTGACTGGACTTCAAGTTCCTCCATTGATACTCAGGCTCCAGATCTTCATCTTGTATCGAAAAACTGCTTCCACCTCCCTCACTTCTCACCGCCATCCATTAACACATACACCAGCATACACACTCACTAGGCCTTTCCTTCCCCGATACCCCACCTCCTCAGGAAGCCCTGAAAACTTGAGGTTTCCAGTGTTCTTCAGCTTGGTCTTTACTCTTCTTGTCATCACAGTCACCAGAGCTTTGGGGCTGCTGTACTAGAACTACAACCCCAGGGATTGGTCTGTTTTCTTTGTCGCCTGTCTTCTTCCTTAGCAATAAGATATTAGTGGCATATTCTGAAGCCTGTGTCTTGAGCTCCCAAACTCCTTTCTGTCTTCTCTATTTGTGCAAACAGGGAAAGAAATTCAACTATAGCAGAAACAGAAAGGATCCTGTTTGAATCAGTTCCAGAGCACCTTCACCCTTCACCCAGAGGGCTTATAGGTGCTCCGGGTGCTTCATTTGGATCTCCGACGTAAGCCAGGGCCCAGTCTTAACCCACATGCCCTTCCCATGCCCCACCCATCTTGCTTTTATGAACTGTAGAACCGCAGGCCTCCAGTGCCAGTAGAAACCACTTATTGCTAACACATACGCCCCTTTGCTGGACACAGGGATCCTTAGGCTCCTTCACCAGACGCTGGTGCTCCCTCTTAGGCCTTAAGAAAAAGATGTGGTCCCTTTAGAGGTGAACCAGCCTTTACCAAAAAAGAAGAAAGAAATATCTATAAACTCAGGAATGGAGGAGACATACCTGAGGTCCTTTTAGTGTGTTTCCCTGGAAGAACCATAAGGAAATGGGAAGTTTGTCTCTCCCCATCATTAATAACTCTCCACTTATTTTTTTAAGTCTTATATAAAGACTCTCTAATACCTCATTTCTCTCTGAAGCTCTAGAGGGAACTTTGACTTCTCCAGAGCAGAAGATTAAGCACAGAAATCATGTAACTTAAGTTCTACAGATACTGGTCTCTAGTTACCTCTCTGGCATGTCCTGATACCTGCAGGGGTGGACAGTGATCATCTGACCTCCCCACCCTGAGGATATGACTCTCCATGTCTGACTGGCTTTTTTTCCTTCCAGGGAAAGTGCACTTCTTCTCTGGTGGCCTTCTATTTTCTCATCGTCATCATGGAAGTATCATCATTTCCAAGGATCATGTGAATTCTATTTCGTTCTATGATGGAGTAAGTGTTTTGCCAGTCGCTTACTTTGATGTTCAGTAAGATACCCTTCTGAGGGAAAAACCATGAGCAGACTGTCTGGAGTCAGCACTGTGCTTGAGGCAGGCGGGAAAGTCATAGAGAAACTGCTCAGGGCTCTTGTAAGCCTTGTCAACCTTGTCAGGGGCTTTGCTAGATAGGGCTCTGGGTCAGAAGGTCCAGCAGCTACCCAGGCCCATTAACTCACCCCACAGGGGACTAGAAGCTAGGCTGAACAAGGCATTTAATGGCTCCTCAGAAATAACCTCCTGGGGACATCAAGAAAAGTAAAATAATTAGGAATAAACTGAACCAAGAAGGTTAAAAACTTGTAAACTGGAAACAATGAAATACTGCAGAAAAGATATAGAGAGGGCTTAAATAAGTAAGAAGTGTATGTTCATGGATTGGAAGATTTCCATTTATTAACACAACAGAACAAATTCAGTGCAATTCATATCAAAGTCACAATTGTGATTTTTGTAGAGATAGAAAAACTGCTCCTAAAATTCACAGGACTCTCAGGGGATTCACAAATAGCCAGAACAATCTTGGAAGTTGTTCTTGAATTCAGGATTGTTCAAGAACAACCTAATTGTTCTTGAAAGATTAAAACATCCTAATTTCAAAACTTACTATAAAGCCATAGTAATCGAAACAATGTGGAGTTGGCCTAAGTTCAGACTTGCAGACAAATGGAGTAAAATCAAAAGCTCAGAAATAAACCCTTGCCAAAAAGAAAAAAAAATAAACTCTCGTGTATATATAGTCAAAAATGATGTTTGTGAAGACCGTTCAAAGATGAGAAGAGAGGTGAGCCTTTTCATTTTTCTTCTCTTAAAGTAACATTGGTTTACAACTCTGTATGTGATTGAAGGGTAAAAGTTCATGCCTTCTCAGATGTATGTTACCATACCACTCCAACCATCAAAGCACCCATCATCCTTTACCTAGACTACTGGGCCCCCTCCATCCTTTTCTCAAATATGACCCCAAAAACACAGTCAAAATGAAAAATATGGGGCCTCCCCTGGTGGCGCAGTGGGTTAAGCAACGCACTACGAAGCAAATCGCAGCCACTGCAGCACGAGTTCGATCCCTGCTGCCGGCCGGGGG
>JAGFMF010011769.1:8308865-8319359 GCA_019455555.1 Galemys pyrenaicus
CTCCCCTCAGCAGTGTACTTCTGTTGATCTGCCTGTTCTGCTCCCCGCGCTCTGTGGTGAATCCTCTCACCCCCCCTACACCTCTGGCCTGTACCCCAGTGCTTGTATGCATAAATAAATAAATCTTTAAAAAAAAAATGAAAAATATGTATAAATTATATTTCATCAAAATTGAAGCTTCTGGGCCTCCCTGGTGGTCCAAGGGGTTGAGCACCGCACTGTGGGGCTTCCGCAGCCACTGCAGCACTAGTTCAATCCCAACCAGAGAGGGAACCCACAGGGCGCAGCAGACCTCTCCTGCCTCCCCCACTGCTCCCCTCAGCAGTGTGTTTCAGTCGATCTGCCTGTTCTGCTCCCCACGCTGTCTCTGGTGAATCCTTTCATCCCTCCCCCCCCACCCCCGTACCTCTGGCCTGTACCCCAGCTCTTATATGCATAATTTTTTTTTAATTTAAAAAGATTGAAGCTTCCAATGTTGGGGCAGAGGTTGTAGGAAGGTGTGAGAAGGGAGAATTCAGAATATAAAGGACACAGTGGGACAACATACACAGGATAGGAGAAATACGCACATCATGTATCTGAAAGGGATTAATATCCTCGAAAAATTTTTGAGATAAAATGTTTAGTTTAGGAGAAAAAGATCCCTATAATTTCCTATGTCATCTACAAGTGGGAATTCAAAAATACATCTATAATTAAATCCCAGTAAACCACATAATGTGTAAATAATTATACTGAATTCATCATACGTATTTTGACAACTTTTTTGAGGGCTGGTATCCTGCAACTTACCTTTCTCACCAGTGTTCCCTCTTTTTCTCTTTAGGATTCCACCAGTATTGTTGCTGCCCTCCTGATAGACTTCAGAAACTCATTGCTTCCCCATCTCCCAGTTCAGTTCCATGGATCAAGCAATTTGCTGATGATTGCTCTTTTCCCCAAATCAAAGATATACCAAGCATTTTACACAGAGGTAACAGCAGTCATTTTTTTAGCAGAATAACTACTGGTTTTTTCCCTAGCAATTTAAATGGTAAGGCGGTGTCTCAAGGCTAATAGTGAGGCGATGGGAGGGATGATGGGGGTAACCGCTTCTAATCCCTTTGGGTGCTAGAGTGGTGAGAGCCTAAAGCAACTGAGCAAAAGGCCTTTTAGCGGCTAAAAAAAATCTTTGTTCTAATCCTAATTAGACTCATTTTCCTTTTTTCCCCATTTATTAAATTTATTTATTTAGACATATTTGATATCAACTGTAGTCCCCATGGAGTTCCCACCACCATTTCCCCAGTGCCCCGTCGCCCCAGTCCCTTGTACTCTTTCTGCCCTCATCTCAGTCCCCCCCAATCCTCATGATGCCTTTGAATTTAGACTCTTTTTCCTTTCAGCTTCTTTGCAGAATTGTTGGGCCCTACCTACTGGATCAGAGCCCTGTACCCCACCCAGGCTTTCCCCCATAGTTCACAGACCCTGCCCTTTGAATGGTCCTGTCTGGCAGGCTGCATGCAGAGTACAGGCACTCATCACAGACTGTTATGAGTGAGGTGCCCTGCCGAAAATTACAGGATCCACTTTGAGGCCAGACACTAGTCAAAGTCAAACACATGCTCACCCTCGTAACCAGCAGAAATGTTTGGAGCGGTGTGAAAGTCTCTCCCTCAAAACAAATTTGCAGAACATGAGGAGACAGGCTGGCCTTGGCTGTTGAGTGGCATCTAGGGCCAGTCTGTGTGGGTCTCTTACTGCCTACTGGTCCTTCCTACCTCCTGCGCTTGTCCTTCAGTCTAGGGACCTAGAGACAGCTCCATCACATCCTCTTCTGCCTTCAGACGGGAGCTGCTTGAACCACTTCTTGTGTCTGGCCCTTTTACCTGGGACGAGCATTCCCCTGCTGCCAGAACAGTGTTACTGGACACCTTCCTCTATGCTTCCTGGTCTCTAGGGAGTAGAATCCCTGGGAGAGGAACTCAAAGAAATTCTGGTTTTGAAAATACAGAACAGAATTGCTTCAGGCATCTGTTTTTGAAGCAAACTTGTTTGTTATGATGGGTTTTCTCAGTACTGACAGTCTAGATTTTCAGCAACCATCAAATCCCCATGTGGATTCCATATCCTGTTGTTGGGTTTAAAGTGTTCTTTGCTCAAATTCTGTTTTGTTTAGGTCTTCTCCCCTTGGCAACAGCAGGCTAACTCAGTGCTCTCTTTAAAAGTGATCCAGGAAGATGGATTATCTGTGGAACAAAAGAGATTGTAAGTGACTGCCTTCAGTGTTTGTGCTTGCTTCCCTAAGCTGTGTGTGTCTGCTCTCTGCAGGATGCTTGTTACGTAACACAGGGGTCTTGGCTTATGAAAGGGCCGGCCTGTCATTTCAGTGCTGCCAACTTGCAGGTAGCCAGTGCCCTTAGGGAAATGGAAGTCAAAAGAGATAAAACCCACCCCAAATCAGAAATGCCATGTATTACCAAGGGTTTCAGGCCAAACTTCCTGTGTGGCCACACCAGTCATCATGTACTAACACCATGTTTAGTTTAAGTCAGCAGTTGCTTGTTTTGAAATTGTTGATTGTTTCGGGACCCTGACGTGAAAGCGTCAGAATGAGTTAAGTTAAAGTATGTGTGTGCTGTGGGGAGGTAGAGTTCTGATCTGCGAACTTTCGATGCTCCAGACACTCCAGTGCACAGAAGCTCTTCAGCGTCCTCAGCCACTCTGCTGCGGAGAAACAGAGTCCTCTGAAGCTGCTCTCAGCTAAACTCCCAGAACTGGACTGGTGAGCTCTGGTTTTCTGTACGTGGAGGTCTAATGGTCTAGCTTTTAAAATGCCGGAAACGTTGGTGTTATTCCTTTCTAAGGTTTTTCCTTACAGCTTTTTAGGGATCATGTAAAGTAGTAGTCACCCGTAGTGTACAGTTTTATTGTCTAAAGGGCCTCTCTAATGTTGTTTTTCAGCAATTAAGTAAGTTTTCATGTAAATGGACACATTTAAGTGAGGCTGCTGATGGTAACATACTAGCATTGTCGTTGTTTTTCCAGGTTTCTCCAGCATTTCGCCATCAGCAGCATTAGTCAGGAGCCTGTGATGAGGGCCCATCTCCCTGTGCTGCTGCAGCAAGCTGACATCAGCCCTCCCCACAGAGCAGAGAACGACAAGGTAGAGGAGCCCACCAAGTACGCTGGGAATTCATGAGCAGATAATCCTGATACCTGCCCTTGGATCTTTGGTGTCAGTTAACAAGTTACTCAGGTGGAGTCCCTTTCATAAGACTCTCCACCTCCTTGGATACTGATGTAATAGTATACGTGAAGCCTGCTCTGTACAATGACTGTACAGGTGTCTGCATTAACCCTGGCCGAGCTGGGTTGATGAAACCCAGGCATCTCGCTGTTCCCACCCCCTTGCTTCTTCAGACTCTTGCTCAGTGCTCTCATGTCATTGGCTCTTTCTGGCTGTGACAAGGACTTACCTGGTAGAGGATGACACACTGAGCTTAATAAGGAAAGGGCCTTATTAGTCAGGCCTTGTTGGCATCACTAGGGTAAGATGATATTTTATAAACATTGTCTTCCCAAGAGTGGATTTTAATCCTCTCCCCTCCTTTTGACCCCTCCCATTTCTTTGGAACTGTATGTTGTAATATACTCAAAGAAGTCATTTATTACCAAGCAAATCTAGACAACAGCTGCAAAAGAAAATAAAAGCATTAAGCAATTAGAAACATCATTTTCTCCTGAGGCAAGAATTTAAAAAGCCTGAAAATGACCACATGTTATATTTTATTTAAAAGGTGCTATAGGACTCACCATAAGTAAGACTGCAGCTGACTGTAAGCAAGCATGCTGTGATTTGAGAGACTGAGTGCTGAGAAATAGGAACCGAGATGGGGAAATTTGGGTAGGAGGATGTAGAGGCAGGAGGATACAGGGCAGGTTCTCTACGATCCAGGCAGACGTGTAAAGGAGGAGGCCTGGAGCCCTCGGTGGCTTTCTCAGGCTTTTATTGATCTTTCTGCATTTCTGCATCAGAGGCTACGGCTGGGGGTGGGGGGGGTGGGGTTTCTAGCCCCAAGCAGATCTTCACTCTCTGGACTCTAGCCTCTGCTTTTCTGCTACGCTGCTGCTGTTGCTGTTTCTGTCTCTGTCTCTGCTCTGCTTATTCTGCTGCTGCTTCTGCCACTGACATCCCCGTGACGCCACCCTTACTGCCCCCTGTCGCAGCCCAGGTGCGCCCACCTACACACGCCCACACCCTACTTTGGGTGCTGCCATCAGGCACGCGTGCAGGCCCGCCGGTGTCCATCTCTGACAGTAATGGCAGGAGGACGGAAAAAACCTGATCACTTACATTTACCCTACAGAGGATAAAGAAAAAGTCATCAAGCCCAGAGAACCTAGTCCAGAAGTCACCTCTTTTAACCTCTTACACAGTGCTGCCTGTCGCTGAACCGCAAACCCCTGTCACTTTTCTTCCTCGTAGGTAACTATCAGCATTGTAACCGGCCTCCCGGGTTGTCGTGCTAGTGAGCTCTGTGCTTTTCTGGTCACTCTGCATAAGGAATATGGCAGGTTAGTACAGCTGCTGCCCTTGCTTTGGGGAAAGGAATTCTGTGCTTAGAACTGCATGGGCACTGGGAAACCTTCAACATGTACTGACCTTTGGCTACCGGGTCTACACAGTAGACCCCCATCTATGCATTCATTCGACACATTTGTAGTGAGCCCTTCCTGTTCTAAGTGTGGGGGAACATCAGTGAACAAAACGAACAGAAAATCTCTTGGAGCTTACGTTCTAGCTTGGGAAAACAGAAAGTTGAACTGGTGATGACGAAATGGAAGTAATGGAGAGAATAAATGAGAGAATAGTGAGAGTGCCAGGGTGGGGAAGGGGTCCCAGTTTAAATTGGGTGCTCAGAGAACACTCCGCTGAGCAAGTGACATTTGAGCAAAGGTCTGAGGGTATTTGGGGAATGAACCCTCTGGGTGTCTAAGAAAGAACATTGTAGCAGCAAGACAAGGACAGAGACCTAGGAGTGGGCCTGCTTAGCAGGGCAACTCAGGACCAAGGTGGCTAGAAGAACTTAGGAGCTGGTGTTTGTGTCACGACCCTCTCCTGACCACAAGGGAACTGCAGAAGTTCAGGTGCAGCTGGGACCGGTTGGCTCAGGTGCACCTGGGGAAATCATTTACCCACTTCCACCTTGATGGCAGACTATTCAGCTTTCCTTGCTGATGTAGCCAGGCGTTCACTGTCTAGTTAGGCTCAAAGTAATGCATCCTGTGGGGGGTTGAGGAGGAATTAAGGATGTGGAGATTGCCTAAAGACTTGGGAACTTAGGGTAGGAGACTGGGGATTGGGTAGATGAATTTTGGAGAGATATTGGGAACCTCCTATTTTAAGAACTAAATAGGTAGCTGGTTCCTCTCCCATTTTCATTGCTGCTGTTCAGTAAACAGGCTGAATCCTTTACCATGCCCATTTCTGATTCTTACAAGAGGCTTGCCCTGCACCAGACTGAAGCCATTTTATTGAATGGTGCTTCAGAAAGTGACTGTCTGGCCAGAAGTCGCTCTCAACTCTGAAGGCTAGTGGCAAAATCCTGTCAAAAGCTGTGATAGACGTGATTTCAGGATATGGGGCCCCCAACGCCCAGTGCCCTCTTTCTTTTTCTTTCGTGCCAGGATTGCTTTCCTGTACAGGCTCTCTGGGCAGAATATCTGCGGGAACAGTGGTCAAAAGTGAATTCACTGGTTGAACTTGCCGCTAAAATTACACTTGCTATTTCTAGGTGGATGGTGTACCGCCAAGTCATGGACAGCTCCGAGTGTTTTCATGCTGCCCACTTTCAGAGGTACCTTTCTAGCGCTCTGGAGGCTCAACAGAACCGCTCTGCCCGCCAGTCAGTCTACACCCGAAAGAAGACCAGGCTGCTGGTGATATTACAAGGGTGAGCACAGGAAGTCTTCTTGGGACAGAGGAGTAGTTGCTGTTACTGTTATTTTTGCTATTATAGCACGTGTGACTAATCTGGGGCACAGAGCAAACTCCACATATACATGAGCAGTGTCTGTGCTACACAGATAGACGTTAAATGAGCAAGGATTTCTATTGCCTTCCTGTGGCCTAGACTGGGGTAACTTGCACACAGACTTTTAGGCTTCGTCATCATTAGTTGGGCAAGGAGCTCCCTGTGACATTTGACAGAATGTGTAACACTGCTTCAGGGACTGGCTGCAGACAACTTCCCCTTGACCTATTCTGAGGGTTTCTGAGAAGGAAGACCCGTCACCACCCCGAGTCCACATGAGAACGTGCCATGTCAGGGATACATGGACTATGCTCTTTCCTGGTGTCATTATGCTTGGTGATAAAGAAGCTTTTGGCATTTTCACAAAGTGCTTTTGTGTTACGCTACATTTTTTGTGCTAGTAATAATGAGTATTTTCAGTTGCTAATTGTTTCCTGTAAAGAACAGGCCCAGATCCAAAGTTCTGTTGGGTGATGGTAAGCACTGGAGGAAAACCAGCCATGGTCCTGAGGCTAGCGTGTACCACTCATCGGGCCTTTGTTCCACAGATCATTTCTCACACCTGCCAAGGGCTTCCCTTCTGTCGAGTCTGTTGTCCTACTGTGGGCTAAGGTCAGGGAAGCCTCAGAAAGAGTCTAGGCTTGAAGTCACTTGTTTTTTTCTGGTTTCCATCACTTCTAAAGGCCGGAGGAAAGGAATGGATTGCCCCAACACCATCATTTCCTGCCCTCTGCCATAGTTGAGAATCACTGGAGATGTGGGCCTAGAGTCAAAACTGGCAACCTGACATTGCACGGCTGAGGTCATTTCCATCTCCCATCACCTCAAGGAGCACTGATGACTCCTCCTCTCTGACTATACGAGTCAGTAAAGTTTTGACTGTCCTGACTGCTCTGGACCACTGTGGCTGTGTGTGGTTCACCCACACCAAGCCTCTGCCTGCTTGCAGCTACGGACCTCAAAGAGATTTCCTGAATGACTCAAGTCAGAATACCCACTAAGTGCTGTGACTCTTGTTAAAATGCTGTTCCCGTGACAGCCCATTCTCTCGCGGCGGAGCAGGAACGTGCAGGAACGTGCTCCCTCCTGTGGAGCTTGGGGCTTGACTTTGGAGCCCAGTATCGAGTTGCTGGTGAAGGGAGACGGCCGAGGCTTCTCAAGCTGAGGATGTTACACGGCTGAGGCTTCTCAAGCTGAGGATGTTACTCCATGAGTTCGACTTTTCTCTTCTTATGTAGGAGTCTCTGAAGGGAAACCTGTAGTTTTCTGTACCCCCGGAGGGAACTGGGCCCATTATGAGTCGCCACAGCAGAGAGGGTAATGGTGTTGAGCTTGGACATCAAGTGGAGCTACTAGTTGTTTTAAAAGTTGAATTAGCATGCTTTGAAATTATAAAGTTTTAGAAACAAAGGGCAGATTAGTGATTTCCAGGAGTTAGGGATAGGGGTGGTGCAGGCAAGAGGTGGGCGTAGTTGTGAGAGGACAACAAGAGGGGTCCTGTGGCCCTGGGCTCTGCAGTGCTCGACCGTGGCGGGGGGTCTGGAGAGCGCTACGGGTGCCTGTGTGTACACGTACTCAAGTGAGACTCGAGAAATTTTGAATTTTTAAAATGTGAAGGAATTTGAGGGGCTATATTTATACTCTGGAATGTTGTAAACTCATTCTTTAATTTATCTACATTTAAAATAAAGTATCTCTCAAAACAAAAATTGAATTAATGTAAAACAGGTGGTCAAATTTTAGGCTTAAATTGCAAACATAACACAGAGCCCAAAGGACACTTGAATGGATTATCTGTTGTTTTAGAGGAAAGAACGTTAGAGTCCTGCTGGGTTTTTGTTCTGTTATTATTTTTAATAAAGAGTGCTGACAAGAAAGAAGCAAACATGAGGAGCCAGGTTTTTGCCTTCATCGTGCGGCTGGGACAGTTTAGCTCAAGTGACCTGGCGCAGGCTCTGACAGAGCCACAGCTTCCTTCCGTGGCCTCGCTCTGTCTGGAGGTCACACCAGACTGCAAGACAGAGAGTGAGGAGACTGGAACCTAACTGGGGCCCCTTTAACAAGTAAATTGAATGTCCAGTGGCCTCCAGTGCAGAGCCCAGGGATGTCACCTTGATGTATTGGCCTCACAAAGGATCATGGGGCCTATTTTTCTCTAACCTTTTCCCATTAAAATTAATGAAGGTTAACGGAATACTCTAATGGAATACTTCCCCCACTCTCTATGTAGGAAATCTTACTGTATTAAAGTTACCCAAATCCTCAGGATTGGTTTGTAAATCTGTCAGTTCTTTCTACCCCAAGCAGTGAGTGTCTACCACTCATATAAAACATGGAGGATAACAGCCCCCAAACACTTTTTTCTTAGAAGAAAGGAAAAGCTAATGCTGAGGAACAAGACTGGGACACTTGGTCATGAGATAGGATGTCAGATAGGACATCGAAGAGATTTGAAGCAATATATGCGTATCATCCCACTTGCCAGGTGTATTGCTGTGAAGGCCTCGCAGTAAGTGTGGTTTGGGGGCTCTCCTGGCATTTAGGCCCACCTGGATACTGCAGAACCTTCCGACACTATAGAGCCTGTGGAAAGAATCCCATATGGTCATACACACTTATGTCCAAGCAATAGAAGAAGCCTTGGAGAGAAGCAGGAAACAGAAGACTCTTTGACTACCAGGCCCTTGATGGGGAGATCTTCAACCTAGCACAGTCTGCTTTCTCTGGAAGCACTGCTGTTTGGTCAGGACTGAGGCATACCTGGGGGTGAGGGTTCTAATATGGTATCCTGGGCTAAAGCCAAGATTTGTACAGATGAGTTGCTTGTAGGAACTTAGAAAAATGTCTCAAGCAAATTGTACCTATCCCCCAGCCACCCCGCTGGCTCCCAGAGGCCCAGGCTAGGACTCAGGCCCATATGTTGCACAAGGATGCCCATCGAACTTGCCTTCTTTCCATAGAACTGACCTTTTAGTAATAGCTGGGTCAATCCGGACAATGTCCTCCACATGTAATGCGGCCTGTCTTAAAGTGGCCACGGGTCTGTGCAGGGTGATTGTGAGTTCACGCATCTACTCTTGTGGTTATGCGGACTAATAGGCCTCAGAAATGCAGGAACACCGTGGACTGCAGGAATTTTAAATCATGGGGTGGAAGCTCTTTCTGCCCACTTATATCTGTGCAAGCATCTTCTCCTTCCCTTTTCCTAATAAACCTGTCCTTTTAAAACATAAAAAAAAATCATGAAGTGGAGTGACCCCAAGGAATCCAGCTGTATATTTCCCCTTTCGTTTTTTCTTCACCCTTCCTCACTCCGCCACTCAAGATCCCTCTCTTGCCTTGCTACAGCTGCAGTCAGTAAACTGACTTTCCCTTTTTTCCCCTAGCTACACAGACGTCATTGACGTCGTCCAGGCCCTGCAGACCCATCCAGACTCAAATGTCAAGTCCTCCTTCACCATTGGTGCCATCACAGTGTGCGTGGAGCCCCTAAGCTGCTACATGGAGCACAGGTGGGTACTTAGGACCGGCTCTACCCCACAGGATGTGGTTTAAGTGTAGAAAAAGCAATTTTCTCCTACCCACCACAAGATGCATCTTCATATGTGTTTGTCTTTTGGAATGCATCAGTCCTTCTCTTATGTAACAGGCTGGGTCCTCAGAAGAACCTCTTTGGATCAGCAGCCTCTCTCTGCTTTGCTTTGTGCCTTGAGAAGTTGCACATCTAGGTCGGTGGGACTTGAAATAGCTTCTCAGAGAGAAAGATGGTGGCCCTTCCTTTTCCTCTTGACTGCTGGAGAAGGGCCTTGTGTCTCAAGACACTTGGAATATCTTGGAGATACTTTTGCCTGTGGATGAGCCACCTAAAAACCATCTTACCTCACTTAACTGATTTTCATTTTCATTACTAACTTTTTTTTTCCACTTTGGAAGTAATATAACAATAACAAAGGAAGTTGGGTGATAATTCACCCATAATCTCACTACCTCAAATAATTATAATTTTTGTGAATTACTTTCTGATCTTTTTAGTGCATTAAAAAAAAAAAGAGATTTATTTATTTTTGCATACAAGAGCTGGGGTACAGGCCAGAGTCGCGGGATGCGAGAGGATTCACCAGAGACAGAGTGGGGAGCAAAACAGGCAGACTGACTGAAACACACTGCTGAGGGGCGCAGCGGGCGAGACAGGAGAGGTCTGCTGTGCCATGTGGGTCCCCTCCCTAGCCCAGGATCGAATTAGCAATGCTGTGTCGCGGATGCTTCACAGTGCGGCACTCAACCTGCTGCGCCACCAGGGAGGCCCTAGTGCATATTTTTTTACAGTTGTGGTGCACATAATTTTACATATTTTTTCTAAGGTTAACACATAAATGTCGGGCCTCCCTGGTGGCGCAGTGGGTTAAGCAACACACTGTGAAGTGGACCGCAGCCACTGCAGCACGAGTTCGATCCCTGCTGCCGGCCAGGGAGGGGA
>JAGFMF010011769.1:8319409-8388143 GCA_019455555.1 Galemys pyrenaicus
GCTCCCTGCTCTGTCTGTGGTGAATCCTCTCACCCCCCACACCTCTGGCCTGTGCCCCAGTGCTTGTGTGCATAAATAAATAAATCTTTAAAAAAAAAACAAACACATAAATGTGTATTCTGCTATTCTGTCTTTCAAGTTTTTATTTAAAAGTGAATTAAATGCTCGCTTCTGCAGCACATGAACAGAAATTAGAACGATACAAAGAAGATTAGCATGGTCTCTGCACAGTGATGACACGCTAGTTCATGAAGCATTCCATATTTTTTAAAGAGACAACTACAAATCAGAGAACGTCTGCAGTGCAGGGGGAGGGAAAGGGATCAAAACGAGGGCCGGAAGAGCACAGGGGACTATGGTGATGTTGCATGGATGAATTGGTGGTGGAAATTCTGTGGGAACTGCACCTGAGAAAAGAAAGCAAAGATTGTTCTAAAAAAATAATAATAAAAATTTAAATTTTAAAAAAATCGGAAAACAAAGTCATAAAAAAAAGGTGAATTAATAGTAAAAAGAGGTTTCATATGCGACTAGGTATTACCTAAGACACGACCATAAAGAAGAGTAGGGAGGGCCTCCCTGGTGGCGCAGTGGGTTAAGCAACGCACTACGAAGCAAACCGCAGCCACTGCAGCATGAGTTCGATCCCTGCTGCCGGCCAGGGAGGGGACCCACATGGTGCMGCAGACCTCTCCTGCTGTGCCCGCTGCTCCCCTCAGCAGTGTACTTCAGTTGATCTGCCTGTTCTGCTCCCTGCTCTGTCTGTGGTGAATCCTATCACCCCCCACACCTCTGGCCTGTACCCCAGCTCTTGTATGCATAAATAAATAAATCTTTAAAAAAAAAAAAAAAAGAAGAGTAGGGAAAGGCAGCAATTAGCACACAATAAATGAGGTTATACTTCAATAATTGAAGTGTATCACAGTGATAATTACATTGTTATTGGTTATATAACCATTACATATGTGGATAGACCTAACTGTCTTAACCATTCCCTCACTGTTACTAACACTGAATGTCTGCAGCTCACCCCTATTCTAAACAATGCTGTCAGAACTTCTTTAGCCATATAAATTTCTCAAGTTTCAGATAATTTCCTTAGAATAGATACCTGCAAGATACTATTAATTGCACAGTGGGTCTTATCATCCTTTATCCACATTTCCAAATCGCTTTTTGAATGTGCCTTTACAGTCTACACTGCCCCAGCAGTACCTGAAAGTACTAGCTGTCATTAAAGCGTCCTTCACTAGGGAAGAGTGTTAAGCGCGTCATGCCCCTTCATGGAGCTATTTGACAGCCCAGCACTCTAGCCCAGTGAACTTAACCAGGTCTTTAATCATGTGGTCTTTCTGGCTAACGGAGCTCTCCTTAGGCTTTCATTTGAAAAACCCCCTTCTTGAGTCCCACGTTGGTATCTTCAGACTTCTCATAGAAATTACATTGGAGCTCACTTCCCTAATCACCTGGTGATCCCAAGACATGTCTTCACCGTTTCTCTCTTCTCTTCAGCTGTGACCTGGCTTCTGCTTCCCCATAAAAAAGCCAAGGCGGTCTTCTTCCCCTCTGACATAGATTAGGCTTGTGTAATGAATGGTGAACATCATTTGGACTGTTGTATTGATTCTTACATGCCACTCTTTTCTAACATGCTGTCTCTCAAATTTTTATTTAGAGATGAATTAACAGTGAGAAGGGGTTTCATATGTGATTAGGTATTACCAGAGACACTACCATAAAGGAAAATAGAGAAAGGCAGTAATTAGCAAACAGAAGGCTATACTTCAAAAGAATTAGCCCAGACAAGTACTCTTCTGTATGGTCAGAAAAATATGAAAGGAAGAGAAACTAACAGTGAATGGGGAGAGCTTAATAAGGAAGAGATAAAAGGTCTGTGGGACTGGGTAAGAGAGCTCTCCTTGGAATGATGGAAATGTTCTAAGAGTGACTTATGGGTTGGCTGATAACTCTGTAAATTTACTGAAAAAAATCTTTGATCTGTACACTTAAATAAATTTTATGACAATGTAAGTTTTGCTCAGTAAAGCTATTAAATAGAAAAGATGGAGGGATTGAGTTTATTTAAGAAAAACAGGTAGAAATTGAACTTTAGCTCCCTAGGGAGAAAATAAAAATTATAGTAAAATCACTATGAAAATGAAAATCTCTGTCAGAGCAGTGAGAAGTAATCACTGCTCATACTTAAGTTGGTATCAAAGAGCTTCAAGCTTGAGAAAATGACAAGATGAAGAGGAAGTACAGGCAAAGAAATGAAAACCATTAGAGACTAGAGGAATTTTAAGATACAGATTTAGCTTTTGTTTGTACAGAAACCATCTCTATGTTTAGGAAATATTAAGTGCTGATGACATAGCCGTTGAATACATAGATGTCACCAACATGAGAAGAATAAATTTCCTTAATGGAAATTTAAATTTGTTAATTACTAACAAATATATGAAAGAACTGAAGATAATCTGTTTAAATATAGATATAAGATTAAAGTTGGGCCTCCCTGGTGGCGCAGTGGGTTAAGCAACGCACTATGAAGCAAACCACAGCCATTGCAGCACGAGTTCGATCCCTGCTGCCAGCCAGGGAGGGGACCCACATGGCGCAGCAGACCTCTCCTGCCTCTCCCGCTGCTCCCCTCAGCAGTGTGTTTCAGTCAGTCTGCCTGTTCTGCTCCCCACTCTGTCTCTGGTGAATCCTCTCACCCCCCACATCTCTGGCCTGTACCCCAGCTCTTGTATGCATAAATAAATCTTAAAGAAAAAAAAAGATTAAAATTGTGTGAATTATGACTGGAATATAACATATAAGTAACATAATCAGGTTTAAATAAAACAGATTATGAGTATATCCTTTTTTCATATTGTGAACTCAGAAATATTAGCAGTAAATCAAAATTACTGATTTCTCAAATTATAGATATTATTGAGAAATTTTCAAATTTACCTCTGAATTCCAGAAAGTAATTTACTAGAGTGATTTACTAATGCTCCATTGGTTAGCCCATGCACGTTGGCTACGGGGCTGTTCTATTGCATGGGGGTACACATGAACTAGGATAAGAGAATTATGGGACCTAGATCAAGAATGGAAAGTTACTAAATTATTTGTTACTAGGTTAAGTTACACCCATTCCACTAAAAAAATTACATGGTCAGTATTAAGCACATGTGTTAAAAATAAAGAGAGAGAGAGAGAAATTCTTGCATGGTCAACTGTGGTAAAAGCAGAAGCAGCCCTTTCCATCAGGAACTGGAGAATTGAATCTATTTCTCCCCCTTTGAACTTGGTCTTGGGCATATGCTTTGCTTTGGCCAGTGGGACATCAAGAAGCATGAAAAAACAAGCAGAGACTTGAGAAGCATTTACCCATTGGGGCTTGCCTACTCTTGCTTCTGGGAGCTGAGACCACTGTCTGAAGAAGCCTAGACAAGGCTGTTAGAGGGGGAGAATTCATGTGGAGAAAGAGGCCTTAGCCACCCCATTCCTGCTATTACAGCTGAGACCCCATTTAGGCCTATGAAATAATCTTAGATGGTCAGCCCCAGCTGAGCTAACCCAGCCCAAAACAACTGCCCGCCAAGTCAGGCAAAGTAAGTCATCACTATTTTAAGCCACTTGGTTTATTACAAAGTAAGAGGGTAGGGAAATTTATACACTGTTGGTAAGAATGTAAAATGATACCATCTCTTTGGAGACACATTTGGTCATTCCAGTACTAGAATTTTATTGTATAATTATATTTGTACTGATGGACAGTGATAGTTATAGGAGTATTTGTTTCAGGCAGAATTCTTAATTCCAAGCAGTAGAGTGTACTCCAGTATGTTTTTGGGGTTTTTTTTAAGATTTATGTACTTATGCATACAAGAACTGGGGTACAGGCCAGAGTTGCAGGGGGTAAGAGGATTCACCAGAGACAGAGTGGGGAGCAGAACAGGGGGATCTACTGAAACACACTGCTGAGGGGAACAGCAGGTGAGACAGGAGAGGTCTGCTGCACCTTGTGGGTCAGCTTGCTGCAGATACTAGTGCTGCGTCTTAACCCCTTGCACCACCAGGGAAGCCCTACTCCAGTATGTTTAAATGGAAAGGGATTTACTGAAGGACATTAAATAGTTTGCTGAGTCTCCAGGAGGCCCAGAGAGTCAGCCAGTACTTACTAGACAGGAGTAACACGCAAACCTCCGGGAAGGGGGATGTTTCAGTTACTTCCTCCACCAGAAAATGGGGTCTGTTTACAATACATTTCCTCACTGATCTTCCTCACTGCCAGCTGAAATCTTGTGGTCCATCTGGTTGGTAGAAATTAGACCAACATGCTTGAAATGCATGCATTTTTCTGCTTTTTACAAGAGGAATTGTCTTCCTGAGTCTAGGCCTACGAAAGGTGTTCAGAAGGTCCTAAGAAGTCTGAAACATGGTAGATGTGCTCTGCATTGTTCAAAAACAACACTGTTGACAGTATTGAACAGAACCAGAAATAATCCAAACGTGCATTTAGTAAGAGACTGGTTAAATTTTGGAATATCCGTATAATGGACTGTATGCAGGGTTTTTGAAAAATTAAGTCAATTTTTATGTGCTAACATGGAAAAATATTCACAATATTTTTTGAAGTGAGAAAAGAAAATTGCTAAAACTATATGAATTGTTTAAATGTTTGATTGTATATGCATAGGAAATACTTAGAAGGATATAGACCAAAGTGTTAATAGTGGTTTCAACTTCTGGAAAATGGCCGAGTCCTTGGAGACAAGTGTTAGGTGATGGGGAAACCATTTCATATTTTATACTATGTATGTGTATTGCTTTTTTTAGTAGATGACAGCTTTATTTAAATATAAATCATGTACCATAAAATTCACCCTTTTAAAGTATATAGTTCTATCACTCGTGGTTACTTCCTCCTCCAAACCCCTGGCAGCTGCCAGTCTACTTTCTGTTTCTGTGGGTTTGTTTGCTTTGAACATTTCATATAAATGGAATTATAATGACTTTGGCCTTTTGTGTCTGTCTTCTTTCACCTAGTATAATGTTGTCAAGGTTCATCCTTATTGTAGCATATCTTAGTGCTTCATTCCTTTTTATATCAAAATAGTATTTCACTGTATGAATATTTTACATTTTATCCATTCATCAGTTGATGAATGTTACACCGCTTATAAACAGTACTATTGTGAACATTTGTGTACAAGACTTTATGTGGTTATATTTTCTTCTGGATGTGCTATCTATATACATTTATCTTTCTAAGCAATTGAAAACTATTATTCAAAGCGACTATACTTATTTACATCTCTATCAACAGTGGATGAGATTTCAAATTTTTCCATATCTTCACTAATACTTAGTATTGCTTTTTTCTTATAGCCATCTTGGTGTAAAATGGTATTTTATTGTAGTTTTGATGTACGTTCCCCTAATACAAGTGATGTTGAACAACTTTTCATTTTAACTTGCCCACTCGTGTGTCTCACTTATGAGATGTCCATTCAGATTCTTTACCCATGTTTTGATTGGGTTTTCTTTTTTTAATAATAGAAAGAGTTCTCCGTATATTCTGAATCCAGGTCCTTTATCAGCTATTTAATTTGAAAAAAATGTTCTGCTGTTCTGTAGGTTATCTTTTATTTTCTTAATAGTATCCTCTGCATTTTTGTGTCTGTGCATATAGAATTTGAGACCCATATTTTGAGTCAGATTAGGTCCGTATTCTCATTTACTGATTGACTAGAATTATAAATTACTAAATTAAAGTAAATCAGGTACTTATTTGCATACTACAAAATGCACAGTACCGTATTGGCAGTATAATCACAGCTGTTTTTGTAATTCAAAGGAAGGCTTGTCAGTAGTCAGTGTATCCATTATTTGGATGTTTTTTGGTGCAGAATTTGCCTCCTATGTTTAAGACTCCTGTACCAGGCACCCTTCAACTTTGTTACAGTTTAGTAGGGAAGGATAATATGCAAAGAAGGAAAGAAGCCAACAGTCATTTTGTAATTTGTCTGGCATAGTGACAGCTGTACCCTAATTACTCTTAAAAATCCCCCCTTTAGACCATGGAGGTGGGTGGAGGGAGGGGAGGGCAAAGAGAGATGAGGCGTAAAGAGCACAAGGGACTGAGGTGATGGTGCAAGGGTGAAAATGGTGGTGGGAACCCCCTGGGGAATACAAATGATGTCAAATACAATTAAATATAAAAAAAAAAATCCTCCCTTTAGGGGCCTCCCTGGTGGCGCAGTGGGTTAAGCAACATACTATGAAGCAAACCGCAGCCACTGCAGCACGAGTTCGATCCCTGCTGCGGGCCAGAGAGCGGACCCACATGGCGAGGCCAGAGAGCGGACCCACATGGCGAGGCAGACCTCTTCTGCCTCGCCCGCTGCTCCCCTCAGCAGTTCCTGTTCAGTCACTTCAGCAGTTGAGCAGTTCAGTCCGTCTGCCTGTTCTGCTCCCCACTCTGTCTCTGGTGGATCCTCTCACCGCCATGGACTCTGGCCTGTACCCCAGCTCTTGTATAAATAAATAAATCTTTAAAAAAAAATCCCCCCTTTAGGGGCCTCCTCGGTGGTACAAGGAGCTAAGTCTCAGCACTATGAAGCTGTCAGCAGCTACTGCAGCACGAGTAACCCATCTCGCCTGCTGCTTCCCTCAGCAGTGTATCTCGGTAGATCCACCTGTTCAGTTCCCCACTCTGTCTCTCGTGAATCCTCTCACCCCGCCCCTCACTTCTGACTTACACCCCAGTTCTTGTATGCATAAATAAATAAAATCTTTTTTTAAAATCTCCCCTTTAGTAAGTAGGCATCATTACCATAGTAGCTGATGCTCAGGAAAGTTAATTTTCCAAATGCCACACTGATTGCATGTATTGTTATGAGGTAGGGTAGGAAGTGCCATGATAAAGGAATAATGCCATTTTACAAGAACCATAAGGAAGCAACAGTAATTCCTAATTGGATTAGGGAAGAAAGCCAGCCCATGAATTTAAAAGCCGGGAATGCCAAAGATGCCAAGATAGGAGAAACTGCATTTCGTGTTAGGAAATCTCATAGATGTGCAAGTCCACGTGTTGTGCATATTCTCTTTCCAGATGCTAAAGTCAGCAGCTTAATAACCCACCTCCATCAGAGATTCATAACATGAACATTGAACCTATGATTAGATAAGATGCCTCCAAGGCAAACTGCTCACCCTTATCTGAGATGCCTCTGGTGTGAATTGCTATATCTCGTGGGGTGCTGTGAGGAAACAGCTGGGTCCTCACAAAGACCTTAGAGGCAGGTGTTCCACTCACAGGCACTTGATGGAGAGGACGCTTTCCAGGAATGTATTCTATGCGCAGCAGGCCAGTCAGTGGACTAGGAGCACAGAGAAGTCAGTGAGTTCTGTTCTTGAGAGACTTTGGTGTGGCTTTCACTTCCCTTGATCCGGGACTCTTGACTTTGTTAGAGCAAATAGAGGTTCCTCCTTGGACGCCTTCAGAAACCATGAGGGGGTAGGGCAAGAGAACCAGAACCACAACCCAAAGTGGTTTTCATCCAGTTCACTCCTCCACCAAATTTGACTCCAGATTATGTGTGTCTGGCTGTTTTCAGAAATCAAATAAAAACATGGAGACTTGGGGCTTCCCTGGTGGCGCAAGGGGTTAAGTCACAGACTATGAAGCTGTCGGCAGCCTCTGTAGCACAAGTTCGGTCCCCAGCCAGGGAGCTGACCCACATGGCGGAGCAGACCTCTCCCATCTCTCCCACTGCTCCCCTCAGTGTGTTTCAGTAGATCTACCTGTTTCTGGTGATTCCTCTCACCTACATACCATACCTGTACCCAGTTCTTGTATGCATAAATAAATCTTTTTTAAAATTTATTTATGCATAGAAGAACTGGGGTCTAGGCCAGAGGTGCGGGGAATGAGAGGATTCACCAAAGACAGAGCAGGGAGCAGAACAGGCAGAATGACTGAAATACCGCAGTGGCTGTGGAGGCTTCTTGGTGTGGTGTTTAACCCTTTGCACCACCATAAATAAATCAAAAAAATAAATAAATGCAGACTTGCTAACCTCAGGGAAATTGCAGGAGAAAAATTACACAAGTATTTTGAACAGTACTAATACCTGACAGCTAGCCCAATAGCAATTAGAAAGATGGTTTCAGCAAGTGCCTCACTTGCAGTGGAAGAAAACACAGGAGCTCTGGTGCTGAAATACCCAAGTCCCTGTATAAACCTTAGCCCTTCCTACCTGTGTGGAAGACCTAGAGCAGAGAAGCGCTTAGCCTTCTCACTCTTCTCAACTTGTGAGTACCCAGGGCACAGATGGAGGTGCGAGCAGAATAAAACTATAATATAAACAGCTTACACAGTGCCCCACTTATAGTAGCAACTCACTAAAAGACAGCTGTTCTCACTAGTGTTAGCTTTCTTCCTCGAGAAGAACACCGATGTTTTAGAAACTCTAAAGCACAGTCACTCACACTTGCTTCATTTATGACCCAGTCAGTTTTCTGTGTTGTATTCATCATTTGCTTTCGCAAGGGAGCCAGGCCTCGAAGGTGCACATGAAGGGTGCGGCAGCTTTGGTACTGCAGGCCCCTGTCAGGCAAGTGCAGCCCTCCTCATTTTCCCTTCAGAGTTCCCCTTTATGATGACACAGTGCTGCTTTCAAAACAAAACAAACGAAACCCAGCAATCTTTCTCCACCTCCTGTTGTCTGAAGAACTTGCCCTGCCCCCATTCTTCCCTCTTCAACGTTCTGCTGAGAGTTGACCACATCGGCACTTCTGTTCTTTCTGTGGAGTCCCTGGCTGAGGGAGCGTTGCCTCAAAGCTCTGAAGACCTTCTGGAGAGCCGTGGCTACCCTTAATGCGCAGTGCTGCCTGCCACGGGCGCATAGCCGGTCTCCTTGTGTATCAGTGATACTCATGTTTTTGTGGGAAATAATTAATGACAAATCAGACACTAATGGTTTTTAAATGTTTCTCTTTTCCCCCCACCTAGATTTCTCTTTCCTAAATGTCTTGACCAATGTTCACAAGGTAAGTAATATCCTTTACTTCCTGTTTGCATGCCTTCAAATTCTGTTTAAGTGTAACAGACTTTTCTTCTTGCTCCTAACTACCATTCTGAAATCTAAAACAAAATTGGTGTAGGGGAAACTTTGACATCTTGCACTGTTACCATATGTGCAAAGCAGATTACTTCCAAAGATTTTTCTCTTGATGGTGATCAATTGCCCTGTCAACACCCCTTCTGATCTGGGTTTAAAACTGCCCTGGAGATTTCAGTGGACTGAATAGTATTCCTAGCCTCCGCGCTGGCAAGATCGTGATGCACTTCTCCTGCCCCACGAGTACCGAGTAAGGCCCAGGAGGCCCTGCTCCCGTAGTCCCCCCCTCCACACCTCCTTGATAACATTTAGAAAAATTCACCCATCCTCTAGGTTACACTCTGTCTTGCATTTTCCCACAATCTGGCAACCCTGGAAACATCACTTTTTAATCATATTAACTATGGTGCCTGAAGACCCAGAATAAATTCTGAAGTTCCTGCAGTAGGGATAAAACGTTCATTGTTGTCAGAAGACATGGGGTCCAGACTTCCTGAACAGCCCAGCAAGTAGAAATCAGACGGAAAAAAAATAACTGGAGTGTCCCAGCGCAGCTCTGCCCTGCTGGCCCGTTGGTCGTCCGCAGGGAGTGAAGACAGGAGCACACACTAGAGCTGCTGTTGGGAAACATCCGAGCCAGGTGCTGCACAGAGCAGGAGGGGCTGTGGCTGGAGGAGGGATTTGTGTGGGACTGCTCTGCCAGGGTGTCTCAGGCTCAGCTTTTAGACTCTTTTGCTTTCCAGACACTGCACCCCAGAAGCAGAGTGTAGGGAGGGTGGCTGGGTCTGTTGCAGTATGCCGCCTGGGTAGAGTCAGGACATTTTATGGAGGTTGGGTCAGTAGAATCTGGTGACGGACTAGATGTCGGGCATGAATTGGAATGTCTAGGTTTCTAGCTTCAAAGATTGGGGAGGTTGGTAATACGTATCCTTGGAATAGAAAGCAAAGAATGCATAGGTCCAGGAAATAACCAAGGAGAACTGTCTGGTCCTTCTTGGTTTGGAAATCGTGGTCAAAGTCAAAGGTATCGACTACAGCCAGTCTGTTGTCCCATGTGATTTTACCACCCTCGTGTACCTTGGCTCCTTGGCACTTTCTTCCTCATTATCCCTCTGCTGTTTTTTTGCATGTGGGAAAAGCACAGGTTGGGTTACCCTGGTAAAGAACCTTGAGGAAGTGTTCTGTCCTTGCTACCCAAAAACCTGGTCCAATATTATAACAAGAGGAAAGTACTTTTAGGCCAAGACGGACTGCATTCTCGTGGTACTTTCCTTCCAGTTAATCATCCAGAAGCAACTTGTATCAAATTCTGTGCTTTTATAAAGGAAGGGATATGATCAGATGGGGGAAGAAACCTTGAGGCCATGTTTGCCATATTCTGAGGGGCTCATTGAATGACAGCGCCTTGGTAAATATTTTCCCTTTGCATCTGGGCCAAGAGTCCCTATGGATTGGTCTGACCTAGCTCACCATGGACATGGGCTGTCTGGGGAGAGAAGTATACCTTTTCTCCTTGGAGATCTGGTGGCTCTCTTGGAGGTAGGAGCCACCACCAGTAGACAAACACTTCATGTCCCAAGGGGCCACATTGCCTTCCTTTGCTCCTGTTCGTGAGTCAGACTCCCTGGTTCATTGCTTTTACAACAGAGGATTATTTTACAATGAGAAAAAGACTATATATATCACGGCCCCAAGATGATGCGTATGATATGAATCCCAGGATTAGGAAGTACTGTCAGCACCTAAATAGAAAGCAAGGCTTGTTTTAATGCTGGCTTGGAGGCAGAGTGGAGATATTTTACTTCCTTGTTCTGCTTTTATAAGCATCTATGGATAGACAAAAGTAGTGTTTTATATACACAAAAGTTTGTTTTCTCCTAGGCTGATGGAAGCCTTCAGCCTGGACTGGGATGGTTACACCGATTTCAGGGATGTTTCTCCACTCTTGGCAATGGACCACCAAAGCCAGGCTGCCTGCTTGCTCACAGCCCAGCCTGGTGAGCCATGACCAGATGTGGGTACTGACTTCTCACACAGAGGGAAACTGTTGGCCCAAGCAAGAGGAAACTGTCCGGGGTGGCCTCTTCACCCTGTGCTCCAGAAACTGCGGTACCTGCTCAAAGATGGCATTTCCTCTTGGCAGGTGGCAGTTTGCATAGCTGGCCTAAGGAATGCTGGGGATAATCCTTTTGCTTATTTCCCTGTAAAGCAAAGCCCCTTTTATGCGTCCCATTCCAGACTTAAAATTCCAGGCTCAAATTGTTCGTCTGCTTGGTGCTCATGAGGCAGACAGGACTTTGGACAGGTATCTGTCAGAAACTCAGACCCCCTGGCTTTTCCTAAGCAAGCCGGGCCCATGCTTGTCACCTTGGGGCGCGCTGCCCAGGCCAGCACGTTTGCGCTAGTCTGACTCTCCAGTTTCTTTTGCCCAAGATGATACTAAACAGAGTCCTAGGGTTTTTAGAGGTCTCCACTCGGTTTTTCCTGGCTCCTCACTGCAAGATCCACCACCATTCTTGCCTTCCGCCCCTGGGAATATCTCAGACCACTTGCAGGGTCCTACTCCTGTATCTCCTGTCTCTGGAATGTGCTGAGTGTTTTAGAATCCTGCCTGCTTCCCCACTGTGCCGCATTCTGGGTCTGGCCTCCTAACCTTGCCTTATACTAAGTTTCCAGAAACCCCGGTCACGTCCAGTGGCTGCATCTAGGCGTGAGGTTCTGCCATTAGGCTTTCCAAGGTGTCCTCACTGCCTATTTGGAAACCTCCGGGGTGACCTTTCTTTCTTTTTTTTTTTTTAAAGATTTATTTATTTATGCATACAAGCACTGGGGTACAGGCCAGAGTCCAGGGTGGTGAGAGAATTCACAAGAGACAGAATGGGGAGCAGAACAGGCAGGCTGACTGAAACACACTACTGAGGGGAGCAGCGGGTGAAGCAGGAGAGGTCTGCTGTGCCATGTGGGTCTCCTCCCTGGCCGGTGGCAGGGATTGAACTTGTGCTGCAGAGGCTGTAGTTTGCTTCATAGTGCGTTGCTTAACCCACTGCGCCACCAGGGAGGCCCCCAGGGTGACCTTTCTAATTGGAATAGCAATACAGGCACCGCTAGTGTCAGTTTCATTAGATTGCTTCTCTGACACTGCTGAGGATGGTCTGTCTAAATTTTAAAGCTTCTGAACAGAAAGAGCATGTGAGGAACCTTTTAAAAATAAAACACTGACATATTCTCCATTTGAATTCCTTAGCCATGTGCTGCTACCACAACTAAATCATACATAGAGATTTTTAGGATAGAAATTTTGAGAGTGGGGGAAGCCCTTAAGAAAACCTGACTCTGTTCCTGTGCACTTGTTTGGATAGATGGAGGGAGCACGCTCAAAATCTGGTTGGTATCTGGGGAAGAGAACTAGGTTTCAGGGTACCAGAGGAGAGAGGAAGAAAATTCACTGGTCAGCCTTTTGTACCTTATGACTTTGTACCAAAAGTATGCATATGCTTTTATATCATAGAGGCCTTTTCAGATGGCTGCTGATGAATGGGATTTGCTCATACTTGTAAATGGGAAAAAAATTTGGCATGTGGGTGCCCACAGCTCACTTAGGTAACTGCTTGGGAGGTCAAGTTGCATGTATTTATTACACTTGGTTCAGTCATTTATTTATACAGCAAATCTTTATCCAATGCCTGCTCTAACCCAATTTTGGGGGATTAGGGAATTTTCTGGAGGAGGCACTAGTCAAATTATCTATACCCTAAGGAAGAGTTGTCCAAACAAAAGGAATGAAAGGGTGGCTCCAGGCAGAAGAACAGCAAGAGTGAAGGCCTGATGGTGACCAGAACACACCAGGGCACTGAGAAAGTATAGCATGGCAGATAAGCCAGGCAGGCCAAGAAATTTGGACATGAACAATTTTTACATTTAAAAATGCATTGTTAATCATTGATTTTTTAGAAAAGAGCCTTTTTTAAAAGAGCCCTTATCTTATGAAGATATAGTGAAATGTGAGTTTTTTTTTAAAGATTTATTTATGCATACAAGAGCTGGGGTACAGGCCAGAGGTGTGGGAGCAGGGTGTAAGAGGATTCACCAGGGACAGAGTGGGGAACGGAATAGGCAGATCGACTGAAACACACTGCTGAGGAGAACAGCGGGCAAGGCAGGAGAAGTCTGCTGTGGCATATGGGTCACCTCCCTGGTTGGGGATTGAACTTGCGCTGCAGTGGCTGCGGATGCTTCATCGTGCAGTGCTTAACCCCTTGTACTACCAGGGAGGCCTCTATGCTGAAATATTTTGGATGGGGTAAAACTCATCCAGTGTAGGGGGAGAGGAAAAGCAAAAAAGCTGGGTGTGATATGAAAGGAATATAGTTAGCCACGTGTTGGTAATCACAAAGCCAGATGATAGGCACATGGGAGTTCATTACACTATTTTGGATATATTTGAAATTTTCATACTATTGAGCAGTGAAAAGAAAAGAGGTTGCATAACAAAAATGCAAATGGTCTTAGAGCAGAAATGGTATATATGCTATGATCATAACTGAAAATAGGAGTGGGGGTATGAGAGAGGCGTTATAATTAAGTTAGCCTAGGGGGATATGATAACTACACTGATTGCCATATTCTCTGTACTACCACTGCTTTTACTTCACAAAAGGGTTGGGAGTGATTATGGCCGATTCTACAACCTCTCAGTACATGGGCTTCTCTTCCTTAGTCTCTATGTGAATAGCTTTGTGAGTCCTTACTTGGCATTGTGAGAAGTGTGTGTGTGACTCCTCCTTGGTGGTGCACTCTGAGAATCTAATAGACAGCAACTGACACACGTTTAGTGCTTGGTGAATGTGCTCTGAATTGATAAGATCACTGGCATGACTGATTAGGTTAAATACAGGGAATGTGGAAAGGACCTTTTTTTGAAAAGTTCTCGTATCTGTTAGAAAGCAGAACTAAGAAAGCAGAGGCGTGTCAGAAATTGAGGCAGCTGCAGAATCAAGACCATTTACCCCAAGTGATGGCAATGAAAGTAAATAGTAATGAAAGGGGAGCAGAATGTCGGCTGTGAGGGTGAGAGCAGTCTGCACAAGGGCACACTGGAAAGAATGATAAGGGGAGGGAGCAAGAGCCGTGTTTTATGTGAGCCCCAGGCCCAGTCAGGTCGCCGAAGGCTGGACCATCGTTCTGTTTGCTCTCCAGGCCTAGTGAGTAACGTGGTCTTCACCAGTCACACCGCAGAGCAGAGGCACCCTCTCCTGGTCCAGCTGCAGAGCCTCATCCGGGCAGCGAATCCTGCTGCAGCCTTCATCCTTGCAGAAAACGGGATCGTCACCAGGTAAGCCTACAAGTCCGCTCTGCTCCACAGATCCAGCCACGTGCTCAGATACAGGACTCTGGCTGTGGCCCACGGAATCTTTCCTCTGTGTCTGAGATCTGAGCAGTTTTTGAATTGCTTTTGATGCCATGTGTAAAAATCCCCAAGAGAACCCCATGTGTCAGTGTCCCCTACTGTTTTGGGTAGTCATTCACATTCTCATCCTTTCATGGATGAAAGTCAAGATTCAATGTTACTTGTTTTAGGATGTGAAAGACATGGCATAGAAAAATAGATAAATTATTTTTTACTCCCCAAAATTAGGTCTAAATTACAAAGTAAAAGATTAGAGAATGAGTGTGTGTATTTTTTTTTAAAGATTTTATTTATTTAGGGGCCTCCCTGGAGGCACAAGGGGTTGAGCGCCGCACTGTGGAGCTTGTGCAGCACTGCAGTGTGAGTTCGATCCAGGGAGGGACCCACATGGCGCAGCAGACCTCTCCTGCCTCGCCCGCTGCTCCCCTCAGCAGTGTGTTTCAGTCCATCTGCCTGTTCTGTTCCCCACTCTGTCCCTGGTGAATCCTCTCACCACCCCTTCCCCCCTGTGCATACCCCAGTCTTATATGCATAATTTTTTTAATCTAAAAATAAAATTTATATATACAAAGAACTGGGGTACAGGCCAGAAGTGAGGGGTGAGAGAATTCAGAAACAAAGCAGGGAGCAGAACAGGCAGATCAACTGAAATACACTGCTGAGGGGCGCAGCGGGCCAGGCAGGAGAGGTCTGTTGTGCCATACAGGTCCCCTCCCTACTCAGGGATCGAACTCCACAGTGTGGCGCTCAACCCCTTGTGCCTCCAAGGAGGCCTTATGTGTGTTTAAAAAGAGAAACTTTCTGGTCATAATCTTTTTGTTTGCTCAAAAAAATGTCTACTTTTAGTATGTTTTTTTACTTGTAAGTAATGGGAATATTTTGTATTTCAGCAATTTATAAGGAGGGGGGAATCTAAATACAAACAAGACAGCAAATCGATACAGACAGACAGGCAGGCAGACAGGCAGATATATGATAGATAGACCAAAGTAATAACCACATGTGCACAAAAAAATTAATTTTGTTGGAATAAAAAAATTGTTGGAACCCCCTCATTCATTTTCAGAAATTTCTTGGAGCCCTGATTCCAAGCAACATTGCTGATTAGAAAAGTGAGGTTGTAAATATGAAGTGGGAAAGGCGAGGGGAAAAAGTGCAAATACTAGATTTGAATGGGAGGATTTTATGAACTCATTTTTTAAAAAATGTTTATTTCCCTGCTCTTTTCGTTGAAGTGGTCCAGAAATACAAACACTTCGGTAGCAGTAAGCACTCAGACCTCTAGATCTTGGTTTCTGAGTACCAACCCATCATTAGGTATCAGAGAAAGTGCAAGGGGAGCCTGGCACATTTTATAGAGAATAAGCGAGGAAGTGCACAAAGATTAGTGGCAATGTCTCCAACAAAAGGGCACAGAGGCTGGCTTAAGAAGCTCCCATTAGCCAAATCTGGGACAGTTGGAGCCTAAGTGAGAGCAGTGATGATAATGGATTATAGCACGTGGCGTAAAATGGGTCCATTGTGATATTTTTTTAAATGGGCAGGGCAGAAAACTGAAACTCTTCTCTGCAGAAAAATGCTTAATAATGCGCTTAATAAAAAATTAAATGCTTCACAAATAAACATTCATAGAACTAGAAAGTCACCATTTCGTAACCTTTGGTGTTTATTTGATTTAGACAAGGATGATCAGTGGATGCTAAAAGCAGAGGGTGACAGATTATTAAGGAAAGGGACAGTCACTAGTCTCAAAGTGTCACTTCATCGACAACTGCTCCAAAGAGGGGAAAGTACCTTCACAGTGGCGAGGTCCTTGAGCAAATGGTGAGACTTCGCAAGACCACCGAAGGAAAACTGACATCACGTGCCTCTTTCCGGTGATGTTGTAGGAAAGACACACCACCTGGGCGTTTATCTTGCCAGGAGTGTTTAACTAAATCTGATGGCGAGGAAACAGTCAAACCTACCCGTGTTGTGGGACACATGCCAGCTGGCTGGCACATACCCTTCAAAAAGGTCAATGCCATGAGGAACAACCAAACCAGTGGGAGGAATTTTTCCAGATTAAAAGAAAAGAAAGATTTCAAATACAACGTGCAATCTTTGATTGGCTCCTATACCCCTTCTCCCCAAACAAAGGAGGAAATTCAAAAACTGATGTATATTGGGTCAAACCTCTCCAACATTAATGTGTGCAGGCATCTCTGAGGGGCCTTATAAAAGTGTGGCACTGGATCTGTGAGTCTGCATTTCTGACTAGCTCTCAGGTGATACCAGTCTGCAAGCGCACCAAATGAAATTCTTTGGCGGGGACGGCAATGTCGTGGTTCTGTGAGAAAATGTCCTTGTTCTTAAGAAGTGCGCTGAAGGGGGCCTCCCTGGTGACCTAGGGGTGAAGTCTCAGCGCTGTCACTCTTGTGGCCTTGGCTCCATTCCCAGCCAGGGAGCTGACCCACACATGGCACAGCAAACCATACCCCCCACCCCATCCCCCTAGTCTCGCCCGCTGCTCCCCTCAGCAGTGTATTTCGGTAGATCCACCTGTTCTGCTCCCCACTCTGTCTCTGGTAAATCCTCTTACCCACCATACTTCCAGTCTACACCCCAGTTCTTCTACTAAATAAATAAGTTTAAAAAAAAAGACTACTGAAGTATTTAGGCGTGAAATAACATGAACATACAGTCTTCTTACAGTGGCAAGCAGGAAAAAAATACACGTGTGTGCTTGTGTATGATTGTGGGCATAGGGGGAGGAGGCAGAATGGCAGCTTAATATACATGGTCCTAATTAATCTGGGTTTTTCTTTATATTTTCCAAGGAATGAAGATATTGAGCTGATTCTCTCAGAAAATAGCTTTTCAAGTCCCGCGATGCTGCGATCTCGATATTTAATGTACCCTGGCTGGCAAGTATCATCATTGAAAAGTAGTTACGATTTCTTTGTCTATCCAATGGCTTACTTACTAACAGAAAAAGAAAAAGAGTAAAAATACCACGTGCACTCTGCAAATATGACAGTGGCAGCAGAACAGCCGCCCGTGTCCAGGCGCCCCGTGCTGCAAGTCTTGGGCTCCAAATGAGGAGTTTCGCTGGGTGTTGGGTGCGGGAGCTGTCATCCTGTGGCACCAAGCACAGTGGTGTCCTGTGTTTCCTCCAGCCTCTGGTGAGGGTGAGATGGCTGCGTGGAACCAAGGGTTTAACCTTCCCAGGTGAGGAGCCACTCCTGGGAGCACCGGGAGTCCTCCAGGCTCCTGTCTGATGGGTTGGTTGCTTGTGTCTGTGGCCCATACGGTATCCTTTTCTCGCCTGCTGCCTCCCTGCCGATGAACCTCAACTCCAGAGGGGCGAGGACGAGGAAAGAGAGTGTGCAGTGCACTGTAGGCGTACTACAGCAGCGTCACTTGAGTGCTTACTGTGTGCTAGACATTGTTCTAAGACAACACTCTACCGTATGGCAGCCACCAGTCACATTGGCCTACTTGCTAACATGTAAAGTAATAAAAATTCAATGAAATAGGAAATTTCAGTCTTTCAGCCACACAAGCCACCCTTCAGATGCTCAGTAGCTGCGTGTGGCTGGTAATTACCACGTTGCACAGCACAGAGGCTGACCGTCTCCATCATCACAGGAATTCCTGTTGACAGTGCCGCCCTGCAGGTTCTACACGTGTGTTTTTAATCCTCAAACCAGTCTTTGAGGCAGGTTCCATTATTTTCTCCACTTTAGGAATAACAATTTAGAAATAGCAAGTTGCTAAGTGACTTGTCCAGAGTCACGCAGCTAGTGAACGAATTGTCTTTCAGCCCCAGGACACGAGGCTCCAGAACCTGTGCTCTCACCACCATTCTGCCCTGTCCCAGTGTAGAATGGGTAGCTAGTGTTCATCTGTTGGCGTTTCAAGGGGATGCAGTCAATAAAGCTTAGCCAAAATTAATCTCTCGTGCTGATGTGGGTTATCTTTATTATCCTTACTCACATCCCCTAGGCACCTCTTTACTTCCTCCACAACACCCCTTTCATCACCAGTATGTTGTACCAACAAAAAATCTAGAATTACTACACTTTAAAAAAAAACAAACAGGGTAATACATCAAATTGAAGGTTTTCAGGCACATTTTTAGAACCTCTGATTTACTTGCTTAAACAGTATGTAGACCATTTATTAGCCTGAGTAAGAAAGCTACATATTAGCTAAAAAGAAACAGAAGGAACTTCTGAGGTGAAACCCCAGTAACTTCAGTAACTGTGGCGCTAATCCTGTGCTGCCCACACCTCCGGGTGTGATTCTAAGACTCCACCTGGTGCCTAGGGAAGCAGCCCTTCTCCATTCCATACTGACTCATTCTGGCCGTGGCACAAGTGAACCTGACTCAGGGCATAGACTTTCCTGGAGGCAGGCTGATCCAGGAGAGAGCAGGTACGAGGGGTTCATTAGCGGGCTCAGTGAGTTTGACACGTTCCCTTTATTAGGAAAATCAGTCCTTGTAGAGACTCAGAAACGGTGGGGCCTCAAAATCACCCTACAGGCGCTCCATTCTGAGCCCATGCCTTGGAACCAGATAATTTAATCTTAGCAATATAGCCTTCATCAGATTCCTGCTCATCCTGTGTATAACTCCCCTCCCTCCCTGGGCGACGCCCACCACCTCTTAGTAAACAAGTTTTGATTCCAGGACGGGTTCAGCTCAGTGGTATACAGACTCAGCCATTGCCCTCCCATAAGCCCCTGTTCTCATAGATCTCATTCTGCCTTCCTTGGTAGGACTTGTTTCTAGTCTGAGAGGAGCCCTTATGCTCTTTCTTGGTTCCTTCAAGGACTTGGTCTTTGAGTATAGCAGTCAGAGAAACCCTTGATAGCCACATGAGTTATTTAGATGGGGAGAAACAAAAAGAATGTCAGTCTCTCACAAAACTGTTATACCATCACCTTCTTTTGAAGAAATCACAAAGAATAAAATACTTTCAACAATATAAACAAAATTGCAGTGCTATTTTAAAATAAAGGAAACTAAAGAAAATGCAGTAGACTGGAGGAAAATGTATCAAATGTGGCAGAGGGTTAATATACTTGGAAGCCTGTTCAAATATTGAAAAGTAAGTCAGTCCCTATAGATGGGGACAACTGACTTAAAAGTGTAAATGGCAACAGAATTCAGAAACATTAAACAGCGACTCACTACTGTTTTTGATAAATACCTCTTACACTTAACCAAAAATATAGATGTTTGCTTTCATTACTGGGGGAACCGTCGTGAAGCTGGCATACTCATCTGTTAGTGAGACTAGTGTAAATTATTACCGTGAGATGGCTATATCCTCTTCTGGACTGAATTCCAATCTTAGGGATTCATCTCAAGGAAGTAGCTCAGAAGAAAGAATGACAATGCATAACTTTGGAAGCTTGGAAATGGGAGTTCATTATACTGTCCTCTACCTTTGCATATTTGGAATTTTCCATAAGAAGTAGTTAGTTTTTCAAGTGTTCCAAATATGGTTGTGTTGTTAATGAGTCTGTGGCAAGCATTATAACTCAAAATTGAAAAAAATAGCGATTTCAGCACACTGAGCCCTACAGAGACAGTGAGAGCCACCAGCACTGCATAGCAGTGTGCCTTCTTCAGGAAAGATGACTTAGAACGGGCAAAGGAGGGGCCTTTCTGGTCATACAAGGAGTTAAGCACCACACTGTGACCAGCCCAGGAGGGGACCCAAGTGGTGCAGCAGACCTCTCCTGCCTCGCCTCGCCCGCTGCTCCCCTCTGCGGTGTACTTCCATAGATCTGCCTGTTCTGCTCCCCACTCTGTCTCTGGTGAGTCCTTTCACCCCCCACAACTCTGGCCTGTACCCTAGTTCTTGTATGCATGAATAAATAAATCTTTAAAAAAAATAAAAATGGGCAAAGGAGATTCTAAGATACTGAGAGGCAGAATGTCATCATGTGTTTTTAGTGCAATTTTGCCTGGAAGAGCACAAGAAACAGCACTCAGATGCTTCACTCTGATTCTCCAAGTTTGTAAGAAGTGCTCAGGTAGAAAGCCATGTCTGCTAAAGAGATAGGCAAGTTTGATGACATGGCAGAGGTGGGGAAGGCCCATTATGAAAGAGGAGTGAAAACGTCTACTCCCCTAAAGGGGCACCAAAGAGGAAGCTGAAGGATCCCGATGCCCCCAGGAGGCCTTTTTTTGTTTCACTCTGAGTATAGAAAAATCAAAACCAAACAAACACCAAAGGAGAACATCCTGGCCTATCCATTTGGTGATGTTGCAAAGAAACTGAAACTAAACACTGCTGCAGATGACAAGCAGCCGTATGAAAAGAAGGCCACTGAGCTGAAGGAAGATTACGAAAAGGGTATTGCTGCATACCGAGCTAAAAGAAAATCTGACAAGGCCAAAAAAGGAATCAGCTAGGCTGAAAAAAGCAAGAAAGAGGAGAAAGATGAAGAAGATAATGATGATGACTAGTTCGTTGGTTCTAGTGCATTTTTTCCCCTTGCCTATAAAGCTTTTAACACCCTGTACACAACTCCTTTTAAAGAAAGAAAAATGAGTTTTAAGTCTGCATAAGATTTGTTTTTAAACTGTACACTGTCTTTTTTTGTTTAGTTAACACACCACGGAATATGTGCTTAGACAACCCCGGCCTGGCGGTGTTTGTCAGAAGCCACTAACTTGCTTGGTTCAGTAGAGACGTCGTAAACTGGCCTGGGATTTTAGAGCCTGTTCTGCTGGTGCGCAGCACAAATGAGTTACACATAGTGGTGATGGTAGTTTTTCATCCTCACTTGTCTCTGATGCAGCTTATACGAGAAAAGTGTTAAGTGAATGCCACTCTGTAATAAAAAAAAAAAGAAAACGTTGAAGCTTTTTTAAAAAAAAAAGTTGAAGCTTTTTTTTTAATGCATACAAGAACTGGGGTACAGGCCAGAGGTGCAGGGGGTAAAAGGATTCACCAGAGACAGAGTGAACAGGCAAATCCACTGAAGTACACTGCTGAGGAGAGCAGCGGGCGAGGCAGGAGAGGTCTGCCACGCCATGTGGGTCCCCTCCCTGGCTGAGGATCAAACTCAGTGCTGCAGTGGCTGTGGGTGCCCCATTGTGGGGTGCATGACCCCTTGTGCCACCAGGGAGGCCCCGGAGCTGTTTTGTTGAAATTCTGAATGCTTCTAAGTAAACACAATTTTTTATTAGTTAAAAAAAGGAAACAGAGATGTCCCAACTCATTAGTTCCTTATGGAGAGAGAGCACACATCCAAATTCATGGTCTGGTGAGCTGCCATCAACAGGATGGCGGGAAAGAGTTGGAACCCTGAAGGGAGCAAAAGGGGATCCTGAGGAAGAACTCCCTGGGACCAGGAAGTACGTCTATCTTGGGCTTCAAAGACAGATGAGGGCTTTGACTTCAGAGAACTGCTAATCAAAGGCTAGACCTGCAGCCTCAGAAAGCCCTGCTCTAGGGGGGCAAACATGCTTCTTCACAGTCTCATACACCGCTTAGATAAGCATTTTGTACCTGAAATGGCACACAAGTAAGGGAGAATTCAAATACAATGGTATGTTGAGTTCAAACCGAAGTTGTCTATGTAATAACAATCAAAGTCCCCGTTACTTATACTTAACATGCTTTAAATCTCTTAAAAGGTACGAAGGTAAATTTGATGCTGGCTCCGTCTTTCCACTAATGGTTCAGATCTGTGTGTGGTTCGATCGTCCCTTGGAGAAGAGCCGCTTTGTGGCCAGGTGTAAAGGTAATTCCTTGACGAGACGTATCATGGAAGAGTAGATAGGCCGGTAAAGAGTGCTCCGGATGGCCCCTGCTCCCTGCCCCAGTTTCGCATTCCGTGCGCTGTCTCTTCGGTCTGAAGCAGGCGAGGGGGACTTAAGAACCCAGAAGACCCCCTATCCCTGGTCTTGGGTGGCCATGCAGTTTGACCGCTCCTTGGTTGAACGCTCCCCCATCTCTTGGGGACAGTGGCAGAGCCACTGGGGAGAAACTGCTGGAGGGAATCGAACCTGTGAACCCTGGGCCCTAGGGTCAGGCCTTCCCGGGCTCTAAGTCTTGGTAGCTGTGCTGCCCTTAACTTGGCCTCTGCCCCCAGTTGGGTGACAGCCCTTTGTTCTTTCTCCACCAGCAATTCAGTCGTCCATCAAGCAAAGTCCTTTCTCTGGAAACATCTACCACATCCTGGGCAAAGTGAAGTTTTCAGGTAACTGGAGGGTTGTATTGGTGAGGCCTATACTGTGGAGTGCTCACAGCTCTTGATGAGCGTCCATAGCCACCTCTGGTGCCCTGCAGACAATGGATGCCTCTCAGACTTTCAAACCCCCCTTTGGACCTTACACCAGTGGGCTCTTGCAGTCACCTGTCTCTGCGGGGACCCACCTTTATCTGGGTTCTCCTGATCTGCAGTGAAGGATCAAGCCTGCTTCCCCTGACGGCCTGCCCTTTAGCTCCTAGACTTCCATTTGCAGTCACCTGGGTTAGAAACAGACATCGTGCTACCTCTTTCACGTCATCCTTTCCAGCCTCCCACCAGACATGTCAGTTTTCCCTCCCTCGTGTCTGTGACGTCACCCCGGCTACCTGCACTGCTACAGCCTTAGTGTGGTCTTACCCTTCTGGGTCAGGGTCTCAGGCATAACATGTTCTCCTGCAGACTCCGAGAGGACCATGGAGGTCTGCCACAACACTCTGGCCAACTCCTTGAGCATTGTTCCAGTTTTGGAGGGACCCACTCCACCGCCCGACTCCAGAAGCACAACCCAAGACAGTGGTGGACAGCAGGAGTGCTACCTAGTTTTCATTGGCTGCTCCCTGAAGGAAGAAAGCGTCAAGGACTGGCTGCGGCAGTCAGCTAAGCAGGTAGCTCTGACGCGAAGGCAGACTGGCACCTGTGGTCAGCATACCCAGGGGATGCGGACGGCCCTGTGGCGAAAGCCCCCCGTGCTTCCCTGGTAGCTCCCCACTGCTCTGCCCCCCGGGGGGTTGGCCAGTGCTTTCAGGGACACTTGAGGGTGGTAGGCAGCCCACTGGCGGCCAATCTAATAGCCATTTCCTTGTTCTATTCCTAACGCAAACTAAAGTTTTTAAGTGGCTACCTGGAACCGAGGTGAGACCTCGTTGTGGACCCCAGGTCATCCTGGTGTTTAAAACTCAAACTGTCTTTCCCTAACTGATCTTAATTCAAAGATCCCCCTCAGTTCTGAGCCCTTGTGCTTGAGTTCTCTCTCTGGAAAGGAAACAAGATCTGCTTAGAGCTATTTGCAAACCGAGATCCCCAAGCATGGAGCGCTGTGAGCCTGGGGCTTAGGGACAGAAACGGGGGAGAGGCATCTCACCCAGCATCTTTAGCTCACACCACAAAGAAAGTGAAAATGGACTGCAGTTAAAGCTCTCCAAGATGCTGCAGGTTAGGGGTGCTAGTGCGGCCTCAGGGTTTAAGCCCAGCCCAGAACTCTGAAACAGTTAGGTGGTGTCTGGTCCCTTCACAGATGCTCGGGGGGGTCCTGTCTTTCATATGGAGACCTGGCTGCTGCAGGTTGTGTCTTCAACAGAATAACCTCCTGCACGATCACCTACATGGCCCTTGATCGTGGACCCTCGGGTGTCCCTCTGCCTGCATGTCTGTCACCGGCAGCATCTGGGTTAAGAATCTGCAAGGAGGCAGCATGCACCTGGCACGAGAGGCGCTGTGAGGGAAGGCTGTCTTGCACAGGGCACACAGGCAGGATACCTTCCAAGCCAGGAGAACGTTTGCTTCCCCTCAGCCCTGAGCCCTCCCCCGTCATGTGCATCATCAGCAATGATGTGACCTGACTCCTCCCTGTATTTCTGCACAGAAGCCTCAAAGGAAAGCCCTGAAGACCAGGGGGATGCTGACCCAGCAGGAGATCAGGAACATCCACGTGAGCACTCTGCACAGGGGCCTACACCCCCGGGTCGCAAGGTTGTTCCTCTGGACCTGACAGCGCCCATCTTTTAGGGTTACCTGAGTACGGGGACACTTGTAGGATGCTGGAGGCCTTGCGTAGGATGCTCTCAGGCCACAGAGGGAAGCTGAGTAAAGAAAAACCTCAGTTCATCTCACCTTGCAGCCTCAGTGAGGAAGAGGGTGGGGTGACCTCCAGTGTGACCTGGGTGTGACATCAAGGAGAACCAGTGCCTGTGGGAGGAACTGTTGACATGGAACCCTGCTTTGCCACTCTGTCCAAACAAGCAACTAACTGCCCAAGTCCTTGTCTCCTCCTGCTCCTCTGTCCTACACAAACCACAGTTAAACCAGTGAGGGCCCAGTGAAAACTGCCTCAGTCTAGAAACTGCTCTTGAGCAGTGGGGAAATCCCTGAGGCCAGGACGAGAAACTGATGAGCCCCCCTATGTGAGGACTCCACGCTAGTCCCTATCCCCAAAAGGACTTGTCCTGGCAGGTTAGGGGCAAAGGCTAACAGAGACACAGAAGCCCCAGCCCAGCCCCCGCAGAGGCTGTGTCAACCAGGCCTAGGAATAAGGAGGTGGGACAGGATCCTGAGACTCCAGGAGCACCTGCCTTGGACTTGAGGAGCACCTACAGGGTGTTCCTGGGGAGGACACCATGGGCACCTCAGAAGACAATCCGAATGGTGTGGTTTCCCAGAAGCAACCCTTGAAAAAGGATTTGCTTTTTCTTTTAGGTGCAGGAAGCTTATTTTGGGAGTGATTCTAGAAGATACTAGTAGGGAAGTGGGAAAGTAAGAGAGAAAGGAAGGGGAGACAGCCAACAAAGGGTGTGTTATCAAACCAGTACCATTGTGGGCACTGGAGCTTAATCCCCTTAGGAACTCCCGACTTCCTTCTGGGGAGGTGGGGAACCTCTGTCAGTCATTGCTTGAGGGCTGCTGGCAGGGAGGTGTTAACTCCCGGGCATATTGAGCCTTTCAGTGGGCAGGGGGGGTGTTTATTTGTTTTTGATGAATGAGTGACAGAGAGGGTTAGAGCACTCTAACAGTCTTTTTTCTTACAGGTAAAACGTCACCTGGACCCTCTACCTGCAGGCTACTTTTATAATGGCACCCAGTTTGTCAACTTCTTTGGAGACAAGACTGATTTTCACCCACGTATCCTTGGAATCTGGGCGAGTGTGAGCCCCTGGAACAGGCCGGGTTCTAGGAACACACAGGAAGTCACAAAGACACAGACTTTTCATTCTGGCCTCTTAAAGTTATCAAAATTAGATATCTCCTAATTTACTAATTTCTAATGTTACTCTGAGTTAAAGGTGTTTTTTTTTTAAAGATGTATTTATACATACAAGAGCTGGGGTACAGTCCAGAGTCACGGGAGGTGAGAGGATCTACCAGAGACAGAACGGGGAGCAGAACTGGCAGATGAAGTGGAACACACTGCTGAGGGGCGCAGCAGGCCAGACAGGAGAGGTCTGCCTGCACCATGTGGGTCCCCTCCCTGGCCGGTGATCGAACTCGTGCTGCTGTGCCGCGGATGCTTTACAGAGCAGTGCTCAATATGTTGCACCACCAGGGAGGCCGCAATTTATTTTTTAAAACACTTTAAAAGAACAGACTTATAGAAAAAGACAAAGAATCTCGTCTGCATAGGCACAGGTGGGCAGAGAGCTGCTGCTGCTGCTAATGAGTTGCATTTAGACGCAGCTGTGGTGGCACCTTGAGTTCTGTGGGCATCAGATCATAATTTATGAAATAGAGGTTGGGCCTGAAAAGCTCAGTCAGGGTGCTGCGTGTGCTCGGTTTTGGGAGCTCAGGAAGGGCCACGTCTGCTCCAGCCATGTCGTAGCTGTGGTGCCCGCCAGATACCCGGTGTGGACTGGACACAGTGTCCCCCACCTCACTGCCTACCAGTCGTGGGCAGTCCCCCTTGTCCTCAGGGCTCGGTGCTATCTTCCTTAATGAGGTGACAGTCATGGACCAGTTCATGAATGACTACGTGGAAGAAGCCAACCGGGAAATCGAGAAATATAATCGGGAGCTGGAACAGCAGGAGTATCACGACCTCTTTGAGCAGAGGCCCTAGAGGAAGCCTGCAGAGTGTCCACCCTGGAGATGAACAAAATGGGTGTCTGAACCGCAGTCTCCTGCAGGGACCATCGTTTGTTCTCCGTGGCCTGTGTGTGCTGACTTGAGTGCATGTTGTCTGTATTCTCTGTCCTGCGCTGAGAGCATCACCTGCCCCCTGAGCGCGGGGCTGGGGGGCGGGGAGGGAGGGCACCATGGGAGGTGACTGTGCTGTGTGCACTGGCAGACCAGCACCCCTGGGTCTCTGCTGTCAGCGTCTCTGGCCCTCGAGGCACTGTATGAGGGGGAGAAGCAGTTGGATTGCACAGAGGAGCTTCTGGGGGCAGGACAGGACCCTGGCTGCCCTTGGGTAGCCAGCCATCACAGGCCTCAGCCTCAGACGCTGCCCCAGGGGAGCGCTCCCCCCAGTGAAGTCCCTGCCTCCCTGCTCAGGCCCCTTCCTTGAAGGAGCTGGCCCTGAAAGCCTTCGGGAGCAACACAAGCCCCAGCCACAGAACCAGTAGCTTGGGCAGAGGCCAATAGCTGCTTCTAAAATGAGGCCATTTTCCTTGCACTCTAAACTGAGGAAGGCGTGGTATTTTCCAGAAGTGCGTAGCCTTTTGAATTGATAGAAGCCGTCCCCTTGAGGTTGGGCTCCAGCTCCCTAGTGGCGTCTCTCTGGCTTGCCTACTTGAGGGACAAGTGCAGACCTGCTGCCCTGGCCCCCTGCTAGCACCGTGCCTGCAGCTGGCTCATCTCTGCGGCCGCTGCACTGCTCATGGAGTCCTTGAAGGGGGTTCGGTCTCCAGCTCTAGCCCTCCCTCCAGCCTCGCCAGGGAAGGCCTGGTCTGCGGGCACCCTTCAGGAACCATGCCCCTCAAGCATTGTTCTTGGTCATGGGCTTGTGTGGCTGCCGAGGACCAGAAATTTCTAAGAATTCCAGTATCCAAATTAGAAGTCCTTCCTGGGACTTTGTATTCAACTGGGCCGTAAAGCAGAAGCGTGTCCCATGCCTGACCTCCAAAATTCGTGGGAGAGGAGGTCACGAGTACTGATACTTAGGTGATGTCTGTTAGGACTTTAGCGCCTTAGCTGCCTAGATTGTAAATGCTTTCTGAACTTCACGTATTTTTTGCATGCCTTAGGAAAAAGCACATAGGCAAAACCAGCAGAGTTTCTAGTAATGTCAAGGGGTGTTTGAGAAGGGCCCCTGGTGCAGAGGACAGACAGGAAGATGGAGCACAGGGAGTGTGGGCCGCGCGCAGAGGCCGCATGCCAGGAGCAGAGTAGGGCTTGTCAGTAAAATGTGCTTGTATTCGAAAACAGTTGTATTTGAAGCCAAACGAACAAAACTCCAAATACCACTGAGTAAGAAATCTTGCATGAAGAAATGCTTCTGAAAAGGCCTGTGTGCTCCAGTCCTAGCACCCAAAGGTGCTGGGACAAGGGCCCAGCTGTGGCACCCAAGTCTGGTTGCCCTCACTTCTGGCTGGCCAGAGGCTGAGGCTGCAGCGCCTGCCTCTGCTTCAGAATTGGTAACATAGATCTTAAGTGCAATTGATTAAATAAGCAATGAGTTACTGTAGCTTCCTATAGCTCTACCGAACTCTTTTTAAAAACTCAAACTAGCAGCCTTAGGGAAGGGGGGTGGGGTGGGGATAGGGGGAACCATAGGCCATTTCCTCCAAGTTGCTGTGAAGTTTTAAATGAACGCTCCAGACCTACGAGCTGGAGCCATGTCCTGGCTGCTGCACAGAGTTCTTAAAGAGGGGTCGGTGCGCCCGTGCAAGCGGGTCTTTTCCCACTGCGTGGGGCTGTATACTACGTGGTGGTCTTGGTTTCTGATCGTTTTTTTCATAGAAATGCTCTCTCACCAACTTGCCCCACGATCCTAATTCCTCTCCTCTCAGAGGGAAAACTGTGATTACCTCAACTTGAATATGAAACTGTGATTGAGAAAAGTCAAAACGTTAAGAAGTTTCAAAGCCAAAAAGGCAAAACTGGCTGAGGCCCCCATAGGTGCTCCTCAGCCTGCACAGGAGCGTGAGAGGGGCACATTGGCGAAAGGGCATTCCTTGGGGCACACGCGGTGCCCGGTGAAGAGCCACTCCAGTAGTGTGCCGTGTGGGCTCTTCGAGGACTGAGGCCAGGAGGCCGCCTCCTCCCTCCCGGCACTGCCCCTTCTGGAACCTGCGGGGCCTCTGGCTTCTGAGGGAAGACCATCCACGTGAGTCCTGCAGGGGGCGCTCCGCAGAGGGGCAGGTCTCCAGAGGAAGGGCCGAGGCACTGTTTGAGATCTGACCGTGAAAGGGTGTACCAGGGACCCCCGCTGACATCAGGGCAGGTTCCCCGGGGCAGGTGGAGTCCTCCAGGGGCTCACATGCTTTTTGCCAACTTTCCTATTAGCAGCTTCAGTTTTATATCACCCAGAATGAGTGTGATAATGTTGGAGTCGCTGAAGTTATGGGTTCTTTTACGTTTTGATGTGGGATTTCTCTTTTTCAATTGCAAGGGGGAGGCAGAAATCGGAGGAGAGGGATTACCCTAGGAAGGGGTCACAGGCAAGAAGTCGAGTCGGCCCCTTGGAGCCCTGGGGTCTTGTTGACCTGAGCCCTGGACACGGGCCCTGCAGGTCACAGGAAAAAGTCCTCCTCCATTTGATTGGGTTTTGGAGAACTTTTGCACAGTAATAAGCTCTGGGTTGCTCTTTGAGCTTCTCAAAAGGGAAATGTTAAACTCAAAAGATTGTAAACACAATATATTAAGTATTTCAGCTGTGTCGCTGACCTGGTTGGATAGTTTTACCTCAAAAAGTAGGTGAGAAATGGCTTCCTTATTGTCCCAGGTGGCCAACTACTAATGACGTAAGAGCTCACTTACGTGCCAAAATTCACTTTTATAATAGTTTTTCAATGCTTTAATATTTGTAACTTAAATTTTAAAACATTTACAAACACTACTGTAACTTCAGTGAAACTGAATTGTGTGATTGAAGCTTTTTGCTTATTATAGTATTTATTACACTACTTAATTCAGTAAATATATAAAAGTAGCTTTCAATTTATTTTTATATTATTTTACATGTCTTTACCTGCAGTTGTGTGTTTGATTTACCTTGGTAACTGAGTTGTAATGCTAAGGACCAATAAACTATCACTGACGGCAAAGGCCTGCTACTTACCTGCCCTGCAGACTCGTTCTCCCAGGAGGGGTGGTGAGAGGGCTGGCCTCAGACTCTGCTGCGGATGCTGCTCAGTTCCCCTCTCCAGGCCCTAGGGCAACCTTCGAAGAATAAAATCACTTGAAATCACCCTGGGTTGGCAGTGGGCGCTCTCTGGGGGTGGGGATGGGCCGGAGGGTGCCCCCAGCCCCAGAGAAAAAGCCCACCCTTAAACTGTGATGCACGAAGCCACCCTCACCGGGGTGCCAGACTCCGGGTTCCGCTGTGGGTTCATAGCCAGGCTGAGATGTCAACCATTGCTTTACAGGCTGGTCAGCCCTGGTGACCACAGATGCAGCTCTGTGACATGGCCGACCCGCTTTACAGTGGGGATGACCCGAGCTCCGCTGGCCCAGTAAGTGCCCCTACCTGCCTGGGCTCCAAACCGCCCTCATAGCCCCCACCCGGGCACTTGCATGCACTCCAAGAGCTCGGGAGGAACCCGGACTTCACTCTGCAGTCGGTGGTTGGTGGTTCTGGACCCCGAGTCTGGCGGGCTCACTTCCTGCCGCAGGTGGCATCCGCTGAGTCTGCAGCGGGCGTGGCTGGAGGTTCACATACCCCTCTGGTGCAGGCAGGCGGACTGCTGGAGCTTGGGGAAAGAGCGGAATAGGGAGGGGCATCTCATGAGCCACCCCCCTACCCCACCCCCAGTTCTTAGAGACCCTGCTTCCTGTCCCAGGCTTAGCGCAGTAGCCCCCGACAAGGGAAGTACCTCACTGGGAAAATGTGGGAGCCGACCCAAGAGGGAGGGTGCAGCCTCCACAGGCAGCTTTCCTCCGAGGACGTGGGGATGGTGGGATGGTGGTCCTGGGTTTGGAGGTTCTGTGGGATCAGTTAGCAAGGTACGAAGCAGAAGCAAGGCAGCACGTTGGGGGAGGGGGAGAACAGGAGCAGAGGGTAGGCAGCCCCGCGCTCCCCCACCCCCAACCTCCTTCCCCGCCAGGTAATAACTTGAAGTTGGGGGGGGGGGGGGCGGGGGGGGTTTGGGGATGGCCCNCGCTCCCCCACCCCCAACCTCCTTCCCCGCCAGGTAATAACTTGAAGTTGGGGGGGGGGGGGGCTGTGAGGGTTTGTGGATAGCTCACTAAGATTTGCTACTGGCTGGGGGTTCTTTGAGAATCAGGAGGACTTAACCCTTTAAGTTCTTTGCGGGAAGGGGACCCATGCCCACAGAGAGCCCACAACACGGGCAGGGGCAGTGAGTGGTCTAACTGCCCTAGCCGAGGCCACTGCACTTCTCAGAGCCCCCAACAGCAGGCTCATTGAGGAGCTGGGTCCCCCAAAGGAGGGCTTGCTCCCCTGGATGCGCATCACACAGCCCCCTGGCTGGTTCTGTTCTGAGCTTTTGTTGCAGACACCTACTTGACTTTTTTGCTTTAAGTTTTTGCTTTCTACTAGTCTTTTTTAGTATAAGTTAGTACACTAAGGATGCTTGCTTAGTTAAGTATAAGTTAGTATAAGCAAGCTCTGGTTTTCGTTGTGGCGTAGTGACTTTTAACCGAGGGAAGAAGCATTTTAAGTCAAAAACATCCTGTCCACCAGTGTCAAGTCCCCCTGCAGACGGAGACGTGTCCCCATTATTTGCTGGAGAGCCTCTGGTATGCAGGGACCCCAGCATTCCATGGAGTCCGTTTGAGGATCTTTTTATTGCCCGGACAAAAACAAGACCACGCAGACTGTCCTGTGGGGTGCACAGCTGCCTTGTGCTGGTGGGGTGAGAAGTGGACCAACTAGAGAACGACTTTGAAGGAACAATTAGCAAGACCGAATGACTAACTAGACAGGAGCGAAGGGGATGACCCCAAGGTAGAAGTGGAAAAAGCCGAAGTGGAAAAAAACCCAATGTTTGAAACAATTCCAAAAACTATTTTTTTTTGTTTCATTCTCCAAAAATTTGAAGAAAAATAAATTTGTTTAGCCACAAATGATTCCTGTTTTTCCCCAGGCTTCTGCATTGTTAAATTGGCCAGCCGAGTTAATTTGGTTTAAAAATTGCATCAGGGTTAATCAATTTTATGTGAAACTAATAAGTGACTTTAAATCTGTAAAAATTAAAGTGCTGACCAAATAAAATATGAATGTATTTCCATTTTATCCCACAGTTACTACTGCTTTTCCCATTCCAATAAAGAAGTTTCTTTATTGGCTTCAAATTTATTCTTGGCTTCAAAAATTTAAGAAACTTTACATCTGTCTTACTCTGAAATGTCTCGCCTGGGTGATTGTACAAATAACAGAATAAGGACAACAGGAAGAGGAAAGATGGTTTGATAACCAGAAATTCATGGAATTTTCTAGCTTGACTTCTTTGTTTTATTGATAAAAATGATGAGAGCCCCCAAGGAGCTAGAGGTCTTGCCTGAGGGTGTGGCCTTTTGCTGCCTCTGAAGCGCCCTACCTGGAGCCTGAGGGAGGGGCTGAAATGGGCCACAGGCAGGGTCAGCCCTGAAAGGTGAACCTGAGGCAAGACCCCAGGGACTGTGAGACCAAGAGATATGGATGGAGGACCTGGGGTACTTGGCCAAGGAGCCAAGGAGAGCGAGGATGGCCAGGAGGGCGACAGACTGCGTGGACTAAGCTAACTAGCCAGAAGGCCTTAGGTGACTGTGATGGGATTTAAATGCATGGAAGAGGGTGATGCAGTTTAGAACCAGCCTGAGCCCTTGGTCCCAGTCCCACCCCTTAGCATGCCCTGGGGAGCTTGCTGGGAACAGACCCCTGGCCTGCTCAGTGAGAGCCCCGGGTCCAGCCGAGGGAATCTGCACTGCAGCAAGCTTCTAGGAGTGTGGGGACGATCTGATGGGGGTCTGCTTGGGGAAACCACCGGGCATCACCACACACAGCAGACAGGTGGGCGAGTGACTCAGTCCCTGGAGAGGGACAGGCAAAAGTCAGCCCCTGTTGGCTGGCGTCTCATTGCCAGTTTCTATTTTTATTATTTAAAGATTTATTTATGCATACAAGAGCTGGGTACAGGCCAGAGTTGTGGGGGGTGAGAGGCTTCACCAGAGAGAGTGGGGAGCAGAACAGGTAGATCGGCTGAAGTACACTGCTGAGGGGAGCAGCGGGTAAGACAGGAGCCAGAGCCAAAGAGGCAGAGTGCAGGAAGTGGCAGTGGCAGTTCCTCTGGGAGTCAGAGCCACACATCGCAGAGGGAGGCCTTGGCTGCGGGCTCCTGTTTTCTCAGTAAGCTAAGTGGTGAGGTGCTGTCCCTTAATGCAGGTGGCTATGAAGGCTCAATGCTTGGGAGCTGCAGGCGACACAGGGAGGCAGACGCAGAAGCCTAGACATTCCGACATTCCCGGATGAAGAGGCTGGGAGCAGGCCAAGGGGGTGGCTTTTCAAAAGTCCAGCCTCTGCAATGCCCCCTCCCGGTCCTGCCTTATCCCCTGGGCAGTCCTTGTTGTTCTTCAGCTTTCCCTCAACCTCCACCCCGCTCCCCGCTTTGACTTCCCTCCAGCCTTAGGGAGTCAGTGTCCTGGCCGGGTATCTAGCTAGAGGATGTCCAAAGAAGGACCCAAGAGGGCCTCCCTGGTGGCGAAGGGATGCAGGGATTAGCCTCAGAGCTATCAAGCTATCACCAGTCACTGGAGCTACCCCACAGGGCGCAGCAGACCTCTCACCCGCTGCTCCCCTCAGCAGTGTATTTCAGTAGATCCACCTGTTCTGCTCCCCACTCTGTCTTTGGTGGTCCTCTCACCCCCTCCCCCCTAACCTGTGACCTACATCCCAGTTCTTGTATGCAAAAATAAATTTAAAATCCTTAAAAAAAAAAAAAAAAAGGACCCAAAAGCAGAATGGAGGGCGTGCTGGATGACCCCATCTCTTCTTCCAAGCCCTGTTCACCCCCCTCCCTCCACGAAAGATACATATCTCCACCCCCAGTTATTCGTTGGAGACCAGCGGGGTGGGGCATGGAGCTCAGCGGTTCCCCGGGCACTGTCCACCTGCCCAAAGGGACACCCTTCCACTTCCCTCCTACTGCGCTCTTATCTTGCTGGGTGGGAAATCGTAGCCCCAGCTCACTCGGTCCGTGCTTGGGGTTCCTCCAAAGTAGGAGTTTTGGGGGCTGCCTAGGTGGGCTCATCCTCTGCTTGTCCTGCCCCGCTTTTCCAAGCCCTCCTGTGGCCAATGTGGAGGGGGTGCAGAAAGGGCTCCTGGATCAGCTCAGAGCCCAGGGGCGTTGAGTCACTCGCTGGGAAGTCACTAGCGCACGGCCTGTGCCGAAACCTATCGCGGCGCGCACGCCTACCCGAGCGCACCGCCGCCTCCCTACAGAAACAATCGCGGCGCGCACAACACACACACGCGCTACTCGAAGAAAACCAGGCGCCGGAAAAGGCACGACCTCAGCGCCCAGCTCCGGAGCCATCTTGAAAGAAGCCGAGAGCCGAGACCTTGTCCCAAGAGAAGGCGAAGGCGCGACGAGGCCAGAGGACAAACTGTGAGGCGCGCAGCGAGCAAACCCGACGCCGCAGTGGGAGGGCTCCGGCTCGGCCGGCCAGGATGTAGGCTCGGGAACCAGCGCCGGCCCGTCTAGTCAGTCGGGGCGTGCTCCCCGGAGGAGGAGGCGGGCACACCGCCCGAACTGGAATGAATGGAAGGGGCGGGGCGGCGGGTGGGCTGGGCACAGCCGGGGAGGGGGCGGGCCCCGCCGCGCGCATAAAGTCGAGGCCAGGGCCGCCTTCCCGACCCGCGGCAGTGGCGCGGCAGCGTGGGCCCGCGGGCCCGCCGACCTCCCCAGAAACTTCCACGCCCCGCCCAGCCTCTACCCCGGCGACGCCAGGGCGGGCGCGCGGCCCCGAAGGCGCCTGGTCTCCACAGCCGGGCCGAGTCGCCGCGGGCGCGCAGAAGCCGCCCGCCGGGGGTGGGTAGGAGCGCGGGGCGCGCGGGGCGCGTGGGCCGGACCCCGCCCTCGCGCCTCGGCCCCCCACGGCGGGGCGGGGCGTCTGGGCGGCTCAAGGACCTGGGCAGTCGCGGGGGCGTGTCGCGGTGCAGCCGCGGGCAAGCGGCTTGTAGTCCGGGGTCCAGGCGCTCGGGTGAGGAGCAGCGTGGAGGGGGTGAGGGGGGAGTGGTGAGTAGAGGTCCAGCGCCCGTGGCCGCGTCAGGGGACACCCCGACTTGGAGCCCCAGCCCGGCGTGGTGCGAGAGCCCGGGGCGAGCGGGAAGGCCGTCGGGGCTCGGCTCCGAGGCGTGCGGGCGGGGCCGCGGAGGGGCGGGGCGGGGGCTTCCTCCGCGGGGCCGCGGGGACTCGGGGTGGACGGGAACGCGCGGGGGCGCGGGTGACGCCCGCAGGGCCTGGGACGCTCGCGGGCGCTGCGCGCGGCTTTCACACTCTGCTCTCGCCGGGCTGAAACGCTTAAGTTGTTGAAGAAACGACGCGCCGAGCGGCGGCTGCGGCGCTTGGAGTGGGCGGGGCGGGCTCGGGACCCACCACCCCGGCGCCGGCTCCTCAGCGCTCGCCGCCTTGGAACGCCTCAGTCTCCGTTCTGCCGCGACGCCCTGCGGGGCCCGGCCCTGCGGGGGGGACTTGCCCGCGCCCAGCAGCCCCCGGGGTGCGGCTCACTCTGTGCGGCCGCGGCGGTCTTTCCCTTGCGGCGGTGGCACCCGAAGGCCGGGTTGGGGCTTGTGAGACCGTTTACTGCGCGTGGCATGCCCGGGACGGGGTGGGGCGCGCACCCTCCCCACCCTTCAGGCCCTCTTCCTGCGTCCTCTGTGACCATGGCTGCCCGCTCTACTGCCGCGACCCCTCCCTTCTGGGTACTGGGTGCAGCCCTGGATCCTGCTGCTCCTCGGACTGCGGCCTCTATCACCTGCCACCCTGCACCCCAGGATCTCGGGCCTGGAGGCGCTTTCCTTTTGTGCACGCGGCCCCTCCTGCCGCTTCCTTCCTAGCTCCGTGAGGCTCAACCTTCTGGCGACGCGGGGGAGTGCGCAGAGCTAACCCCCACCCACTTCTGTCTGGTGGACCAACCACGCCTGGAACGTGGGTGGCATCGAGGGGAGGAGGCAGTTGCCGGGTTGGTCCCCGTGCAACCCTGGCTCTTAGGGGGGGGGGGGCAAATGCACGTGTGATGGGTGTTCATGGCCCCAAGGACCAGCCTGAGAGCAAGGAGCAAGGTGTTGGAAGAGGTGCCAGCCCAGGATCTGGACTTGGCAGCGAAGGAAGAAAGCCAGAGCCCAGAGCCCTACGCTGGAGAGAGGGAGGCTGCCCATTACAGGGAGAGAGAAAGGATTGCCACCTCACATGGCAGGATTCCTTCCTCCCGCCTGATGGCTGAATTGCACAGAATTGTACAGTCAGGATAGCCTGCGGAATTTCTCATGTTTTCCTGGAGAAAACATGCCAGGAAAATCTCCCTTCTCTTCACCATTTCCCCCTGGGCTGCGTGCGCCTAGCAGATGCACTGAGAAATAACAGGCAGTTTCCCCGACTCCTTAAGGGATCCTCCCCTAGTGCTACCCCCTGCACTTTTTCTTCCCAGCATGGCCTGGGTAAGGTCCCTGGAAGGGTAAGAAGGATGCAGCAGGGCCGTCAGGAGGTGGGGAAGCAGACAGACAGCTGGACGCTGCACCGTCGTGGAGCTGGTGACAATTCTTTGGCTTCCCTTTCAGAGCACTCAACCATCATGTCACAGAATAGATTCCTGGAGGACACAGGTCAGTGCCTCTCAGGGCGGGCGTGTTTGTGGAGAAGAGAGCTCCTTGGTTCAAGTCTCTTAGGGAACTGGTCCGTGCACCTGGGTCCCATGCAGTGTCCTGTCTGGTCCTCTGCCGATGCTCAGCAGCTGCCTCTGGGTTCTCAGGGGAGAACCTAGGAGGGTGTGGGCGGAGGGGCAGTTGGCCCTGTCCCGGACACTAACTAGCAGACTTCCAGTCCTGGGGGCAGGCCCTTCTTTTCCCTCTTCCTCTCGCGTGGTTCACCATAGAACACCCAAGAGTTCTGTATGCCCACGCCCCTCAGTTCCTGACCTCCTGCCCTGGCGGGGTGGGGGGGGGGACTGCCACTGTGCCTCTAAATAACCACTCTGTGCTTTAGCTTTACCTGTTGGCATCAGGCTAGCTCCCCATTCCACCCCCATGTCTGCAGATGGACTCCATACCACTCATCATATGCCTTGGGCCAGGAATGGCCAGTCATCAGGTTCAGTGGGACAGTGCTTGGACAGAGTGATGACGGGCTTCACTCAGGGTGCCCAGGGCATGTTAGGTGTGGCATCCCAGAACATTTGTGGGGATGGGAAGTGCCAGCTGACCAGTCGACCAGGTAGACCCCAGGAGCAGTATGAGGAGCAATGCTCGGAACAATGGGTGCTGGTGGGAATAGCAGAGGCGGCTGGAGCAGGTTAGGGCTGGGGAAGCAGTGGTTTAAGCAAAGCGGGCCTGCAGTTGGGGAGGAAGGAGTTTCATAGACTGAACTCGATGATCAAAGTGGGAATGAAACCTCTTGACCTGAATAGCTCTTCTCTGGACTCTGGCCCGGGGGGGGTCTTGGTAGCAGGGGTCTAGTGCCTCCTGCCTAGTGGGGGGCCTGGCTGAGCACAGGCGCTGGGGGGACAGGGCCTGGATGTGCAGAGGAAACTGGCGGGCTGCTGTGGAAGTGAGTCAGGGCGAGTCACTGCCTGGCAGGCGAGGGGTGCTGTGACCTCCCTGTCCCTGCACAGGTGTTTGCTGGACATTGGTGGGGTCTGGGCCCCCTTTCCTGGGAGTGCCCCCAAGTGGTGAACCATAGCAGATCCACAGGACAGTTAGGAAGAGGTGCTGGCTAGATGGAGAGTGAAGCGGAACCCAAGAGGACTTCCTGGAGGAGGAGGAATCTGTTGAGCCTTGAAGGAGGCATTCCAGGGGGATGGCCTCTGCTTGGAGATCAGGAACTGGCATGCCTAATAGGCCTGAGGAATGAAAGATCCAGGTGGAGAATGGGACAAGGCCTCCGGAAACAGGAGTAGCAGGGCTGGCTTGGACGGTCCTTCCACAGGGGAGGATCAGCAAGTACCAGCAAGACTCGGAGAAGATTGGAAAGTTTGCCCGTCACTAGGAAGCCTTCCCATGGGAAGGACCTGCGGCCAGGGAAGGTGCAAAAAGTGAGGGACAGACCTGGGGAACGGGACAGCAGGCTGTGTTCTCTGGACTCCCAGGGCACCATGACACCCCCTCAGCTGCCATCGGTGGGGGCCAAGAGGATGCCTCCTTCTGGGGGTCCTAGTCCCTGGCTCTGTTTTTCTGGCTCTCCTGCTTTTTGGGCCTTGTCTGCTACCTGCCCCGGGTTTTTCAGTCTTTGTGCTTTGCATACCCACCATCCCTAAGATGCTGTGGCAGCAAGGCAGGGAGGGGCCAGGTCTGGGTCCCGTAACCCGGGAATCCGGATGGGCAGGGACCAGGAGTCCTCGCTGTGTCATTGTGCTTGGTGCTGGCCCGAAGTCTGTGCAGCAAGCGTAGCTGAGGGTGGGCAGGGATCAGAGCAGTGCAGGGCCTTGCTTCCTACAGCTGCGGGACGTCGGGCTGGGCTCGGACTCCAGGGACAGCCTGCTTGCCGGGCCCGAGCGTTCCTCCCTGGCCCCTCGCGCCCGAGTGCCATGTGGCCTGCTCCAGGGCCGCTGCCTCCTGGGCCGGGAGTCTCCCTGCAGCGTGTGGCACTGGTAGCCAAGCCTCTTGGTCTCGGATCTCTCCCCCGGTGGCGGTGGGGTGTCTAGGCTACTTCAGGTGTGACACCGATGACAACTCGGAAACCCGCGAGAGCCTGGGGGACGAGGTCTTCGACACGGTCAACTCCTCCATAGTGTCTGCCGAGAGCATCCGTTTTTTCGTCAATGTCAACCTAGAGGTGCCCCCCTCCCAGGCTGGTATGTTGGCTGCAGCAAGCCCTGGGGGGAGGGTGGGGCAGGGGCCTCACTCTGGAGAAGCCTCAAGAGATGGGCCCCTGAACCCTCCCGCCTCTCTCTAGCTGACAGCGAGTCGTCGGGCTGCGGGCTTCTGCACACCTCCCGGAAGGTGAGTGCTCCCAGAGTGCTCCCAGGAGGGCCACTGGGCCAGTGTCCATGGGGGCGGAGGCGGCTGGGCTGCTCCCTGCAAGGCCATCCAGCCGGGCTGGCCTTGCCTCCGGGAGCGGGGCCTGGGACCACCGTGGATGAGGGGCCCAGGCCGTGACAGTGGGGCTCAGCGTGGTTCTGCCCGTGGGGTCCCCGCAGTACCTGAAGATAAAGAACTTCGAGGAGGAGATCCGGGCACACCGTGACCTCGATGGCTTCCTGGCCCGGGCCAGCATCATCCTGAACGAGACGGCCACCCTGCTGGACGACGTGCTGCGCGCCATGCTGCACCGCCTAGCCCACGACCCCCACAACACTGAGCCCAGCTGGAACCTGGACCTGCTCATGGCCATCCTCTTCACGGACGCCGGGGCGCCCATGGGGGGCAAAGGTGAGCCTGTCTCCCCGCCTGCTGGCTGGGAACATGGGGGGTGCTGACCCCCGGCCCTTCCACTCTGCCCTCAGTCCACCTGCTGTCGGAGACCATCCAGGGGGTCACCGCCGCTGTCACGGGGGTGCAGTACCAGCAGTCGTGGCTCTGCATCACGTGAGTTGCCAACTGACCCCCGCGTGTCACCCCGGAGTCAGGGGCCTGCATCCCAATGGAGGCTGACTCACCCAGTTTCAGGGGAGACGGGGTGTGCCCTCCCCCAGCACATGGTACCTTGGCGTCCCTCGCAGAGGTCACTGTTAAGGGCTCTGTTGTCAGAGCTGTGGGCTCCGGGCGGGGGCGCCACAGCTCCCAAGGGTGGCAGCTGTGTGCTGTGTGTCCCCGGCCCGCAGCTGTACCTCCAAGGCCCTGGTGAAGCGGCACGTTTGCATCAGCCGTCTGGTTCGCCCGCAGAACTGGGGGGAGAACTCCTGCGAGGTGCGGTTCGTCATTCTGGTGCTCACCCCACCCAAGATGGTGAGTGGGGAGTGGGTGGCTTCTGCGGCCTGGGAGCAGGGGTCTGGGGGCTCACCTGCCACGTGTGCGACCCCAGCGCCGTCCTCTGAAGTCTCCTTGTCCTCACCCTGCCCTTCGGCTCTGCCCACTGGCTGCTCAGAGGCGCTGCCAGGGTCTTGGCAGGCCCTGGCTTCCCCAGGAAATGCCTAAAAGGTTGCATTTCAGGTTGCGTTTCCTTCTCTCTCTTTTATATGGAGGTGTATTGACATAGAACATTGCATTACTCATGTTTGTTTAGTTAAATAGTTTCAAAAGTCATCTGGAAGGTTGACCTTTGCCAGGCAAGAGGGAGCAGTGGGGCCCTGGAAGCCCCCTGCAGGTCAGACAGCCCCGGTGTGGCCGTAGCTGCCGCAGCTGGCTGAGCAGACGCTGCCCCTCGCTGGCGCTGCCCGCGGCCACAGACTCATGCCCCTTTAGCAAGACCCGTCCTCGAGCTTGTAAAGGCTCAGGCGTCTGGAGAACACTGCATGGGTGCAGTTTGAGCGGTCTGCTCGCCTGGCAGCGTTCCTGACAGGGTCTGCCCAGGCTTTCACTTGGGGCACCCACACAGACATGGGGGACACCCCTGTGGCCAGTTCCTGGGGACAGTGCCTGCTCCGTGCTTGGGATTGGCGAAGGCAGGGCAGGGGCCTCCCATCTGCAAGAGCTGCAGACGTGACTCTCATCTGCACCCCAGAAAAGCACCAAGACGGCATCAGAAGTGGGGCGCACATTCGCCACCATGTTTCTGGACATCACCTTCCGCCAGAAGCTCCTGACCACCCGCACGGAGGAGGAGTTCAAGGAGGCGCTGGTACACCAGAGACACCTGCTGTCCCGGGTGAGCCAGTGCCCGATGGCAGCACCCAGCGTGCCCCCCAGCTGCGTGCAGCGGCCCCCTCAGGTATGTGCACAGTGGCGCCGGGCGGGTGGGTGGGCACCGCAGCAGGGGCTGACTGGCGCTCTGCTCCCAGCCTCCGCAGCACAGGGACTTTCTCCCCGTGGGGAAGGGCATCCGGGAGGACATTGCCCGCAGGCTGCCCGTGTACCCGCTGGACTTCACCGACGGTAGGTCGCCCGTGGCCATCGCGCAGTCCGGCCTGTGGCTCCATGCTCCTGCCTGACGCCCCCGTCCATGCCCGCCCAGGCGTCATCGGGAAGAACAAGAGCGTGGGCAAGTACATCACCACCACCCTGTTCCTCTACTTCGCCTGCCTCCTGCCCACGATCGCCTTCGGCTCCCTCAATGATGAGAACACCAACGGGGCCATTGGTGAGGGCCGGTGGAGGGCGGCGGAGCTGGGCAGGGCCGGGGCCTCGGGCCTTCCTGACCGCCCGCTCCCCCAGACGTGCAGAAGACCATCGCGGGGCAGAGCATCGGCGGCCTGCTGTACGCGCTCTTCTCGGGGCAGCCGCTGGTCGTGCTGCTGACCACGGCGCCCCTGGCCCTCTACATCCAAGGTCAGTGACCGGCCAGGGGGTGCCCCCAAGGGCCTGCCCAGCCGGCTCACCGCCCGCCCCCACCCTGCAGTGATCCGCGGCATCTGTGACGACTACCACCTGGACTTCAGCTCCTTCTACGCGTGGACGGGCCTGTGGAACAGCTTCTTCCTCACGCTCTACGCCCTGTTCAACCTCAGCCTGGTCATGAGTCTCTTCAAGAGGTGACAGGGCCTTCCCCTTGCCGCTGGGACCCTCGAATGTCGGGGCAGCTGCTCCACCCTGCAGCCCTAGAGCGATGGGGTGTCCCGCCAATCTGCCGCCCCCGGGTAAAGCCTGGAACCCAGTCCTCTTCATGACAGGAGGAAGCCACGCAGAGCCTGAGGGGACCCCCCTGCCCCAAGAGGGACACGCCACCCCGTCTTATGAAACGTATCACTTCCTGGCAGGTCGACGGAGGAGATCATTGCCCTGTTTATTTCCATCACATTCGTGCTGGATGCTGTCAAGGGCATGGTCAAAAGTGAGTGTACAGCTCCTGGCCACCCGCTGTGGGGCAGCCGAGCTGAGATGGGGGGCTCTGGGCCGTGGCCGAGGCAGCCAAGAAGCGTTCAAGCCAAAGCTGCCCCAGGAGCCAGGGCACCCTGGGGAGCCACGGCGGGCACAGGGTGACGGTCCGTGGGCAGGCGACAGGTCCTCCCAGAGGCAGTGGGCCAGGCAGGACGTCACACAGAGCAGAGGGCTGACGTTGGTGTGGGGACTGAGCGGGGTGGGCAGGTTGATGGGGTCCTGGCTGCCAGAGGCCAGGCCCCACCCCCACTTCCCCTCCTTCCCCCAGAAGCCCTTTCTCCCCACAGAGCCCCTCCACCCACATCCAGGAGGAAGCTGGGCCCAGCCCTGCACGGCCCAGATGGCTGAGGCCTGTTGGCCTGTGTCCACAGTCTTCCAGAAGTACTACTATGGCCCCAGCACTGGGAACTACCATGCAGAAAGCACCTCCCTGGTCAGCCTGCTGGGCCTCAACACCAGCTTCCACACCGCCCTCAACAGCAGCCTCCTGGCCAGCCCGGTGGAGCTGACCCCCGGGGGCAGCCATCCCGAGAACGCAGGCCGAGAGACCGCCGTGCTCAGCCTCTTCATCATGCTGGGCACGCTGTGGCTGGGCTACACCCTCTACCAGTTCAAGAAGAGGTGAGGTGAGCCCAGGGGGCGAGGGGCAGGGGCCACAACCCTGCCGGCTACGCTGACACGCTGCCCTGTGCCCCAGCCCCTACCTGCACCCCTACATGCGTGAGATCCTGTCAGACTGTGCCCTGCCCATCTCGGTGCTCATCTTCTCCCTCATCTGCTCCTATGGCTTCCGGGAAATTAAAAGTGAGTCCACCGGGCTGGAGGGTGGGGTGCGAGGAGTGGCTCCCCCCGGGGCTGCAGGCTTGAGCAAGGGGCTGTGCCCTCCTGCAGTGAGCAAGTTCCGTTACAACCCCAGCAAGAGCCTGTTCGAGATGGCCCAGATCCACTCCCTGTCCCTGGAGGCCATCGGCGGCGCCATGGGCCTGGGCTTCCTGCTCTCCCTGCTCTTCTTCATTGAGCAGAACCTGGTGGCCGCCTTGGCCAACGCTCCAGAGAACAGGTTTGCAGGGCTGGTGGGGAGGGGGGTGTGCCCAGCCCCACGGGCGCTGGGGCCCTGCCCACACATGCCCTGCCCACGCAGGCTGGTGAAGGGCACCGCCTACCACTGGGACCTCCTGCTCATCGCCATCATCAACACGGGGCTGTCCCTGTTCGGGCTGCCCTGGATCCACGCCGCCTACCCCCACTCCCCGCTGCACGTGCGGCTGCTGGCGCTGGTGGAGGAACGTGTGGAGAACGGGCACATTTATGAGACGTGAGTGTGCCGGGGCAAAGCCATGCAGACCAAGGGGTGGGCAGGGACCCGGGGAGGACGTGGCGCCACAAACCAGGCAGAGGTGACCTGCCTCTGGGACCGCCAGGATCGTGAGTGTGAAGGAGACGCGGCTGACCACGCTGGGCGCCAGCATCCTGGTGGGCTTCTCCCTGCTGCTGCTGCCCTTCCCGCTGCAGTGGATCCCCAAGCCGGTGCTCTACGGCCTCTTCCTCTACATCGCGTTCACCTCCATCGACGGCAACCAGCTCTTCGAGCGCATGGCCCTGCTGCTCAAGGAGCAGGTGAGCGCGTGGCGTGGGGCGCGGGGCGCAGCAGGGGCGCAGGGCAAAGCAGGGGCGCGGGCCTGCCCACACTGGTCCCTCCGCCCGCAGACGTCGTACCCACCCACCCACTACATCCGGCGCGTGCCCCAGAGGAAGATCCACTACTTCACGGGCCTGCAGATCCTGCAGCTGCTGCTGCTCTGCGCCTTCGGCGTGAGCAGCCTGCCCTACATGAAGATGATCTTCCCCCTCATCATGATCGCCATGATCCCCATCCGGTACAGAGGGAGGCGCTGGCGCTGGGCAGGCCGGGCTGGGGCTGCCCGCTCCGCCGCCTCCTGGCGCAGCCCTCATCCCGGTCCGCCTGTCCCTCCGCCCTAGCTACAAGCTGCTGCCCCGGATCATTGAAGCCAAGTACCTGGACGCCATGGACGCGGAGCACTGAGCCCCTGGCAGGCCCCGCCACACCCGTCGCCTGTCCCTCGGGGCCTTCCCAGGGAGCGGCACTTGTCTTTGGGGTTTGCCCTGTGCTGTGCCCCTTCACCGCTCCTGAGGCCGAGGGCATCTGGGCGCGGTGGGGTTAGGTCGTATGGCCACCCCCTCCCCAGCTTCGGGTTAAGAACTGCTGAGGGCAGCTTCTGCCCAGGGTGGGGCTAAACAGGACGGATTTTCTTTTGATAAAAGAGATGCCTGAGAGAGAAGCCATTTCCTTGATTGTGTAAGGAACTCACTGTATGCACAGTAGAGAATAAAGCTCCTGTGTCTGCATGCCTGTCTCTGCAGCCTGCACCCATGCCCCCTCCCATGCCCCTGGAAGGCACCTGAGGACCCTGGGGATGGGGGATCCCTCCCTGGGGAAGCAGAATCAAAGGGGTGGGTCTTTGTTGAGTGGGGGATGTCGACCCCAAATGGGAAAACGGGAGACCTAGGCCCGCCGCCAGAGACCTCAGGGGAAGTGCACTGCACCGTGTGTGCAGGCCTGGCCAGTGCAGGGCTGCAGCTGGGGGCCGCAGCCGGCGGCTGTGCGTGCTAGGAGGGCCCGACTGCCCGGGGGCTGCAGAGCAGCCTGACTGCGCAGAAAACGGAGTCGGGGGTCAGAGCAGCGGTTCTCAAGCCCTGTTTGTGGTGGATCTGCTACATGCAGTGGTGCGGTAGGGCTACACCAGGCACCGTGGCAGCGATGGTGCCTGTGGGGACGGAAGGAAGTGGAATGGGGTCCAGACGCAGGATGCGCGGGGTCGGTGTGATGGAGGGGGAAAGGCTTGTTTCAGGCTTGGAAATTCCGTGGTGGGCCAAGGCCTGTGACAGCGGCAGCAGGCAGTACGGATCGGGGCTCGGGGAGCCGCCCCTGCGTACGTCAGAGCAACAGTAAGAACCGACAGCACCTGGCTCAGACACCCCGTCGCGTCACTCACGGGCCTCTGAAGAGGGCCAAGTGGCTGGAATAGACACAGAATTCCTGCAAGCCAGCAGAAAGATGGCGACTCCAAAGACAAGAAGCAAGGCTGAGGACGGGGGCATGGAGCGGCGGGAGAGGCTCAAAGTCCTGAGGTTTTACATGCATATAAAATATATGAGAAGTACGTGGGAGAGGCGGGCAAGGGAGGCGGCCCCCCACCCAGACTGCCAGGTCAGAGGGAACAACAACGGACGGTGCTGGAGGACGGACGGTGCTGGAGGGGGAGGCTGTGGCGCAATCCAGCACCTTACCCTCCGCCCCCAAGCAGCTGTTCCGCGCAGCCGTGGGTGGGCACCAGCAGCTTCTCCACCGTGCTGGTTGTGGGACGAGCAGCCAGTTCGGAAGGGCGGGGCACAGTGTACCGTGTGCCCAGGAGCAGGCAGAGGCAGGCACAGAGGCCCTGCTCCCAGGTCCACCTGCCCACCCCACCCGCGTGGTGAGGGACTTTCCTTTGGGACGCCTCCCCAGTAGCCTGGGCACGCCTGCAGGTGGGGTCCTGTTTAGAATTGCCAGGCAAGGCGCAAGCAGCCCCAGCTGATCCCAGTCAGAGAGCACCCACCACCAAGAACTCGGGGAGATCAGGCCTGCCACCCATACTTCCTGGGGAGATACCCAGCTGTGCCTGACACGCAAGACGGGATCAAAGGAGTGACTTTGTTTGCCCAGATGCACTGATGCAGCTGAAGGGGAAACGACTGTCCAGCCCAGGTCGGGGCCAAGCTGCCCTTTTCCAGAGCTGCCTGGGAGTGACTCAGCACTGAGGACACCCCTCTCCGTCACACCAAGTCCCGGGGGCTGGGCCCCTTACTAGAGAAGCAGCTGCAGGACAGACAGGGAGCTGCCTGGGTCCCCACAGCCCCTTCCAGGGCATGGCTTCACCAGGAGACAGGAGGGTCTGGGCCGCCGAGCCAGGCCTCCTGAGGCGCCTGCAGGCCCTCGGGTGAGCCATGACATGGCAGCACAACAGGGCCAAGGACTCGTTCCCTCCCTCCATAGAAATGAACTTGGCATCACAAGCGCAAACCGACATTTCAGCTGCTCCGACGTGTGGCAAAGCAGAGCAGCCACCAGCGCACAGCACCCACGCCCACCACAGCAAACCATGGAGGCCAGTCAGGCCGCGGCACCAAAGGTGGGCAGCAAGAAATTGGCATGGAAGAGGCCAGCCCAGGTCTGAGTGCGGAAGGACAGAGGAAAGATGCACCACCCGGCACGTGCGCATCCGCGACTCGGTGCCCACCGTGCCCTCGACAGGCATCCAGAGGGACTCGGGAGACACGCCTGCCCGTTTATTCTGGAAGCAAGTACCTCCCAAGCTTTATTTGCTGCATTGTAAAACCATCTAAGGCTGTTGTGCACTTCTTCCCCAAACCCTTAATCCTGCCCAGGGCCAGCTGAACACTCCAGGTCTTTCCAGGGCCCCAGGCCTGAAGGCTGTGGGAAAGACCAGGGACTCCCCAAGGGCAAGGGAATGACTCCCTTGTCCTGCATTTCTCCAAGCAGAGCCGGCTGCTCCTCCACACCGCTGTCCTCGCCCCCAGGAAGCGGCACACCGAAGGAAGCCCTTGGAGGCATGTCTGTCTGAGGGGGCTAGCGGGTCAGGGCCCCGGGCCACAGTGGTCGTCTCCGGCCCCGGGGGGAGCCAGGCTGCTGAAGTACTTCTGCAGCTCGTGCAAGGCCCGGAAGCGGTGGGAGATGGTGTTCTTCTCAGCCTTGGGCATCTCTGCGTACCTACGGGGCAACAACGGGAGGGGGTTCAGCAGAGCCCAGGGCCAGGGAGGGTGTGCATTCCCTGCCCAGTCTAGCACCCGAAGCTCAAGGGGTCCCCAAGCGAAGGGCAGCAGGGGCCACCCGCTCCAGCAGCCAGAGTTAATGCTTTAAGAATCAGCGTCAGAGGCCCTGTAGGGAGAGACCCTATTAATGAGCATGGAATAGACTTGTTTGGTGTGCCCAAAGGGCGTTAAGGGAGCAGGAACCTAGGGATGAGCTGGCGTCTGATCAGCTCTGTCATCTGTTGACAGGAAGCAGTGGGGCCTGTAGAACAAACACAGTCTCCTCTAATGCACTGTTAAGGGGGGTGAGTGGGGCGGGAAGAGGGGGGGCAACACAGGCAGTTGGTGGCCTTCCTCTACACCAGAGCTCCCGTGAGGTGAGAACCTCACGCTCAGGCGCAGCTGCAGGCAAACACTGCCTGAGATGTAACTATTTACATGTAAATCAATTACAGCTAAATAAAAATAATTTCAGTTCCTCAGGGGCCCTAACGCTTTTCAGAGGTACACAGCCACACGGGGTGGATTGTGACCAAACTGGACAGTGCAGCTACAGAACATTCCTGTCACCAAAAAGCGTTCTTGGACAGAGCTGCTTCGTTGACCTCAGTCCTGTCTGGGCACTAAAAGCCTCAGGCCAGGCTCACGAAAGGGTCCCCCAGCTTGGAATGCCTGATGCAAGTCATGGGCAGCTCGGCCTGCTTAATGGAGAGTGAAATACTAAGAACACCCAGCACCGCGGGAGGTCAGCGCTGCCACCAGAGGCTGCCCAAGTGTTAACATTTCTCCAACCCAGAATGGGGGCTTAGGAGGTCACCCACTCTCAGGTGTTTACAGAACTAGCTGAGGCCAGAGAGGGGAGGCCGCTGGAGTCACGGCGGCGTGGCTCAGGGGCGCTGGAGCGCAGAGCCTGGGACTCCGGCTACACCTGGCCGCCTCCCTCCCACTGAGCTGTGGATTCCCAGCATCACCCCACAGCAGCACTGCCTTGGCTGGAACGGCGCCCTCCGGGCCTGCCCCGCTCACACCCACATGCCTGTGCTAGGGTGGGGGTCCACCCAACCCAAGCCGCGGCTCTCCAGCCCACACCCCTGGAAGAAGCCGGGGCTCCTTACGTCTGCTCATATCCATCAGGCTGGAAGCAGGGGTCCCAACCAAAGTCCCGGCAGCCTCGCGGCGCCACGATCTGGCCCTGCCAGAGGAAGAGGAGGACAGGTGCGTCAGGGTGTGGAGAGATGCACGGGAGGGACAGCAGGCAGTTGCAGCTTGGTTCGTCCATGAATCTAGTTACCCACTATTTACTCAAAATATAGTTTCAAGGAGTTCTTGGGGCCTACAGACATCTGCTGAACACATAAGTGCAAGGTGGGAAAGCTGGCTCCTCACTTAGGGGAACCACACACCTGCTTGATCCACCTGTACCCCGAGGCCACCCCCCCTCTATACCAATGACGACGTCACTGAAGAGTCAACTTTGAAAATCTGACAGAAAGCATTTCTCCTAATAAGTTCTAGGTCCTGAACTTAATAGACAAGTACTATGCCTGCTACCTCATCCTGCCATGGCCCTACCCTGAAATTACCTTATTTCTCAAAATATAAGGTAGGCTCTTAACAAGAAAATGAAAAATGCAAGAGAAGCAGCAGAGAATGGGAATCAGCCAAGTGCATGCTAAACTCAGACCAAAGACAAACGCTCCTGCTACTGGGAAGAAGTGGGACTGAGGCAATCACTGAACCACTCAGAACCTCACCCACACAATAACGCTGTGAACACTCGCAGTGGGGCAGGCTGTGTTCTCAGCACTGGCCACAGCACATCCAGCCTCACCCTCACAGAACGGACCTCTTAAGCAAAACAGGCATTACACCAGTAAACAAATTAAAGATTACCAAATGCAAAGTGCCTTAAAGGTTACAAACAGGGAGCTGGGCTCAAGGATAACAGGTGGAAAGAGACCAAGAAAAAAAAAAAAAAACAACCCACAACACAACAGATATACTTTGTGTGGGGGTAGGGGATGGGATGAGGGCAGAAAGAGCACAAGGGACTGAGGAGACAGAGCACTGGTGAGATGGTGGTGGGAACTCCATGGGGACCACATTGATGTCAAATATATATAAAGAAAGAAAAAAAGAGTAACAGGTGAAGTGACTTATCTGGGGGGCTCAGGTAGGGCCTCAGTGAGGAGGGGACACTGATCACACAAAGAGAACTCCAGGTGCAGGAAGTAGCTGGTGCCCAGGCACTAAGATGGAGAAGGGCTTAGCATACCCACTGCTGAAAGGACAATGTGGTTAGGGCTCCGACAGAACAGAACAAGGGCAGAAGCCACCTCAGGTGACGTGGGGGCTCTCAAGCAACAAAGTACAAAACAGCCAAAGTTGGGGAGACAACAGGGAGTGGCGGGGACTGCAGTGGCCTGTGAGCCACTTGCAGGAAGTTGGGATTGTGATTGTTCAAGCTTCAGATTTATGAGGTTTAACATTTCTGTGAAGAAGCAGACAACCCTAACTAATTTTAAAAAATTAACTAGGCAACATGAGCTATAATGGCTTGTAACTCCAAGAACGAAAACAAGATCTTAAACACTTATTTGCTCACTCACATCACAGCAGCATTACTCACAGTAGCCAAAATCTGGAAGCTAAATGTTTATCAACAGATAAGTGGATAAAGAAATGGCTACACACATACAATGGACTGTTACTCTGTCTTAAGAAAGGAAATTCTGTCATCTGCTAAAACGTAAAACTTGAAGACATTACACAAGGTGAAGTAAAACTGCAAAAGAGCAATACTGCACCATCTCACCTCCACGAGGTGCCCACACCCACAGTCCTAACACTTAAGACGCAGGAAGAGAAACGGTGGGTGCCAGGAGCAGGGCCTGGATGGGGAGTTACTGGTCACTGGGTGGTTTTAGTCTTACAAAATGAGAAATTTCTAAAGGTCTGTGGCACAACAGCACGCATGTACTTAATGCTTCTGTACAGCACACTTAAAAATGGCAAAGATGGTCATCTTTATGTTGTGTTTTTTCACTACTACAAAAAAACCCAACCAGGCAGGGCAACAGGAAACATCTGCGGACAGCTCCTGGGCCAGCCTCTGGGGTCCAGCTTTGTGGGCTGTGGCCGGACAGTCAGCAGCCCTTACCCTGAGCAGAAGGGACCAAGCTGGGGGTGAAGAGCCAGAAGGCACACTCAGGTCACAAGGAGCGTGCTTGGGCTGTGGCGGGAACAGGCCAGCCCAGAGTGGTCTGGACCTGTGGGAAGCAACAGAACCCAGCACCTGGTCTGTAACGTGGGTGCTGAGGGCTGCTGAGGAAGGAGTGCGTGGGGGCAAGGACCATTCTCAGTGAACACGGAAAGCTGGCGAGGCTCTGAGCGGCTCAGGGAAGCTGCAGCCTCAGCAGCAGGACAGAACGCTGCGCCTGGAGAAGCTGCAGACGAAATCTCGGGCCTGCTCGCCCTCAGTCTCCACATCTGCGGAGTTCAGAGTTGTGGGAGCACCGGTCCTCAACAGCTGCTTGCTATTACGCGTTTCCCCAAGCACCAGCCTCAGGAGTGAACAAGGTTTCAGGATTGACGTCACTTCTAACTGGTGTCCAGGGGCGCTTGCGGGCAACGCCCCAGGAACTCAAGCTAGCCTGGGGCACCCTTCCCCCCACCACCCAGAAGCCCCTGGGTCGCAGGCTTGGGTCGCGGCGCCCTCTGGCGGCTCGCGGGGGAAGGAGCATGGTACGCACCGAAGTCCGGCCCCGGAACAGGCGCACCGGCTGGCCTGGGTCCCCAGTGCTGAGCGCGAACGTGCACAGGGCGTAGGCTGACTTGTCCTCAAACCCGGCCAGGAGCCGGTAGAGACCTGCGGGTGAGTGCAGCTCGGTCTACATTGTGTGTGTGGTGGGGGCGCCCCCTCCCCCACCCTCTCCCAGAAAGGGGAGTAGCGCCAAACTGTGGGGGTTATGCCTGTCACCAGACTTTGTGCTGATGACCCCCGAGTTGAGTAATTAGCCACATTACTCACGGGGCTCGCTCTCCTGTTCTACTGTACATGTCTGAAGTATTCCATAATATAAAGTGTTTTCAGAAGCACTTAAACTTTTTGGCTGGCAATTGTGGGTGACACGGTCTGTATTTTATGGGACAGCCCATAGCCCCAGCCAGACCCTGCTGAGGCAAGGACAGGGGAGCGGTCCCACTCAGAGTCAGAATCAACCGTAACCCCACCCCCCACCCTCAAACTCGAACTCTCTCACACCCTGCCACTGCTCCCACATCTCAGGGCTTGCTGGAGGCAGGTGTGTAGATAGTGTGAACTCTAAGTGACAGAAGGAAAAACTGAAGCTCCATGTGGGGGCTGGATCTCCTGATTACTAGTTGGGACCCTCCCCCAGTTTCTCAATTCCCACAGATCTAAAGGAAGAGAAAAGGGGGGTATACCTTCAGGCTTTAACTTCTCCAGAAACCACTTTCTGCAAGAGAAACAGAAATGAATCAGACTTCAGGAGCTCATGGGTTTTCCTATCAGGTTCACTGGGCTGTACCCCACCCAGATTACAATCCCCAACAGCCAACAGTACACTATAAACAATGTTTCAATTCAAAATGAAGAGAAATAGGGCATCCCTAGTGGCTAAGGGGGTAAGTACCCCACTATGAAGCATCTTCAGCCACTCCAGCATGAGTTCCATCCCCTAGGAGGGAGCTGACCCACATGGCGTAGCAGACCTCTCCTGCCTCGCCCGCTGCTCCCCTCAGCAGTGTGTTTCAGTGGATTGGCCTATTCTGTACCCCGCTCTGTCTCTGGTGAATCCTCTCACCCCAGCACCTCTGGCCTGTACCCCAGACCTTGTATGCACAAATAAATCTTTTTTAAAAAATGAAGAGAAATAATCCAATAGGAAAAAGGAAATGGAGGCGAAAAGGCAATGCAGAGAATCAACAAACCCATGAAGGCCTCAACCATACTGGGATTTAAGGAAATGCAAATTATAAACTACATGTGGTAACATTTTCACTCCCCCCAGTGTAAAATATTAAAGTCCGAATACTCAGTGTTCGTGAGCATATGGAACAATGCATATTCTGAGTATTTGTGTATGTGGGTGCTACTGCTTTGGCAAAAAACTGCCGCCCAAAATTGAAGATACATTTCCAAAACCCAGCAACAGCTCTTCTGTACATATATTCTCCAGCTGCAGGCAGGGGTATTCAAATTGGGGCTATTTGTTCTCTAGAGACACACAAAGACATCTGAGGGTCTACGGTACTGGGTAATTTTAAGGAAATCCATTGTCCGATCTCAACTTACTTATTTCCTCTTTCCTGAAATCTATCTGCCCATGAACGTACCTCTCCAATGGGTGTGTTCCCCTTGCCCATCTCCACTTACACAATCACATTCTCACACTTTACAAAAGGCAACCCTCTCTCCTCCCTAATCCTTCCTCAGGGCAATCTGTAATATTAGTGTTGATACCAAGACAGTGAATGACCCACAGTATCAAGTAACCAATAATTTCGAAGTTCAGGTTGTTCAGGCCAGGGCCCTGCCAGGGAGCGGGGAGCACTCACATGTAGGGGCCCGGGAGGCCGCCAAGGGCGTTGAAGCACAGACAGGTGTCCTCCACCAGTACGGGCCCCTGCACCTGCAGCACAAGGACAGGTAGCCCTGAGACCTGTCAGCAGAAGCAGACACTGTCCCTGCCCCGAATTCCCAGGCCACCCAGGCTGGGGTCAGGCCCACAGCTATTTGGGATCCACTAGAGCAGCGGCAGCGGCAGCAAGACGTCCATTTGCCACAGAGAACAGCTCCTAATTCTCATTTTTATTTTAGAGGTAGAGACACCAAAATTTTGGTAGACTGTAAAGCTTGCTCCAGATATGGCAAGAGAGCTGGGATTCCTACTCAGGCAGGCTGACTCTTCATAAAGTGCTCTCTATTCTTCTGAGATGTGTAATTGCAGGGGTGGATGTGTCTGGGGAGAATGTAAGGGCTGGAATGTATCCATCTGAAATCTGGGGGAGGTGTGGGGTATGGGGGATGATGGTGGTCTGGGGGATACTCTGCAGTCTAGTTTGAAAAAGGAAGGCAGTACTAGGATTCCAGAGGCAACAGAAGCTGACCCAGCCCACCTACCCCTGGGCAGGTCCTCGAAGACGTGACTAACTGCCCACCCTATCGCTCTCTGCCCATCCCCCCGAGACACAGGCCCCAGGAGCCACCAGGACAAGAGGACTGAGTCACGGACACGTGCAGAGCAAGCACCTGGCGCGCTGCCTCCTTACACTTCTGGATGGAAATCTCATCGGGCTCCCCCTGGTACTCCGGCACTTAGCAGGGAAACAAACAGAGAATCAGATCATGGAGACACAGAGAAGCAGAACCATCTTTTAAAAGTAAGGCAAAATAGAGACATACGGTCAATTTTCTGTGCCACCAAAGTACATGGAAACTTATCTCCTAGAATCTGAATGACCTGTGCCAATGAAAGAACATTTATCATTTGTTAGTGACTGCCCATACTATAAAGCTATCATCCACATTTCTCACTAGATAATTCTCCAGCCAGTCCCTAAAAAGTAAGAACGTGAGGCCCAGGGCCCTCACTCCAACTTCCACCGTCTCACCCCAGCAGGTCAGGCTCCCATTTCCTCACTCTACTTCCCATCTCAGGTTTCTGTTCATGCCACCCACACCCACCCCCCCATCCAAAACACCTTTCCCTTCCCAATGGGCCCAGCTCTACCTAACCCCGTAGGCCAGGAATTTTCTATCAGGAATCACACAGAATTCGAGGCCTTCAAACTTGGATGAAAAAAAAAAATTACCTCTTTATTTTCACTAACTATAGCAAAATTTAGCATCTCTTTCTATTATGAATATAGAAAACAAACTAAAATAGCACTAGCAGTTCCTGTGACCTTTTAACCTATTAAAATCAGATAGTCATATCCTTAGAGTTGTAGCAGATAGCTCAAAATATCATTTACAGCCTTCGCTATTTTAAAATTACAGTAATTACACTGCCAGCATGAATCAGTACATCACAGCGGATCACAAATACTCATAGTATTTTGAGAATGTGCTTCAAGAGAACTGAGTCCCTGTTGGACACCATACAAAACATATAAAATTTAACAAAATTATTTTCTTTGTAGTCCTATTTTATTTTATATATTTAAACTTTTTTCTGAGAAAGGGTCCACAGGCTTCACCAGTCTGCCAATGGGGTCACAGGGAGTTAAGACTCCCTGGTCTAGCCCAAGTTCGAGTCCTTCGTCTCCAGTGAGGCTCCGCGGCCCCTAAGCCCACGTGTTCCGTGTCAGGGTCGGTTAAGGCGCCCATTCTATCCAGGCCCACCCCGAGTCGCCCCACTGCCCGCACGCGGCAGTCCCGCCGCGCAGCGTGCGCCCCTCCCACCCACGAGGGGCCCCCACCCCTGGAGGGCCGTCTCCCCGTCCAGCAGCGCCCACCCCCGAGTGTGGCCTCCCGCCAGGACGCTTCTCCGCGCTCCTCCGGCCGGCCTCGGCGCACGCCGCCCCCGCCCCGTCGCCTCCTGGCCGGCGTCCCACACCCTCTCGGCACCTCCTCCAGCTTCTTGGCATTCCCCGTGACAAACACGACGCTCTTGCCGGCCAAGGAGGCCGCCATGGCGCGCCCCGGTCACCCCGCGGCCCCAACGGATCCCCCTTTGCCGTGCGGAGCGCACTTCCGGCGGGGCGCGGAAGTGGGAGGCGGCGGCCGGCCGCAGGGCCCGGGGAGCGGGGCTCCGGCGCCGTCGCGCGCAGGGGCTGCAGCGGTCCCCTCGCTGCGTTCCGGGACCCTGAAGTCCTCTCTCAGGGCACCGGGAAGGGAGCGCCCCCCTTGCGGACGGGCAGCCTCAGTCGCCGGGCGCCACGAAGGGGGGAAGGGGCGCGGCCGCCCTGAGCCGGGGTCGCTGGGTCCTGCGGCGGCCGCAGGTCGGGTGCTTCGCCTCAGCCCTCCCGCGGAGGGGCGCTCTCGTCAAGGACCAGACGGACCGTTCCAGCCTCGAGTTCTCTCCGGGTGCTGAGATCAGCGGAGGGCCCAGTCTCGGCTCCGAGTCCAGCCATGAGTTGCATGCCTGGGCCGCTAGCGCCGTCCGTGCGCACTCCAAGACCGTCTCCGGGAACTGTCTTCTCCTAGGCAAGGTCTTCCAAACTCGGGGCTTTATCCCCTCCCTCCTCATCTTCGGTCGCACTCTCTTAGCTACTCATTGCCCACACATTGCTCTGATTTACTTGATGTGAATTTAAACTTGGCAGAGCCTAAAGTAAGCCGGGTCCTTTCACCCATCTCCCAGGCTTCTGACCCGAGTTTGACAGTTACTCAGTCCCTCATCCCTCCAGCCTATCAAATCCATCTTTTCCCCGTACTCATCTCAACCAGATTTTTATATCCGGAACATCGCAGAGAGTAGAAAGTGCCCCAGCAGGCCTACCTGTGAGACAGGCCTTGACCCACTGCTGAGGCCACCGCTGAGCCAGCCACCTGTCTCCCTCCTGCAGCTGCTCTCTGCCATCTGAAGCCTGGGGCAGTACTTGTTCTCCCCAGTACCTGTGCCCACAGACTAGAAAGGGAGCGGCTTGTATGCATACCAAGCTGCTCAGTCAGGTCTTTCTGATGCTCGTCCAAATGTGGGAACCACGTTTTTGTGAGGTCCCCAATTTTTGGTTATCGAAACTGGAACATTCAATAGCAATCATTCGGATCCTTGGAGACAGATGTGAATTTGGCTGTGGGATTTTGGGTACAGAGGAGTGCCAAAAGGATATCAGTTAACCCAGAGAAGGCTGAGACGAGCCCATCCTACCTTTCCTGTTCGCAGCTCAAGCCCTGGTTTCTCAAGGAAGCCTTCCCTTACGTCTTACTTATCCTATCACATACACCAGCCTCTCCTAGGAATAGCAGTATCCCCATGCAGACGTATATTCATGTGTGTGGTTATTCTGTTTCCTCCTCAAGAAATGAGGATGGTTAAAAAATTTTTTTCTTAACTTTCTTTTTGATCTGGGGTTTAAGAGTACTTAAATCCCACCCAGTACCTGGCACATAAAAGGCAAGTAAACCCAACAGGATTAACGGCAAGGGCAGATTCAGGGCAGACTACTCCTGGTGAGACAAGGCCTGTCAGAGGAGTATTGAAGTCTGGAAGCTGGTGCCTAATGTGTTATTTTGCTTGATGTTTATTGTTTTACATCCTAAAAGGGCAGGCTTATTAGGAAAAAGAAAAGAGAAGCAGCAGCTTGCACAGACAAGCAGACAGAAAGAACTGCTGCTTTGCAAAGGGAAAAGAAATGCCTGCATCGTCACAGGCCTGCAGAGAGCTGCTGCTTAATGTTTTTGTCCTCTGAAAGCACCAATGAATTTTCATAGACCCCAGAATTTGTCCTCAGGAATATTCCATGTATTAGATTATTCATTCATCAACCAGGCTGTGCCAGAGCTAAAATAAGTGAAATTTTACCCCCATAGGAAGGAACATCATAGGAAATTATGCATTCTGGAATTGCATTCCTAATTGTGGAAGAAACCCAGTCAAGCAAAGAAGAATGATTCTTGCCCTCCACAGAGCTTGCTGGGGCCTATCAACTCTGGTCCTTCTCTCAGCCTCCTGCTGTCATGAATCTAGTCTTACTCTACCCTTAACCTGGACCAGGACTGCAGCTGTCTCACTTGTTCTCTGTGCCGTCTTCCACCCCCTCCAGGCTGCCCATAAATCTTAAGTAACATGCTTCGAGACCAGGAAGTGAGAATCAGAACTACAGATGAAAGCTATAGAAATTATATAATCAGTTTGAAGCAACAAGAAAGCATCTACCACACAGCAGCACGAGTTCAATCCGCAGCCAGGGAGGGGACCCCACATGGCACAGCAGACCTCTCCTGCCTTACCCGCTGCTCCCCTCAGCAGTGGATTTCAGTCGATCTGCCTGTTCTGCTCCCCACTCTGTCTCTGGTGAATCCTCTCACATCCCGTGACTCTGGCCTGTACCCCAGCTCTTGTGCGCAAGATAAATAAATAAATCTTTAAAACAAAATACTCCAAACTTACAGAAATAACAATCAGGTTCACACCATTCCAACTGACCAGATATCAACATGTTGCCATATTACTTCAAATCTTATCCCCCAGCCATTGGTCCTACAATGTTTATATACCTTGCCAACCTACACAAATCCTCTTATTACATAATAGGAAATTGCCAGTAATTGTTATTTTAAAAGATTCTGATTTACATTCAGATCCCAATTTTTTTAAAACTTTGAGTTATAATTTATAGATTAAAAAATGGTTTACAAATTAAAGGGAAATTTAAATCCCGTACGTTTTTTTAAATTACGCTATGAAAAACTGGGGGCCTCCTTTAATGGCGCAGCGGGTTGAGTGTGAAGCATCCGCGGCACAGCAGCGCAAGTTCCATCCCTGGCCAGGGAGTGACCCACATGGTGCAGCAGACCTCTCCTGCCTGGTCCGCTGCTCCCCTGAGCAGTGTATTTCAGTCCATCTGCCTGTTCAGCTCCCTCCCACGACTCTGGTCTGTACCCTGGTCTTGTGTACATAAATAAATAAATCTTTAAAAATAAATAAAATTATGCTATGAAAAACTGGATTACTAATTCTTTTGCAATCAAGTAAAGTTAATTTTGTTTTAAATAGGTATAAAATTGCAGGTCTTAGTGTAAAAGTATATCACCATATAAATAGATTCGGCCTTTCCCCCTTCTCCTTTAAGTCAGATGTCACAGATATAGGCAAAGCTCTGCCTTTAATTCAATCATCTTCATCCCTCCCCAAAGGTAACCGCTCTCTTGCAAGTTGGTGTATGTATTTCCCATGCATCTTTTTGTACTTTTTTCACATACGTGTTTCCCTAAACACTACATGGTATTATTTAGTGCTTTTAAAATGTACATAAATGTCATATCGCACATAACCGTTCATAGTAATTTCAACTTAACATTACGTATATTTTTATGCCCCGCCCACAGTTCGTCTTAAATGAAAGCTTCAGTCAAGTATGCGGCCTGGGCGGGGCCCCAGGTGGGGGCGGAGTCTAGTGGGAGGGGCCACACAAGCGTGGGGCGGAGCCTGGGAGAGCCTGGGCCTCGGGGTGGACGCCGAGGGTCCGTCTGGAAGCTGTCGTCATGGTAGCCGCCGTGGTGTACTTGGTAGCGGCGATTTTGCTTGTTGGTGTTATCTTCTTCCTGACTCGCAGCCGAGGCCGGGCGGCAGTAGGTAGGAGATGCCACCACGCCTGGGCCAGTGGGGTCGCGTTCTCTAGACTCGGCCTTTGTAGGCCGTCGCGCCGCGGTTCACGCGCATGCGCTGCCGTGTGCCCGCGGGGTAGACGAAGATCTGGGTTCCGGACCGCGCTCGCCGCGCGTCAAGTTGGCTGCGCGCATGCGCATACTTGCGCAATGGGCGGGGCATAGCGCTTGGCGGGAGGGGAGCTGCAGTGCTCCTGTGCTCACGGACGGGATGACAGGGAACTTTCCCGGGGACCCTGAAGAGCTTCGCCTGTTGCTTCCCCCGCTCTCCTAACACTGCAGACATCCACATCCAGCAGGGCCAGGCCCTGGCAAATAGACTCCCATCCCTCACTGGAGCTAACTTACGCTCTGCGCCCATTGGAGAATCCGCAGGGGTTTCCCATCCCTCCAATGATGCATCCAAAGCTGGTGCCAAGAGGTGCACTGGACTGCTTCCTGCCTACTCATGAGCAGCAGGCCCTGAAGCTCACCCTTCCCCTTCAAGGAGAGCAGCCATGAACCGTTCTACCTTTTCTGCATTTTGACCAGAAGGCCCTGTCATCAGCGAGGGTACACAGAACAGATACACCTCTCTCCCCTCTCTATCTCTCTCTCACACACACACATAGACACCATGTTTTGCTAGCATATAAAATACGGATTTGTGTGTGTCTTTCATCCTCCCCAGGCTCACAAGCTCCTTCAGAACATCTGTAGACCCCAGAGGAAAGGGGAGACAGGTGAAGCAGGTAGCCAACAAATATAGCTGGGAGAGGAGACTCAGCCCCCTCAATGTGCTCTCTGGTTGGGGTGCCAGGTACAACCATGGCACGTGTTGTTAGGCAAGAAAAAGATGCAGTCCTGTAATGGGCATTCAGATGAGGTTTGGAAAGGTCAAGACTAGCTTCTTGGAGGATGGACATATGTCCTGAAGGTGGCAGGCTTGTGAAAGGCCGGCAAGAAAGGGGGGGCTTGAAGGAGAGAAAGGTGTCAATACTGGCAGGTGATCTTGCTGTGTAGGACCAAGATGTAGGTCTAGGTTGTAAAGGTCCAGTCATCTGAGAAGCTGTGGGCAACAGAAGCCTGAAGAAAGTTGAGAGAAGAATGAAACTTCTAGAATGCTGCTCTGTAGCCATAGAGTGGATGCGGTTCCCAGACAGTATCGTGGTTTCTCTCTTCCCTCTAGTTGGTCAAGAGCCACTGCACAATGAAGAGGAGCCAGGAGTAGCAGGCCGAGGGGCACAGCCTCGGCCCCTAGAACCTGAGGAAATAAGAGCTGGAGGCAGGCCCCGGCGCCGAAGGGACCTGGGCAGCCGTCTGCAGGCCCAACGTCGAGCCCAGCGAGTGGCCTGGGCAGAGGTGGATGAGAATGAGGAGGTGGCCATCATCCCAGGTGAGAGGGGCCCAGCCTAGTGGTGAAAGGACCTCCAGAGCTATGGAAGATTGGGGTATATGAAGCCAGAGGGTGGAATGGGAGAAAACCTGGGACCTGGCCTTTGGTCCTAGAGACCAGAAATTCTGGGCCCTGACCCTGTTCCATTATGCAAACCCCCTCTTCCTTCCTCTTGGCTGTCAGTGTCCAAACAGAAGGACAGGACCTTCAGATTGGCCAAGATCACTCCTCATTCTGTTCCTTATATCCCAGCACCCATCCTGGTGTGGGCACACTGGTTCCCTGGAGGCCTCACCCTAGGACCAGCGAGTCTGATCACGAGCTTCTGTGGTTCCTGGAGTGGGGCTGCCTGTAACCAGGAAGGAGAGTTTGGGGATAGAAACAGTCTATTGTTGACAGAGGCTCCCACAACTCTGGTGCTGGAGGACCAACAGACCTCTTAGGGTTACAGCAGAGAATGTCTCTTCTCCAGTGCTTGGCAGCTGGCTTGAGCCTGAGCCGGGGATATTTAGAACTCTTACCCTTGTGCTCTTGGGAATTGGCTACTTAGGTTAAAAAAAAGGCCCCTGCGGCACCGTTCCTCCTGGCTCAGAGTTGGGGCCAGCAGCCTTCTGCTCAGGCTTCGTCACTTTTAGCTGGTCCTGGGGTAGTCTGGGTTGGAGGCTGTCTTTTTGCTCCGCATGATGGGAGAAGGGGATAACCCTGGCCAGAGTCTGAACAACCCAGAACCCACAGCAGTCCCTGGCCACAGTGAGGATGATTTCAGGTTTGAGATGGGGAGAAAGTTCCCCATGGGATCATCCTTCCTTGAAGTTCTAGCTCCAAGACAGAGTCCAGAGAGCTCTGGAAGCCCAGAGGGCCCTGCCTGTGATTATCAAAACTGAGGTAAGGGAACCTGGAGCTTCTCTTTCTATGGCTATGCAGCAAGTAAAGTTCTCGTCTGTTCTCTTGCCTCATGGTTCCCTGACCCCTCTTCCACATCAAAACACACACACTTCAGAGTATGAATTTCCATATTCACATCAGGTGCTTCAAGAGCGTATACCTGGGCTAGTGACTTTCGCAGGTAAATGGAAAAGGACACCCCCGAGAAGAGAGGGATGGGGGTGGGGTGGATCCATCATCATTGGTCTTCTGTGCCAAGACTTGAAGAGTCTTTTTCTGACTATACTTAGCCCAGGAGGAAGAAGACGGTGAGAAGCCAGTGGAAACTCACGTGTCAGGGAAAATCGGAGCCAAGAAGCTACGGAAGCTAGAAGAGAAACAGGCGCGAAAAGCCCAGCGTGAGGCAAGCAGGGATGGGGTGCAGTACTGGGAAATGGGGAAGGGCCCTGCCTTCCCTGACCTTATGGCAGCTCCTTCCTTCCTGCTCTTTGTACACTGGGCTGGGGCTTGCTCCTTGCCTGGCTGTCGTTCCTGCAACCCTGCTCTGTGGCATTGCTTGCCCTGGCCTGTTTGGGAAGTGGGCAGGCCACAGGTGGGGGTGGAGATGTGTCCCCTATGAAGGCCTCTCTCCAGGCAGAGGAGGCTGAGCGTGAGGAGCGGAAACGCCTCGAGTCCCAGCGTGAGGCAGAGTGGAAGAAGGAGGAGGAGAGACTTCGCCTGGAAGAGGAACAGAAGGTAAGGGAGACCCGTGGTCCCGACTTCTTACCATGACCAGGCGCCTGTGCTTCCATGCAGCTCCCCGACACCTCCGCCGAGAAGGTGGGCCATGGACAAGCACAGGGCCAGGCCCTGGGGCCTGTGCTCTAGTCTGAGCTTGTGTGAAACTGCTGCTAACAGCAGAGCCTGAGTCAGGAGTCTTCATATGTCACTTACTGAGTGTACCGATGGTATTTGAAGAACACTGGGTAGCTGAGAGTTACTTGGGCAGGGTAAGCAAGGAGGAGAGGTTTCAGAGCGCTAAAGGGGGTTGTCTGGATTCTAAGGATCTCACAGCTGTTGAAGGTCATTGTAAGAGATGGTGGCCAGCCCTGTCCAGGGGCCGTGTAGGGCCTGGCGTACGAGAGGTGCACAGGTGACAGAGCCATGCAGAAAAAGCAGTCACTGAGCGTTTGCCGGGCTTCTGAGAACAAGGTGTCCAAGAAAGAGAACATCAGATATGTGGGGTCTGCGGGGTGAGAATCAGGGCTGCCCCAGCAGGGAGTCCATAGCCTGATGCCTTTGGCTTCTCACTGTCCATATTGTCTAGGGAGACTGGATGGCAGAAAGCTGGGTTCTCTTGGGTGCTGTGGTGAGTGGGTAAGAACATGGCAGAGGGGAGGTGCGTTAGCAGAGAGGTTTTTCCCTTTCTGAGTATTGATCCTGCCTGATGCAGCTTAAATATCCTGGGGTTTTTCTCCTTTGCACCCAGTTTCACTTGTTATTAGCATCTCACCTACTGTGGTGTATCACTCACAACTAATGTTGGTGCGTTATTGTTAGCTAAACCCACACACTTTTCTGAATTTTTTTTTTAAGATTTTTTTAAAATTTATTTATGCACACAAGATCTGGGGTACAAGCCAGAGGCGCAGGCGGTGAGAGGATTCACCAGAGACAGAGTGGGGAGCAGAACAGACAGATCCACTGAAACACACTGCTAAGGGGAGCAGCGGGGGAGGCAGGAGAGGTCTGCTGCGCCCTGTGGGTCCCCTCCCTGGCCGGGGGTCAAACTCATGCTGCAGTGGCTGCGGAAGCCCCACAGTGCAGCGCTCAACCCCTTGTGCCACCAGGGAGGCCCATGTTTCTGATTTTATTATTTTATTGGGTTTTTCCCAGTACCCTTTTTCCTCCCTAGGGTCCCAGCCGGGACAGTACATAATAGTTGTCGTGTCTCCTTAGGCTCCTCTGGGTCAGTTTTCAGACTTCCCTTGCATTTGATGAACTTGACAGTTCTGAGAAGTACTGGGTGTGTATTTTGTAAACTGCCCCTCAGTTTGTATTTGGCTGAGATTTTTCTCCTGATGAGACAAGAGTATGGGTTTCTGAGGAAGACTACAGTAGAAGGACCAGCCTTACCACAGCATAGCAAGGGTCTGTTTATCAACTTCATTTATCACTCACGATGTTAACCTCGATCACCTCATCTGGGAAGAGTTACATTTGCCAGATTTCCCCCTGTAATGTTACTCCCTCTTCCTATGCTTTAGAAACAAATCATTACACACACAGCCCACACTTAAGGGGTGGGGAGTTATGCCCCATCTCCTTGAGAAGAGAGACTCTGTAAAAGTGTTTGGAATTCTTTTGTACCAGAAATTTATCTCCTCTCCTTATATCCAGTTGAACTTAGGATATGTGTGTTATACTTGGTATTATAATCTATCACACTCGATTGTTCACGCTTTGCCCATTGGGAGCTTTTTTTGGTTGGCCCCCATGTCCATTTGACATACACTCATGGGTATAAGGTATTTTGTTGTTTTAAGATTTATTTATTGGGGCCTCTCTGGTGGCACAATAGGTTAAGCAACACACTATGAAGCCGATGCAGCCACTGCAGCACGAGTTCAATCCCTGCCTCCAACCAGGGAGGTGACCCACATGGTGTGGCAGACCTCGCCTGCCTCGCCCACTGTTCCCCTCAGCAGTGGATTTCGGTCAATCTGCCTGTTCTGCTCCCTGCTCTGTCTCTGGTGGATCCTCTCACCTCCCACAACTCTGGCCTATACCCCAGTGCTTGTGTGCATAAATAAATAAATCATTTTTTTTAAAGATTTATTTATTTATGCACACAAGCACTGGGGTACAGGCCAGAATTGTGGGAGGTGAGAGGATCCACCAGAGACAGAGCAGGGAGCAGAACAGGCAGATTGACCGAAATCCACTGCTGAGGGGAACAGTGGGCGAGGTCTGCTGCGCCATGTAGGTCCCCTCCCTGCCGGGGATCGAACTCATGCTGCAGTGGCTGTGGATACTTCATAGTGCGGTGCTCAACCCTTGTTAAGTCCACCAGAGAGGCCTCTGTTTCATTTTTTTGAGCACGTGCTTTTTGGCACTGCAAGAGGCTCATTTTGTATAATCCCTGTCCTAACCTTAACTTCATGTTTGGGAAGGATCTTTCTGGGAGCTCTGGAAAGTGTGTTGTGTTAGGGAGAGGCTGTTGCACTCAACGATGGAGGTAGTTGAACAACATGGACAGACTGAGATTTTTTTTTAGAAGTTACAGAAGAAAACAGTAGATGAGACCTGGTTCCTGACCAGGACAGCTGGCCAGGTGGCCCGTGGCCTAGGAGGCGGGCCGAAGGTGCGGGGAGTACATCAGGGTCTGGGTCACACTCAATTGGAGTTGCCTGTGAGACCACCTGGCGGAGTCACAGGGACAGCCATATGCCTTGAGGAGAGATGAGGGTGTGTGCATGTCATGTGATGCCGTAGTGTGACCAGCCAACCCTGGAAGGAGTAGAGGAGAGCAAAGGAGAGGGCTGAGTGATGGTGGAAGCAGCCTGCGTGACTCAAGGAGCAGGAGGAAGGCCAGGAGAGGGCGGGTTCTGGAAGCCCAGGAGAGAAGAAGGACTCGCGAGCTCTGCCAGTGCCTCTGAGAGGACAGGGATGAGGCGTGAGGTTGCCCCGGGTTTGGTGGGACGGCGCACAGGTGTGACCTGAGCGGAGGTGCTTTCCGTGGGGCGGGGTGTGCAACAGCTCAGTTGGAGTGGCTGGAGGAGTGAGTGCGGGTGAGGATGCGGGGCCAGATGTCTGCCAGCAGCGTCCGGACAAGGGAGGGCAAAGGCAGGGGTGGCTGGAGGGCATTGTGGGGTGATCGTGGCAGGGCTTTCAAGGAGGGGTTGCTGGCAGCAGTTGTCTAGGAGGTGGTGGAGCCGATGAGAAGAGGAGCGAGCCGCCCAGCGGGGGCGAGGGGTCGGGGACCGAAGGCGCGCTGTCCCTGAGACAGGCTTAGGTTGTATGTCCTGTGGGGGTATGGAGACCGGAACAGGGGTGGGGTGGGCACCCCTTCCCCAAATAACCTGACCCTTTCATCCTCACGTCTCATAGGAGGAGGAGGAGAGGAAGGCCCGGGAAGAGCAGGCCCAGCGGGAACATGAGGAGTACCTGAAGCTGAAGGAAGCGTTTGTGGTGGAGGAGGAGGGCGTGGGCGAGACCATGACTGAGGAACAGGTGGGCCCCCCACCCTGGGAACACCCTCCCTGCACCCACTAAGGCCAGCCACCCCAGATCAGACACCCACTGCTTCTGCCTGCCTGCCCCAGCCCTCCTTGCCCATCCCCAGGCAGTGAAGGTAGTGGGCGTCAGGCCCAGCAGCTCCTAGTGGCCAGAGACTTGTCCTTAGGGAGATGGTGCGTCTGAAGCCATCACTGCGGGGGGCTCTGCTGCTCATGAAGGCAGCTGGGCGGGCACACAGGTGTCGGACACGACCCCTTCCATCCCTGCGAGGGACGCTCACTCTGATTTCTCTGCTTCTCTAGTCCCACAGCTTCCTGGCGGAGTTCATCAACTACATTAAGGTAAGAAGCCACCAAGAGAGCCCAGGGCCAGCTCCCCGCCTCGCGTGTACAAGCCGTGTGCGTGCCATGCGTGTGCTGTATGCATCCTCTTCAGGGCCTGGAGGGAGCAAACACAAGCGGGAGTGTGGGTGTTTCCCTGAATGGGGGTAGGGGACCCGAGAGAGGCTGAGCAGCCGGGGAGTCCCTCTCATCAGACTCCAAAGGTGGAGCAGGACCTGGGTCTGTGTGGGAGGTGCAAGTCTTTCATCACTTCCTCACACTCAGGATTTGACAGTTTCCCTGCTCTTCAGACCCCACGCTCAGTGAGTCACCGTGTTTTCAAGTTTCATCACATGTGTTTTCAGTCAGTTCTGTCACACGGAGGCTCCACTGAGTTGAAACAAGTGTCCCCTGCCATGTGTTCCTGACCAGGAGCTTGGGCCTTGGGGGACTGAGGTGGGGACAGGGTGGCGGTCCCTTGGGAGCTTGGGGCAGGAGCAGGTGTGGCCCGTTGCGTCTGCAGCCTGCTGTGGCGGCGCAGGCCAGGCCGCTGGATGCTGTTCCGGTTGCATAAGCACGTCCTGCTCTGCTTTGCTGCTAAGCAACTCCTCTCCCACGAAGGATGCGAGAGGGGAGAGGTTTGCAAGTGCAGCTCAGAGGTGCAGAGGCGGCTGAGGGAAGGAGTGCAGAGGGAGCGGGGGCGGCGGTGGGGGTGGTACTAGGGGTGCCAAGAAGCCAGGGCTTGCATAAGCCTCCCCCCACCGCTCCCCAAGAGAGGAGGGTTTCGGCTTCCCAGCAGCTAGGGAATGAGCTCACAGCCTGGGGGCCAGGGGTTCCCAAGTGGGAGAGCACCAGCAGCTTCTTTGGGGTCCTGTTCCCTCAGGCTGTGGCCACGCTCCTCTCGTGACCCCCACTCTCCACCTTGGCACCTTGATGGAGGGCTATGTTGGAGGTCACTGTGCCCGCCTACCCAGTGGGTGGTAACACGAGGACCTGGACCCCAGCCATGGTCTGCAGCTCCCCCTCTGAGGACACCTGCGGAAAAGGCAGGTGCAGCCCTCACTTCCAGCGGCTCTCCCAAGGCTCCATTCTCTGGGGAGTCTCAAACCCTTCCGAGCTTACAGGTCTTTCTGGCTGACCAGCTGGCTGGTCCTGCCGCTGACCACAGGGAGAAGGACTTCTGAGACTCAGCCGCCCATCTTCCGGTCCAAGGGATGGGCCCTTTCCTGTCAGGATTTTAGGACCAGAGGGGCATTTGGGCCGGGACAGTTGATGAGAGCTGAAGTGTCTACGGGGGCATGGGCAGGCGCAAGGAAAGTGCAGCTTGTCCTTGTACGTCCTTCTGGTCAGGGCTGACTTCTCATGTTCCGCCGAGTGCAGGCCAGGCCTTCAGGGACCACCTAGGGTGACTCCATGTTGCTGCCCCAGAGGCCCCAGCGCCTGCTGCCTGCCTTGTAGGTCAAGGCCAGCTGGCCAGGTCACCTTGTGCTTGCCCCCCTCGGCCCGCTGCCACCTGCTTACCTCCCTGATGGCACATTCGGGTTGGCATTTCCAGCAGTCACATGCCATCTGCAGCCGGGGAGGTGTCCCCATGTCCGTCCTCCCCAGCTCGTTGCTATGAAAGGCTCATGGAATTCCAGAGACTGCCTTCTCGAGTCTTCACTGTCTGGGGGAGGGTGGGGGGGGCAGCGTATGTGTTGGGCCAGCAGTGGACCCCTGGTCACCCCCTCTGGAGCTGGAATGTCTACTGGGGGTATGGGCGGGCTCAAGGAAAGCACCAGGCAGTGTCAGCGAGTTATTTTAAGAGTGGACTCATTGCCTCAGAGGGTGTGAAGAGATGGGTGGAAAGGTGTGAGTGTGCTGAGGGTGTGGGGATCTCCGGGCTGGCACTGGTGGACAAAGGCAAGGTAGGAAGGAGCCAGCTGCCTCTGCTGAGACCGTGGCTCATGGGGCCTTTCATCTGTTCCTTCCTCAGCCACCTACTCAGTGTCCCCAAACAGGCTGTGTCAGGACAGGAGCTAGGTCTTGCCCCCCAGTGCATCCCCCACACCTCGGTGCCTTGTCCTGGCAGGGCCTCAGCAAGTTTTGGTCACAGTTTTTTTAAATAGCTTTGGGAGACTGTCATCCCTCCCTTCATCTCTCTCTGCTTCCCTCCCAACCTGTCCGCGATGTTAAAAAGAGGCAGAAAAGGTGGCAGCCAGGCAGCAAGGGCTCTGCTCACGTGGGTGCGTCTCAGCGTGGTCCCCAGCCCAGGACGGGGCCTGTGGGGCGGCTGGTGCTCTAGGGAGCTCTCCCCCTCGAGCGGGGGAGTGAGTGAGTTCGTGAGTCACGTGTCTCTGGACAGGGAAGGTAGGGGAGTGTGTGAGTGAGTGTGTAAGGGGAGCACGCCCCCCCACGGGAATCTGCAGTCTGTCAGCCCCCCCCCCAAGAGGACAGCGCCACATCTAAGAGGGGTCTGGTGCTAAGGGGGTCGCTCAGTCTCAGCCCCTCTCCTTTCCCTTCCTCTCTTTGTAGCAGTCCAAGGTCGTGCTCTTGGAAGACCTGGCTTCCCAGGTGGGCCTGCGGACTCAGGTAAGCCCTGCTTCGTGGATGGTGGCCACAGCGTCTGTGTTCCCTAAAGACAGAGTTGGTGCCCCTTCACTGAACCCCAGCTGAGACTGAGTGGAGTCTAGACTCTCTTGACACCCCAGGAGTCCTGCCTTTCTGTAGATGGAAGACAGGAAGAACAAGGAAGAAGTCCAAATCCTGTCACTCCAGCAGCCCCTATAAACAAAGCAGCCCCGATTTAGTTACCGTGACAACTCTCTCGCAAATGGGCCGCACCAGCCTTCATGGCCAAATGTTGCCACTGCTCCTCTCCTGGCTGGGAAAGAGCCTCTCATGGGGGCCTTATAGGACCAGAGCCCCTTCTCCCCAAGGTCCTTCCAAAGGAGTCACGTTGGGGGGCAGCTGTGAGGGGGAGAGGGGCGCTAGTTGTGGTGGAAGAGAGGTTGCCAATGCCTTTTCTGGGAGTGGCAGTGCCCTGAGAATTACTCTCCTCATAGGACACCATCAACCGCATCCAGGACCTGCTGGCTGAGGGGACTCTGACTGGTAAGAGGAGAGCCAGTCACCTGGCCTTGGCAGTGCCAACGGGGACTTTTTGCAAAGGCAGGATGACCACAGCGGGTAGGGGGAAGCAGTGAGCAGAACACAGTGGCAGGGAGGCCTGCAGAGGCCTGCAGATGCGTTGGGGTGGCTTGGACAGGCGGGAAAGGCTGACTTGGCTCACCTAGCCAGGATTGGGTGCAGCCTGGAAAAGGCCAGCCACCAGGGCTGAAGGCCGAGCCAGCTGGAAAGGGTGGAGGGTGGGAGGGCTCAGCATTCAACCTGTTTTTCCCTGCAGGTGTGATTGATGACCGGGGCAAGTTCATCTACATAACCCCAGAAGAACTGGCTGCTGTAGCTAACTTCATCCGCCAGCGGGGCCGGGTGTCCATCACCGAGCTTGCCCAGGCCAGCAACTCCCTCATCGCTTGGGGCCAGCAGCCCCCTGCCCAGGCCCCAGCCTGACCTAGCCCTTCCCTCTCGGACTCAGAATCGGCACGGCTTACCTACAATTTTACCTCTCCCCGCCACCCTGGGGCAGTGATGACGCGTGTCCAGGCAGTTGCAGATTAAAGGCCTGTGAGCATTGCTGAGCTTGGTGTGGCTTGGTGTGGCAGAAGGCCTGGCCCGGGATCCCAGATGAGCAGGTGAAATCTAGGCTTCAGTGTATCCTGCGCTGGGGAGAGGGTGGAGGGAGGAGGATCCTCTGGAGGCAGAAGGGAGTTCCATTCTTATGCATTCATTCATTCAAGAAAAACATACTGAGCTTTTACTGTGTTCCTTTGTGCACTGAAAGCCCAACCCCCAAGGCCTGGTGAGGTCTTTGTCTTCTTCCCCCCATTGCTCAGAACGGGAAACCTTTTGGACCACTGTCCCATCACTGGGAAGGAAGGTCTCACTGTTTTTTTTTTTTTTTTTAAAGATTTATTTATTTATGCATACAAGCACTGGGGCACAGGCCAGAGGTGTGGGGGGGTGAGAGGATTCACCACAGAGAG
>JAGFMF010011769.1:8392634-8414683 GCA_019455555.1 Galemys pyrenaicus
CCCCTCTCTGGCCGGCAGCAGGGATCGAACTCGTGCTGCAGTGGCTGCGGTCTGCTTCATAGTGCGTTGCTTAACCCACTGCGCCACCAGGGAGGCCCGGTAACTGAAACTTAATGCTCCTATTATTTTATTGCCCTTTATTTCTCATCAGTGAGGTAATTCAGGTCACTTTGTTGTCATGCTAAACTGTACAGTTCATATCACAGTGTGCTTCTGTGGACACATCCATTTTGGCAGTGGCTTCATCCCTTTATAGTTTGTGTCTGTTGCCTCTATTATAATAGACCATAGTAATAAATATGAATATATGAGAAATTATTGAAAGTGTAACCCATCGTTGGGACATGCTCACTTCTGCACCTCAGGTATCACTGCTGGGGAGTAGCATCTCAGGAGAGGAAAAGCAGGCAAATGGTAAATAAAGGACACATGGGAAGTTCAGGGCTCCAAGCCAGTTCACGCTAAATTTCATTTAGCCACCAAAAATGATAGTGTAAAAGTTAAGGCTTTCTGCTGGACAGATTTACCCCAGCTTTTATAAAAAAAAAACTGACAACATTTTTGGAATCTATATTTTCATAAAATTCATTAAAGATTTGGTCATAACCATAAGTCCATGATGCAATAGTCATTTTATTATACTGCTTGGGGCTTTAAGGACAAATAATTTCACAAATAGGTGTGCATATATAAAACTCACTTAGGATGGTGGTGGGTGGTGGCGACTTGTATTCCTTTACACTTCCTAATATCTTGCATTGAGGTTTATTCTGTATAGGTACAGCTAAGTCTCTGCTAGTATCATAAACAACACATCAATTATGGAAAAACAGAAAAGAAAAATGTTACAGGAAGACCATGGTGGGGGGCCTCCCCTGGTGGCTCAAGGAGTTGAGCACCACACTGTGAAGCTATCCACAGCCACTGCAACACAAGTTCAATCCCCAGCCAGGGAGGTGACCGACATGGTGCAGCAGACCTCTCCTGCCTTGGCCACTGCTCCCCTCAGCAGTGTTTTTCAGTGGATCTGCCTGTTCTGCTCCCCACTCTGTCTCTGGTGAACCCTCTCACCCCTCACACCTCTGGCCTATACCTCAGTTCTTGTATGCATAAATAAATTAAAAATCTTTGGGGGGGGGAAAAAAGAAAGACCATGGTGGGGAAATAGAAAATATAAAAGAAACCATCTTCTATCTTAGGTAAAATTTGCAATCAGTTAACAATAGTGGCAGAAAGGAGAAAATAGCCTAGTAAATGTATTTCCCCTTAAACTTTTTTTCCACAGATTTTGTGTGTGTGTGTGTATGTAAACATTAGCTAATAAGCTTATAAAACAGCTTGTAAAAGGTCCCAACCTACTTGGATCATAAACATTTCAGTTATAGTTTTATACTGGTCTAGATAACCCCTCTGATCTTTACTAGTTATTCCTAGGATATTTTGGTCCAATTCCAGAGGTTCTTATTTCCTCATAAAGTGAGCATAGCTGTTAAAAGCCTTAGTACAAACATCTAGGCTTCAGGATGCATTGAAGTGGTTTGCTAGTCCCCCAACTTGACATTGGCAATAACTGCCCCCTCATTGCAGAGAGGCAAGCCCAAGTCATGGCACAGAAGGAAGCAAGCCCCCTCTGGATAACTTGGTGGGAGACTTCAGAGGATCACAATAGTTTGCTAATTTGATGGGTTTTTATTTGCATCCCTTCAGCAGGGCTGAAGCTGTTTTCCACTGCTTCTTGGCCTTTTGTATTCTGTGAATGATCTATTTCTATTTTTTACCCATTTATCTATAGACGCAGCATTTTTGCAATATCATCATTCATCATCAACAAATGAATGCTGAGTGTCTGTTACACCCTTGCATTAGTTTTCCAGTGCTTCTGTAACAAATCACATATTTAGTGATGTAAGACAACACAAATTTATTATGTTACAGTTGTAGGTTACAAGTATGACACAGACCCTACTGGGTTAAGAACAAGGTAGGGAGAGCTGTATTTCTGGAGGCTCTTCCACCTTGGAGAGGTCACCCACATTCCTTGGCTCAGGGTTCCTTTCATTCATCTGTAAAGCCAGGTCTGTTGCAATGCTAAGCAGTCTTCCATAGTCACATTTAACCCCCACACACTCCTGCCTTTCCTTTCCTTTTTTTTTTAAATTGAAGGTATTTGTACGTGTGTGTGAGATGGAGGATAATGACATGACATGTGTAGAAGAACTGGGGTGTAGACCAGAAGTGTGGAGGTGGGGGTGAGAGGAGTCACCAGAGATGGAGTGGAATGCAGAACAGGCAAATTTACTGAAACCCACTGCTAAGGGGAGCAGCAGGCAAGACAGGAAAGGTCTGCTGTGCCAAATGGGTTAGCTCCCTGGCTGGGAATTGAACTCAGGCCATAGTGGGTGATGACAGCACTGAGACTTAATCCCTACACCACCAGGGAGACCTCTGCTTTTCTTTTCAAATTTTAAGTAACTTTGTCATTAAATGGTGATGGAGGAAAGAATAGAAAACCTAAAGGAGGCATCACAAGACTAAAACCTGACTCACACAGGAGGTGGGGGTAGAGGGGATTAACTATAGAAATCAAGATCCTAGGCAACAGTGCCTTATCATGAGGCATAAGACCCAAGCAGGTACCAGACTGCTGGAGGGAGTGTCGGGAGCACAGGCCAGAGAGTAAAGATAATGGAGATTGCCCACTGTGGAGTTTCCTGTCTTTTTCTGCTTCTGCATACTTAAACCAAAATCACCAACAGTCTAACCACTCACAAAGATGAGCCCCTCGTTTCCAAAAAAACAAGGGGTTAAGCACCAAACTATGAAGCAGCCCCAGCCCTTGCAGCCCAAGTTTGATCCCTGGCCAGGGGGGTGACCCACATGGGAGAGCAGACCTCTCCCGCCTCACCTGCTGCTCCCCTCAACACTGTACTTCAGTAGATCCACCTATTCTGTTCCCCACTGTGTCTCTGGTGAATCCTCTCACCACCACCCCCCCCACACACACACACCTCTGGCCTATACCCCAGTTTTTGTATAAATAATTTTTTAATGCTTTTTTTTTTAAAGATTTATTTATTTATACATACAAGAGCTGGGGCACAGGCCAGAGTCCAGGTGAGAGGATTCACCAGAGACAGAGCGGGGAGCAGAACAGGCAGATGGACTGAAACACACTGCTGAGGGGAGCAGTGGGCAAGGCAGGAGAGGTCTGCTGCGCCATGTGGGTCCCCTCTCTGGTCGGCGGCAGGGCTCGAACTCGTGCTGCCGTGGTGGCTGCGGTTTGCTTCATAGTGTATTGCTCAACCCACTGCGCCACCAGGGAGGCCCAATAAGTAATTCTTAAAAAAAAAGAAAGGCTAAACCCTAAGGCTGTTCCCACAAAGGTGCAGCTCTTTCTGCCCACTTATGTCCATTTAAGTGTACTTTATTCTTCTTCCCCTTTCTCTAATAAACCTTAAATCTAATTAACGTCTCTGACTTGTGGAAAAACTCACCTGCAAAGCTCACCCTGCGAGCTCTGGTGAAACAAGCTCAAAGGATTAGGACTAGGACCTGTTCGGAGGCCTTCATTCTGCTTATGTGACTATTAAAGTGCTGATACGGGATTTATTTTTGTTAAAGATATATTTATGCACACAAGAACAGGGTGCAGGCCAGAGGTGCAGGGATGTGAGACGATTCACCAGAGACAGTGGGGAACAGAACAGGTGGATCTATTGAAATACACTGCTGAGGGGAGCAGCAGGTGAGAGAGGAGAGGTCTGCTGTGCCATGTGGGTCCCCTCCCTGGCCGGGGATCAAGCTCATGCTGCAGTGGCTGGTGATAGCTTGATAGTGCTGAGACTTACCCCTTGTGACACCAGGGAGGCCCCGCTCCTCTTCACCCATTGTTGGAGGGACTCCCACACTAGGGTTACATGGCCACACAGTATACGACACTGGGCAGGTGAGAATGACCTGCCAACATACACTCACAGCCTGGGGGGCGAGGACACCACATGCCACACAGTTACACTAGATTGGAAATATAATGAACAATCAGGTTGTGGGGGGCAGGCTTTGTAGCACAAAGAAGAGGGTGCCTTCTGATTCCTGTAGGGGATATGACTGGCTGGTGTGCATGATTACAGGAGCTGGCCGAGAAATGAAACCTGCCACTCAGAGGTAAGCAGGAACTGTACCTGGTTCATCTCACCACCCCAAGTGAGACTGTCTGACTAGGGTGAGCCATTCAAGGCCCCCCAATTAGACCAGATGTCAAGGTAGTACAAAATACTGAATCTTAATTTGTACTGTTCCCAGTTAATAATGAGGATTCTTTTTGGGTGCTGATTTTATAATGACTTTTTGACATCTATCGTTGTAAGGATTGCTTTTTCTTATTTAACAAAACTCATGGGTGGCTAATTTTGTGTACAATAATATTTAACTTTATTTCCTAGAGTCCTATTTAGGGCTTTCTCCCTGAAACTGAGACGTATGACTGGTTTGGAGTTTCCCTTTGTATGCTGTTTATTGGGAATTGGTGTCAGAGGAATTTCGGCTTCATAAAATGAAGTATTTAGTTTTTTTGGGTTTTGGAACAGAACTACAGGATGAGGATCATCTCTTCCCTGAAAGTTTAAGAAAATTCATCCAGTAGATAAGTCCAGAAACTTTTTTGTATTTATTTCTTGGATAATGTTTCAACAACTTTCTTAGTCTTGTAACTTTAATTTCCCAGAAAATGGTCTGCTTTATCAAGGTTTTATTATGCATTAGAATAGTCAGATATAGGGGCCTCCCTGGTGGCGCAGTGGGTTAAGCAATGGACTACGAAGCAAACCGCAGTCACTGCAACACGAGTTCAATCCCTGCTGCCGGTCAGGGGGGTGAGGGGGGTGACCCACATGGTGCAGCAGATCTCTCCTGCCTTGCCCGCTGCTCCCCTCAGCAGTGTTTCAGTCAGTCTGCCTGTTCTGTTTCCCACTCTGTCTCTGGTGAGTACTCTCAACCCATACCTCTGGTCTGTACCTCAGTTCTTGTATGCATAAATAAATCTTTGAAAAAAGAAAAAAAGAATAGTCAGATATAGCAGTCTCTCATTTCCCTGCTGTTCTTATGTAAAACCACATTCTCTATGAAATAGGAACAGAGAATTATAAAGAGAGATTAAGTTGACAGGGTGGAAAGGTAGGGGGTGGAAATTGGCTAAAATGAAAGGAAAATAAAACAAGTAGACTTTAATGTTTTATTGGAGAAAACAAGTCATACCTTTGACTCTGAGGAAAACAATCTATGATGCTGAAAAAAAACAAAACACTAAGATATTCTCTCAGGAGACAGAGAAAAAAGACAGTTAATTGACAATGATGATCTAGTGTGATAATTTTAGTGGAGAAAAAAATTCTGTATATAATGGACAGGAACATATTAGAAGAGACCTTTATAAGCAGAAAAGATGTCTTTTGCTTCTGGGACATTAATTTAAAACGGCATGGGGAGGGGGAGGGTTGAGGGTGGATGGAAGCACGGGGGACTGAGGTGATAGTGCACTGGTGATATGGTGATGGGGAATACATGGGGATTACAATTGATGTCAAATATATATAAATAAATTGATTAACTTAAAAAGGCATACACATTGGCAAAATGTTTGAATTTTAATAGTAAAGAAAAGCCAGATTTGCCAGGTGTGCTACCATTTTAAGTGATGGAAGACTGGGATAAAGACAGGAGTTTCTTGAGAGAAAAAGTTTGAGATTGGACTTTTCTATAAATAGTCAAGTCACCCTTTGTGGGTAAAGATAGTAGAAAGGCATTCTCACCTAGGGCAAAGGCTTAGAAAACTTAACATTCAGCAGTTCTCCATGAAATCACCAGTCAAGTGAGAGCTGGGTCAGGATGAGGAGTGGAAAAACTGGAGCATAAAAACCTGGCAGCGACATTGATGCCAATGAAACAACCAGCAAGTGGTAAAAACAAAGAAAAAAAAAATGAGGATTTCGTTGCTTAAAAAAGTAAATAAAGGCTGGATCTATCATCCTGGTTTAAAAGGATAAAAGCAGGTGTGAGAACAGCAGGCCAGCAGGTAGAAAGGAACATTAAATTCTTATTACATCAAGAGGAAGTCATTGTCTTTAATAATTTGTTAAATATAAGCCGTATTTGTATGTGGTACCCTTACAGACGAGGACTGAAAACAGGCTTTCTGCTTTGGAAATCACTACAGAAGATGAAAGCAAGGATGGAAAAATTCAGAAAATAGCAAGAAATAAAAACTGAAATAGAATGACGACGGATGGCAAAACAAATCCGGCACAGCAGCTGAGATGCCAGGGGTTAAGTCCCAGCTGGAGTAGGGGTGCCACAATTTTTAGGTTAGACCTTTCCTGCCTCCACGCTTCTCCAAAGCTGCGCTAAGGTCAGGTTTGCGCCCTCGCCCCACTCAAGGCTCAGGCCTACATCCAGGGCGACTTCTGGCTCCCGGTCGTCCTTCCAGGCACTCTCCGACCTCTGCGCGGCATAGGCTTGGGCAGCAGGTGCTGGGGGCCGGGGCCGGTGCCCGCACTCCCTCGGATCCCGCGAAGCAGCGTGGGGCCGGGCCCAGGCCTCACACGGGGGGCGAGGCACAGGAGAAGACAAACTTGCAGGACCGTAATGGAACATCTTTCCCTAAGGCGCTCGTCTCACGCTCGCCCACCACTGGCCCCCCCCCCTTTTCCTCCTCCCGGGCGGGGAGCCGTGCGAACAGCAAGTTGGAAACCAGCTCCGTGCCCCGCCGGACCGCGGGCCGGCCCCCCACGGCCCCCGCCGGCCGGGCAGTGGCCCCCGCGCCGCAGCGCATCTCCCCCGGCGGGCGGGACCCACCTGCGAGGCCGGCCCCGCCCCCACCTTGCGGTCTCGCCGCCCCGGGCGTGCGCTGGAGCCGCGTCCGCAGAGGCGGGAGGCCGAGGATCGGGCTCCGCGTTCGGCGTCCGAGCCCCTTCCTCAAGCCGCAGGGGCTCCGCCGTACTGCCAAGAACACGGGGCTCAGGAAGGGCGCGGTCTGACTGGATCTGTCGGAAGGCGGGACCCCAGGGCCAGAGGGACTCGGGGGAGACCCGCCGAGCCCGGAACGGGTAAAACCGAGGGGTCCCACGCGCAGGCGGGAACGCGGCCACCCAGGGGTTAAGGCGCTGCGCCCCGCCCCGGCCCGGGGATTGGCGGCCCAGGGGGGCGTGGCTGGAGGGCGGGCCCGCGTTTGCCGCAGCCGCGGGTGGGCGGGGCCCGGGCGGGGAGCGGGAGGGGCGCGGAGCCGAGCCGGGCCCGCGCCTCGCGCCCCGCCGGGCGGGCTTCGGGCTGCGCCAGCAAGCCGAGCAGGTAGCGCCCGCGCCGGAGACCCTGCGCCGGACCCTGAGGCTACGAGTAAGTGAGGCCGGCCCATCCTGGCGCCCCTCCCAGCTCCGACTTGCCACGGTGCGCGCTGCACCGCGCGCCTGGTGCGACCAGACCCGAAGCTGGGGAGGGGGCGCGTCCCGCAGCTGGGGTCCCAGGGGGGAGGGGAACGGAGATGAGGCCGATGATGTCATGGATGCTTCGGCGGGCCCGGGGGGAGGTGGCGGCCGGAGGGGGTGCGGCCCGGATTATGTCACCTCTTCCCTCTGCGCCCCGCCCCCCGGGGCCACACACGTTGGTGGGGAGGTGCGGGCAGTATTTCCCCCACCGCAGAGACCTGCGGGCACCTCCCCAGGACGTCCTGTGGTCCGGCTCTCTATTTGTTGGTGCTGCGGGCCGTGGGATGCTGGTGAATGGCGAACCCTCATCACCCCCCTCCTCCGTGCGGAGGCTCGTGTGTGCACGCGTGTGTGTGAGATCCGGGTGTGGGGGGGGGCGCTATCAGCTCCCTCAGCCCTAAAACATTGGCATCATTAGAGCCAAAATCTAGGAGGTGAACCCCTTACCCTGTTTTCGCCAAGGGAAGATGAATCTCCTCTCATACATCCCAACCAAGAAGTTCTGGAGACCTCCCCACCCCGAAAAGCCCTATAATGCTACCCCCTGCCCTTCCTCCCTCGGTCCTTCTTCCCAGAAGCCCTTCCTGATTTCCCTGTCCAGATGCATTGCCTCTTTACATTGCTTATAACTAGCATTTGCACATGCATTCTTTCTGCATCTCCTCAGTGCCAGGGCCCAGAGACCTTCAAGACTCTGCCATCTGTCCCCTGGGGCACCCACAAGTCGGCCTGGGCAAGCCTCAGAGTGAAATGTCCCTGGAGTGGGTGAGCCAAGTGCTACAAGACCCCTCCCCTCTAGGGACCATGGGATGCTTTCCTGGGAGGTTGCCTTTGACCTGGCCCTTGAAGGTTGTAGGATGGGCACAGAGCTGGACAACGGACTGTGCAGAGTAAGGGGCCCAGGTCAAGAGAAAGGGAATGCACCACAGGAGAGGCCTTGGGAGTGCTGCTGCAAGCTCTTCTATGATCTGGGGCCTGAGAATGCCAGGCATTTTTAGAACACATTTACTTAAGAATCCTGTAAGGTAGGTGTGAGAACCTGGGGTGAAATAACCTGTGAGCCTTTCCACCCCTAAGCAGTGGAGCTGGGATTTACGCTTGGAGCTGATGCCTCCAGAACTCTGTCCACTGCACTTAGTGCCCCTCAAAGAAGAATCTGGGCAGGACAAGGACAAGATGGGCTTTGCCTTTAGGAAGAGGCCCCTGGCAGCTGTGACAGGTAGGGAGTGCAGGGCAAAATAGCCCCGTGAGGTGCCCCCAGAGAGGGTGCAGCAGGAAGGGCTGCTGAGATCTTCAGGGGTGAATGGGCTGGACTTGGAGTCTTTGAGACCCTGAGAGAAGAGTGAAGTGTCCCTAGTTTTGGGGAGTGAGGGTGGGGAGGGGGGTCACTGATGAACTAGATGGTCCCTGTAGGTTGGCAGGCCCTGCCCATATAACCCCCCAGACATTGTCCCTTTGGCCCCCTTTGTGATTGTGCTGATGTCCCCAGCATGAAGGGTTGACGGGCCCACCAGGCAACAGACTGCCACTCCAGGTTGCTGGGATGCGACACCCCTCATACCATGAGGCTGACTTTGTGTACCACACACCTGGCCAGCACCGTGACCCGAAGACCAAGCTCAAATCCTTCCTCTGAGCTAGGTTTCCTGAGAACATGCCTTCCTTGTCCTGCCAGCTGCCTGCCCAGATTTTGAGAAAAGAAACTGCCAGAGCCCAGGCTGGGGAGAGAGAAGGTGCAGGAAATACTTAACATGGGGTTGGCCATGACAGGTTAGAATCTGGCAAGAAGCTCTGTGGGATGTGATGCTCCAGGGAAAGCTGCTGTGGGTTGGCAGTCAAGGGTTCGCCAGGCAGAGCTTGGGCAAAGGAGGCCCAAGAGACAGTCTGGGACTTCATTTCCATCAGGACTGGGGCATCTGAGCCTGGCTGGGGAGCACACACTCCAGGGAAACAGTGGGCAGTGTGGCACGCGACTAACCTCGGCCTACAGTAAGTCTTTCTGCATTGCACACGAGGTGGTGTTTTTGCTGCACCTGACAGTTTACCGGGCACGTGCGCAGCGGCCACTACCCCTGGCACTCTAGCAATCACCACTTCTGAGGGTTGCTGCTGCTCACATCCGGGCCCTGCCACAGCCCTCTTGCCTAGCTCTCTAATCTCACCCTTAGCGCCTTCCTCCAGCACATCAGCACACTCAGTTTTCTACCGTGAGTCTATTAAAATTAGAAAAGAGCCCTTGGAATCCTAACCGCCTTAAATGACTGCCTTCTTGGGCCTTCTCTCAGAGCAGGACACTCTCCCATCTCTCCCTCCAGACTCCTGACCACTGTGGTCTTGCTTGGCCTTGGAGCACTTTCCTGAAACAGTCCTCTCTTGGACACCAGTGATGTTTCCACCTGCCAAATCCAGGGCACACTCTCCAGTCCCAGTTTCTCCGACGCCTTTTTAACACTGGGACTCCACATTCTTGACACTCCTCCGACCCCCCATCTTTGTCCCAAGGTCTGCCTTCTCCTGCCTTTTCTCTGCTCCCACACTGTTTCTCAGAGTTGTGGGGCTCTGCCATTCTAGTTCCATGCTCGCCCCACCCATACTACCCCTGAATGCTAATGACCCCAGTCTTTCTTTCCATATGGTATGTGAAAAATATCTTTCTCTGATCTGCCCCAAAGCACCTATTTTATCCTTCCTCCCCCTGGCATGTTTAGGGTGTCATATCCACCTTGGTGCCCCAGCCCAGATTCCTCCTTGCCCCCACCTCCAGAACCCCCTCAATAAGACATTTTGCTAGTTTTCCAAACCCCATCCAGGCCGTCCCACTGGTTTCAAACCTCTGGCCACTAAGCTTCCATCCTCCCAGGCTGCGCCATTGCACCCAGAGCTGGCAAGAGAAAAGTGGGTCATGCTTAGGGTGCGAGGGGGAATTCCGTGCTGAAGGAGCGGAGCGGCTGGAGTGTGTGGGGCTGGAGTGTGCTGGGGGCAGGGACTAGGGTGAGTCGGGAGAGGCACCCAGGGCATAAAGGTCGGAGACACTCACTTCGGGCCTTGTGTACTTGCTGTCCTGCACATAAATTGCGCCCCAGGTGCCTCTTGTTTCACTCTAGTCTGGACCCTACATGTGGGAACTGACTGGCCCAAGGGAGGAAGGTGGTGAAGTGCTGTGCTGGGGGTGGGGGGGGAGGCGCTGAAAGAATGGAATTTTACAGAAGCAGTAGGTTGGTGGTAAACTTCTAACCACCTAGGGCTGTTACTCCAGTGTGGTGGCCTGGAGAATCCTGAAGGGCGAGAGTTTTGTCGTTTTGTCAGGCCCCAGTGCTGGGGCCCGACAGGACTAGGACAGCCTAACCGTAGGCATCTGGATTGAAGACCCACAAAGCACAAAGCGTGGGGGTGCCACCGGGTCCCCTTCACTTTGGTGGAGAAGGAGCACTCCCTGCGTGCTTTCTGATGGGAGTAGGGGTAAAAGCCTGAAGGGAGCTCCCTGCCATCTCTGGCAAGTGCATTTGAGTGTCTACACCTGCAGCAGGCACTGCCTGCTGCCCCTGACCAGCTGGATTATGCGGATCTCTGAGGCAGGTGTTCCCAGGTGCGGACTTGAGACAAAGGAACCAGGAAGTGGGGCCTCCCTGAGCACAGGTAACCCGAGGCCCTGCTGGCTCTGCTCCCCCCTGCTCCTGTGGGCTGGACTTGGGGGAGGAGGGGCGCACACCCACAAAAGGAATTCACCGTGAAATGAGCGGGGTCAAGGTCCACAGCGGGGTGAATGGTGGGGGGGGGCAGCAATCCAGGAAGTCTTCCCGGTGGCAACGAATTCTTAGCAGGGTTCCGTAGCGCGGAACCCTCGCGGGCGCCGCTGGGTGCGCAGACCTCGCCCCTCCCCCGCCCACCTGTGGGAACCTCGAGTGGGGAGGGAGGCGCGGCCGGCGCCCGCAGCTGGCAGCTCGGCGTCTCTGCCCCTGCCGGCCAGCTGGGGGCCCTCTGCCGAGGTCCTGGCCGAGCGGAGGGGGCCCTCTCGTGCCAGGTCCCCTCGCGGTGGAGTTGGGAAGACCTCCGGAAGGGTCCCCCAGCCGTGCGCTGCAGCCGCGGTCCCCGAGGGTCTGTTGGGGGGCTCGGCGTGCCGGTGGTGGCGCCCCCCAGCGACTCAGATGAGCGCCGCAGCGGCAGCTCCCGTCCACCCACCCGGCCAAGACCTCGGTCCCCTCCGGCGCCTGCCGCCTCGGGGCACCTGGCGCGGCGGCTCCGCGAGGTAGGTCCCTTTCCTCCCATTTCGCAGAGGAGAAAACTGCTGCCCGCGATGGCTCAGTCGGTCGGTGCAAAGTCGCGCAGCTGGTTCGGGTTCGGGCCCAGGCCCGACTGCGAGAGTGAGGCACATGGGCCCTGCAGACCGGGCCTGCGAGGATCCCAGGCTTAAGAACGCTCGGCCGCCCCCACGCCCCCAGCCCCCTGAAAAGGCAAGAAGAGCCTGCGCCGGTAGTGAGCCTTCACTTCTGATCTTGACCGCAACAACCTAGGTTAGGGGGCAGGGAGGAACCCCTAGCTAGAATTTTGGGGTAGGGGGTGGGTTAAGGTAACTTCTTAGTTCCCTAATGGATTCAGATATGGCTGACCCCTTCCAATCCCTTCTCCTCAACCCTGGGGTTGGGATATAGGGGCCCAGACCCGTGCTAAGGAACCCCTACTTACTGGGCTGTGTAACTAAGAGTTGAGGGGGTCACTGAGTCTGGGAGGCTCATGCAGAGGTGGGGTCTCCGTGGCCTTTGAGCTTTGCAGAGCTGAGCTGAGCAGAGCTGGGGGTAGGTGCATGGTACCCTTGGGGTAGGGTTTAGCTGGCTGGTCACTGGCAGCTCCTGCACCAGCTCTCCTATTCTCTTGCACCTTCCCATCATCGGGGGTGTCTGGGAACTCTCATAGCCATTTAAAGAAGGGGACTCTGAGGGACGGGGTGGGAGGTCGTGGGAGTGGGGGTGGGTTCTGAACTGTCTCTGCTTCCCCACTGTGCCCGCAGTGCCCGCCTGGCGTAGTCATGGCGAAGCTGGAGACACTCCCTGTGCGCGCCGACCCAGGCCGGGATCCTCTCCTGGCCTTCGCCCCCCGGCCCTCTGAGCCTGGCCCCCCAGACCCTCGCCTAGCCATGGGTAGCGTGGGCAGTGGGGTGGCCCATGCCCAGGAATTTGCCATGAAGAGCGTCGGCACCCGCACAGGGGGTGGGGGCAGCCAGGGCAGTTTTCCTGCCCCCCGAGGCAGTGGCAGTGGGGCCGGCAGGGAAAGGCCAGGCCGCTACCCCTCAGAGGACAAGGCTCTCGCCAATTCCCTCTACCTCAATGGCGAGCTGAGGGGAAGTGACCACACAGATGTCTGCGGCAACGTGGTGGGCAGCAGTGGTGGCAGCAGCAGCAGCGGCGGCAGTGACAAGGCCCCACCACAGTATCGCGAGCCCACCCACCCACCCAAACTCCTGGCCACCTCTGGCAAGCTAGACCAGGTCAGTCCCCAGGACCTTTTCTGGGGGCAGGAGGTAGTCCAGAGTGGAGCGTGAAGTGGGTCTTCTTGGAGGTTAGGTTGTAGGGGGGTGAGGGCAGAGGCTGAGCTGGGGAGCCAGAGTGGGGCCTTGGGGCCGAGTCCAGCTGGAGGGGTCTAGCGCAGAGACCTGGCGTGGAGGAGGAGAGCCAATGGGCATGGGAGATGGAGCTGAACAAGTTGGCCATCGAGAAGAGGCTGGGGCAAAGTTAAGGCCCCACCTGATGCCCACGCCCCCTTCCTTGCTTTTACACAGTGCTCAGAGCCGCTAGTTCGGCCTTCAGCCTTCAAGCCTGTTGTACCCAAGAACTTCCACTCCATGCAGAACTTGTGCCCTCCCCAGACCAACGGGACCCCTGAGGGGCGACAGGGCCCCGGTGGCCTCAAGGGTGGACTGGACAAGTCTCGGACCATGACTCCGGCAGGCGGGGCTGGGGGTGGCCTCTCAGACTCAGGCCGGAACTCACTCACAAGCCTGCCCACCTACAGCTCCAGCTACAGCCAGCACCTGGCGCCCCTCAGTGCCTCCACCAGCCACATCAACCGCATTGGCACCGTCAGCTATGGTAGTGGCAGCGGGGGTAGCAGCAGTGGGGGCGGGCCAGGCTACCAGGACCTGGGCACCTCTGACAGCGGGAGGGCCTCCGGCAAGAGTGGGTCATCCTCATCCATGAGCCGATCTGGCCACCTGGGATCGGGGGAGGGTGGAGGCGGAGGCCTGCCGTTCGCGGCCTGCTCCCCTCCCTCGCCCAGTGCTCTGATCCAGGAGCTGGAGGAGCGCCTGTGGGAGAAGGAGCAGGAGGTGGCAGCTCTGCGACGCAGCCTGGAGCAGAGCGAGGCGGCCGTGGCCCAGGTGCTGGAGGAGCGGCAGAAGGCATGGGAGCGCGAGCTGACCGAGCTGCGGCAGGGCTGCAGCGGGAAGCTGCAGCAGGTGGCCCGCCGCGCCCAGCGAGCCCAGCAGGGCCTGCAACTGCAGGTGTTGCGGCTGCAGCAGGACAAGAAACAGCTGCAGGAGGAGGCTGCCCGGCTGATGCGACAACGGGAAGAGCTCGAGGATAAGGTGGCCGCCTGCCAGAAGGAGCAGGCTGACTTCCTGCCCCGGATGGAGGAAACTAAATGGGAGGTGCGGGCTGGGGCCTTGGACCTTCTCCCCCGTGTCCCTCAGAGAAACCCAGAATGCTCGCCCATCACTGGCACAACAGAGGGCGGGCAGAGGGACGGACAGAATGCAGTAGGCGTGTCTGAGGGCCTGTGTGAGGTTAGCCATGTGGGTCCTGTCCGAAGCTGCAGAGTGCACTCCATGGTGTCATTCAGCCGACCTTGAACCCTGGGGAAGCTTGGTGCTTTGGGGCTAGCTGTGAGGGTGAGGGTGGGGGTGAGCAGAATGCTAACTTCACCCTGTCTTCTCCCCTGCCCCTGCCCAGGTGTGCCAGAAGGCTGGGGAGATTTCCCTCCTGAAGCAGCAGCTGAAGGACTCGCAGGCAGACGTGTCCCAGAAGCTGAGTGAGATCGTGGGCCTGCGCTCCCAGCTCCGGGAGGGCCGGGCTTCGCTGCGGGAGAAGGAGGAGCAGCTGCTCAGCTTGCGGGACTCCTTCGGCAGCAAGCAGGCCAGTCTGGAGCTGAGCGAGGGGGAGCTGCCCGCGGCTTGCCTCAAGCCCGCACTGACCCCTGTGGACCCGGCTGAGCCCCAGGACGCGCTGGCCACCTGCGAGAGTGATGAGGCCAAGATGCGCCGTCAGGCGGGGGTGGCTGCTGCCGCCTCCTTGGCTTCCTTGGATGGGGAGGTGGAGGCTGGGGGGGAGAACGGGACAAGGGCCCTTCGGAGGGAGGTAGGGCGGCTGCAGGCTGAGCTGGCGGCCGAGCGGAGAGCCCGGGAGCGCCAGGGTGCCAGCTTTGCCGAGGAGCGCCGTGTGTGGCTGGAGGAGAAGGAGAAGGTCATCGAGTATCAGAAGCAGCTGCAGCTGAGCTACGTGGAAATGTACCAGCGAAACCAGCAGCTGGAGCGGAGGCTGAGGGAGCGAGGGGCCTCAGGGGGTGCCAGCACACCTACCCCCCAACATGGCGAGGAGAAGAAAGCCTGGACCCCCTCCCGCCTCGAGCGCATTGAATCCACAGAAATCTGATCCCTTACCTGGGCCCGTGACCTTTCGACAAATGCCCTGTCAAAGGCCAGAGTCCCCAGCATCTCTTCCCTTCCATCTCTCTTCCCTGTGTCCCCTTATCCCCAGACCAAAGAGGTTCTCAAAGCAGCTGTGAACAGGTTCCTCCTCCCCCTCTTGGTAACCTACTTGAACCCTCCTCCCAGAGAAGGAATGGGCAGGGGGACTCAGAGCGAGTAGGATCGAGGAGCCCAGGCAGCAAGGGAGCCCAAGCTTCCTTTATGGCACTTCTTGTTGGAGATGGAGGCAGCAGGCCTGCAGTGCTGTGAGTGCGCCCGGCCTTCAGTGGGTCTAGGCTGCGCCTGCCAGTCAGCCAGCCTGTCCAGTGATGCTCTGCACGCCACCTCCCGGGCCTGTAGCCTGAGGAGGCTGGCATGGGGTCTGCCGAATCTGACAGACCTTGGGCTCCTGGCCTCTCTCCTTCCTGCACTGTTCTCCCTCCATGGGCAGATGGGCAGGACAATTGGAGCAGATGGCCTGCTTGTGGTTGAGAGGGCTACCTGCCCAGCCCCTCCCCCCCAAGGTTTCTTGGGCTCAGGCCTCAGAGCCTGACCTGGTCCTGAGTGTGTGTTCACGTGTGTGTGTTTAGTGCCCTGGGAAGATCTGCCCTCCTGTTCTTGGGAAGGGTCACCTGGAGGCTTCTAGCTCCATCCCACCCTTCTCGCCAGGATCCACAGGGCAACAGCCACATCTGCTTGGCTCACCCCACACCCAGGGCCACCGTCTGGCTCTAAGTACAGCTAATAAGTGCTACCTGCCTCTCAGGCGCTCTCCTCACCCAGTTTCTGAGGTCATGAGTGTCTATGATGTCTTCCTGTGTCTTCCCCCACTCGGTTCCTTCCAGCTGCCTCTGCTTTCATGCTCAGAACATCACTGTCCCAGGCCATTTCTCCCCCAAGTCTCAGCTTTTCTTCCAGTAGAAATTTCTGCTTGATCTTTGGTGCACTGCCCACTTCCAAGCTCCACTGGGCCCAAGCCTGAGCCCAGCACCCTTGTTTTGGAGGGGGTCAGAGGGTGGTGGTTGTGATTATCCTTGAAGAACAAGGCTGACCTGAGGAACACTGGCCCCTAGGTTCCCAGGCCCTGAGGTCATCCAGCGTTTGCCCAGGATGTAACTGGCATGGCCACCAGTGGGGGTTGGGATAGCCAATATCACTCGCTCCTCTGAGAAGGCCTTCTCAGAGGTCCATCTCCCCAACAGAGGAGGGGAAAGGCAAATTTCTAATTCACCAGCAATAAAAATTGGAGGAGGCTTGGCCCTCAGCCCTCATATTTCTCTTTTCACTCTCCTCCCATCCCCAAGACTGGGTTTGTGGGGGGCAGGATGGAGAGAGCTGGCAACTACTGTGAGCAAGTCCCCCAACCCCTGACCAGCCTCCTCCCAAGACTGGTGACTGTTTAACGAACTGTGCATCCCCCACAATAACAGGAGTGCCCCTCCATGCGGCCTCTGTCCCTCTGCACAGTCCTTCTGGGTGGCCATCACCAGGTCTCTGAGCTGCACAGGGGGCCACCCTGGCAATCACTGCCCATTCCCCTCGCCCCTCACTGGGTCCCGGGCCAGAGGGGCAAGGGGAAGAGAAGGCATTAGTAAGAAAAAAAAAAAATAGAAAAAAAGATGAACAGACTCAGCTTTGGGACTTCCAACCACAAGAGAAATTATATATAAATATATATATATAAATATATATCTCTACCATATGTGATGGAAAGACTTCATTTTCTTTTCCCAAAGAAATAAAATGGAGAAAGCCTCTTGAATGGCATCCTTTGGCTTGCTTGTGTCTCTGAGTTGTGGGAAGGAAGGCCTGGGTGAGGGAGGGGAGGAGCATGCAGACAGAGTTGGAGTAAACAGATTTCCCAGAGGAGGCCTGAGACCCAAGGTGCTGGCTGGGCCCTGCTAGGAGGCTGGGCCAAAGCCGGAGCTTCTTCTCTGTCGCTGGGAGGAGTCATGGCTCCATGCTTCTGCCAACAGGGCTTTCTTTTCAGCTCAGACACTCCCCAAGCTGGTTCGGTCTCAGAAGCTAGACACTAGGCTGCTGGCCAAAAGGCAGAAGGTTCGGGACAGCTACATGCAGCCTGTTGCTGCCTGAGCCACCTGGCGGCCTATGGCCAGAATCTGAGGGCAGACGACATAGACATGGGGGCTGAGAGAGGGTCTGGCGTTAGTGGTGAGGCCCAGAGTGGGGATAACTACTGCCCTTTTGCATCCTCACAAAGCCACCCAATCAAGAATATGTTCCGCTAGAAGGGATACTGCCTTATTTACAGGACCTCAGGATGGTTGATTTTTCCTTACCTGGCGAAAAGTCTGGATGTCAGTGTTGTGTCAAAAGAGTTCTGGTGCCTCAGGAACTAGACTTCTCATCCTCCAACCCTCCCATCTTTACATGTGTCCGTGTGCCCCCCACCCCCCACCACAGTTTTGTCAAGGGATTGAGGCAGCACCACTTTGTCATGAAAGTAAAATAGTTCCCAGAATCTCCCAGCACCTTTCCTTTAACATTTTGTTGGTCAGAACTGAGTCACATGCTCTTCCCCCTTCAAGGGAGTATTTAGCAAAGAGGAATAGGACTGTCATGGTTGCCTAGGGGCCATCAAAGTTCATCCCCTGGGTATGTGCCCCGTGTTCTCTCTGGGTTCTGCTGGCAACTAGCCAGTGTTCCCCAGGGTCTGGCCTCACCCTGATAACACCCTGAGCAGTGGTGTCCTGGGCCCCCACCTGTTTATGCTCATGCAAACGGTGCCCGACGCAGAGCTGAGGATCTGGGACGCCAGGCTTGCCCCTGGTTACTGTGAAGTGTCCTCCCGACGCTGGTTTTCTCTCCCTGGCAAGATGGTGCCCTGCAGGGGGCATCATCGCAGTTCTTGCCATGGACCAGCAGCCAAGGTTCCGAGAAGACATGACAAGGCTGACCAGTAGTCCATCGGCAGTCTGGGCCAGGCCGTCCGGGAAGACCTCTTGCTTCCCTACGCGTCATACTGACTCAGGCATGAGGCCCCCTACTTAGGAGATGGAGGATCACCCTGGTTCATCCGTCATAGTTCTGTCTCCTTAAGTTCCATCTCCTCACATCCATTTCCCCTAAGAGGCTCATCCATCCATCCATCCAGGGAGCACTTTGGAGAAACAGCTCTATTATAAATGCATGACTGCACTCTTGTACCGATGAGAAAAGTAGGCTTCCCCGAGACCATAAACCCTTAAGTGCAGGTCCGGGATTCGAACCAGCGTCTACCCTTTTCAATTCCTTCAGAGCGGCGGCTTCAAGAAAGTGTTGCCCCTCCGCAGGTCCTAGATTCCCTCAAGCTCCTTAGGAACGTCCTTGCTCGGAAAACGTCCTTGGAAATCGCTGGCAGAGTCTTTTGAGCCTCGGCCGCACCCGTCGCCCGCGCAGCCGGCGGAAGTAGCGGGCAGCTGGCCGGAAGTGGGTCTGTGGGGCCGCGGGGTAGCTGGCGGAGTCGTGTGGCGCGGAGACGCCGGACGTGGGGGGTCTGGTATCGCGGCGTCCGCGCTCGCCAGACTCAGGTGAGTGGCGGTGGCTTGAGAGGACGTCGCAGTGGCCCCTTCTGGGCCTCGGCCCCCTCCTCTTGTCCGGCCCAGGGCCGGTGCGCAGCGAGGCCCGGCCCCGCGGCGGTCGCCGGGGCTGCGGGCGCGTCCCGCCGCCCACCTCGTGAGAGCACCTCGGCGACCCCCGCCGCTTGGGAGTTCTAGTGACGTCGCGCGAGCGGCTTATCTGAGCAGCGAGAGGGATGATAACTACTTGCCCACAGTGCTGTTGAGAGAAGGCATGAGGTCTCCTGCCGCCCCTTCCCACACTCCCGCGCGCGAGTTGCGAGGGGGCCTGGAGCTGCTCACTGTAGGTTTGGGTGGGACTGAGTCTGCGGCGTGTCTGACCAGCCTTCTGCAGGCCGAAGTGGCCGGTGCGCAGGCCGCACTGGAGCCGCGAGGCCCTGTAGTAGTAGTTCGCCTCGTCCCGGGGGCGTGGTGAGCGTTCAGTTCGTCGTCTGCAGGAGGTGTCGCTTGCCCTCGTTTTGCACAGTGGTCACACAGCTCTAGTTCGTGTCTCCCTCCTTTCTTCCTCTTCAGGATTAAGAAAATGATTGGTTTTTTGTGTTTTCGTTCAAATCATGAGACAGCGCTTCTGCCCCGACTTGGAATTTGGAGCCCTCTGTAGACACCACTTAACGTTCACTGATCTCCTATGTGCTCTCTCACTGTAGCCTTTGGCGTTGCTCTGTCCTAGGGAGCTGGGAGCCAAGCGCGTTAGCACCAGTTTGGCTCGTAATTTGTACTCGAGTCATTTGTGGCTGCTGGCATCTGAATTCGTGTTTTCCATACTTTGGGCACAGTTTGTGAATAGTAAGAACAACGGCCTTTCCAGAACTAGTTTCTGCATTTCACTACTCTGAATTCCATGGGCCTATTCTGGGGTGAATTCCTTCTGCCTGCCAGGTCACAGTAAAATAAACTCAGTGCCGCATAATACAGCCCAAGGAGAGGATTTGCACATTTCTACAGGTCTAACTTATTTCTCATTATGGCTTATTTCCCTATTCATTGGTTTAGGTTTCTGGATCCCAACAAGACTTGTCATTCATCATACAAATAAGTCAACTTTGATATAAAAGAATTCTAAATTTCTCCATTCACTTGTCTGATATAATGTACTGTGCAACTTTTCAAGTCTAGGAAAACCAAGTGTTTGGTTGAGCTTAACAAGGCGATAAAACCAAGTGTTTGGTAATAGGTACTTGGACCATTTAGTTCGGAAGTTTTTCACGTGACTGGGGGTTGTAGGTACTTTTCTTTACCTGCCTGGATTTTGTCTGTCTTCTGGTAGGCCCGTTTAGATGAACTGAGATAACACGTGTCTGCTCTTTGTTGTCATACCCAGAGGTGTTCTTAAGACAGAGTCGTAGGCCTTTAAGAGCATTATCTCTGGGACCTTGTCAGATTATATCTACCCAGGCACTTCTTGCCACTCTGATAGAGGAAACGCAGTCTTGGGAGGGAGGGCTGTTTAAGCAAAAAAACTTCACAGATGATTGTGATGTGTTATTTTCTGTCCTGTAAGCACTGGCGTGGAGGAGTGGATAAACTATTAGACTTGATTTTGCTTTAGCTTAGCTTTGTTGATGCTTAACCTCTTTGCACTAGTGCTTCACCCTCACGATGGTAGGCTTCTGTCTTGTAGACTGTGCCAAAGTGCAAGTAGAAAGAGAGATGGTCTAACCCAGTTAGCATCTGCTTTAATAGCAGAACTACTGAAACCCCTGCTGAGGGAGCAGCAGGCAAGACAGGAAAGGTCAGCTGTGCCATGTGGGTCAGCTCCCTGGCCAGGGATCGAACTCATGCTGCAGTGGCTGTGGTTTGCTTCATAGTGCATTGCTTAACCCATTGCGCCACCAGGGAGGCCTGATTTTCTTCTTGAAGAATATTTTAAGAGCACTTGAAGAATAAAGAATGCTTTATTCTTGAAAAGTAATTTCTTTAAATTGTAAATTTAAATTTTGTCAAAGTTACAATATACATGGTTTATACAAATAGTGGAGCACAGCTCATTAACTTTTTTTTTTTTTTAAGATTTATTTATTTATTCATACAAGCACTGGGGTACAGGCCAGAGGTGTGGGGGGTGAGAGGAGTCACCACAGAGAGCAGGGAGCAGAACAGGCAGATCAACAGAAGTACACTGCTGAGGGGAGCAGCGGGCACAGCAGGACAGTCTGCTGCACCATGTGGATCAGCTCCCTGGCCGGCAGCAGGGATCGAACTCGTGCTGCAGTGGCTGAGGTTTGCTTCATAGTGTGTTGCTTAACCCACTGCGCCACCAGGGAGGGCCCAACTTTTTTTTTTTAAAGACTTATTTATGCATATAAGAACTGAGGTATAGGACAGAAGTGAGAGGAGTAAGAGGATTCACCAGAGACAGAGCAGGGAGCAGAACAGACAGATGGACTGAAATATACTGCTGAGGGGAGCAGCAGGCCAGGCAGGAGAGGTCTGCTGTGCCATGTGGGTCCCCTACCTGGCCGGGGATCGAACCCACACTGCTGTGCCGCAGATGCTTCACAGTGTGGCTCTCAGCCTGCTGCGCCACCAGGGAGGGCTACAGCTCATAACTCTAAATATTTTCTTTTGTTCCCCAGGGACACTTTTAACTATTTCTTTTGGCATTTATCAGTCTGTAATAACACATTTGTGTTTTTTCTTGATTTTTAGGATATACTGAAATCTATAATCTGTTCCTGAATTATTATTTTTAAAAGATTTAGTTAACGCATACAAGAACTGGGGTTCAGGCCAGAGAGGGAGGGGTGTGGGACGATTCAGCAGAGACAAAGCAGCCCGCAGAATAGGTGGGTTGACTGAAATACACTGCTGAGGGGAGCAGCGGGCGAGGCAGGAGAGGTCTGCTGGGCCATGTGGGTCAGCTCCCTGGTCAGGAGTGGGGATCAAACTCGTGCTGCAGTGGCTGGATGCTTCATAGTGTGGTGCTTAACCTCTTGTACCACCAGGGAGGCCCTACACCTAAAGTTACATAATTGTTTGACTTCTTTATTTCGAACTTTGAAGCTCTAGGTCTCTACCTGACCTCCCTCCTAACCCCTTTCCTCTCCTTTCATCCCCCCAAAATAGTTTACTAATAATTTTTGGTTAGGTGAATATTCAAGATTTATATTAATAAGGTTATATAAAGGTTCACAGCTAAGCAGAGACTATAACATTTTCTGTGTCTTACAACTTTTTTGGTTTACCCTGAAATTAATAGTTTTTATTTACTGTTGTTACTAGTTTTTTTTTTTTTAAAGATTTTTTATTTATTTATGCATACAAGCACTGGGGTACAGGCCAGAGGTGTGGGGGGGTGAGAGGATTCACCACAGAGAGCTG
>JAGFMF010011769.1:8414733-8458508 GCA_019455555.1 Galemys pyrenaicus
CCCCCTGGCCGGCAGCAGGGATCGAACTCGTGCTGCAGTGGTTGCGGTCTGCTCCATAGTGCGTTGCTTAACCCACTGCGCCACCAGGGAGGCCCTGTTGTTACTAGTTTTATTTTTCTGTTGGTTTACTTGTTTATCTGAGATTATCCATTAGAATTTTAAATGTATGCCTAGGTAGTGTCCATCTCCTTCCACATGAACTGCTTGCTCTGTAGGTCTGCTCATAGCTTTTGTTCTGGGATCTTCATCACCCTGGGTTTTCCCGCTGCTCTCCTCTGTTGAACTTTGATTTCTGGATCCCATCGCTCGCCTGTCAGCTTTAAGTTCTTCAATTGGGATAGTTCACTTTACCGTGATACTGGAGCATCTTTAGTAAACCCGTTTCTTCATGAAGATTTCAAGCTTTGAGGTATTTTTTTTTTTTTGTAAATAATGTAACCATAGTGATAACAAGAATCCTAGATTATATTAGTGGGTAAGGCTTTTGAGCTCACCTCATCCTAATCCTTTCCAGCTCTCTGGTACTTGGAAACCCCAAAAGAACATAGATTGTTCAGGGTCTCTTGACTCCCCTTCTCTCTCCAGTACACCAGTAATATGGGTTTTGGAGCCAGTTTTTGATGTCAGATTCCGTTCTATCCTTTAGTTGTGTAACCTTCATCAGTTTTCTTAAATCCCATAAGAGTGCCTCCCTGATGGGCCAGTGGGTTAAGCAACGCACTATGAAGCAAACTGCAGCCGCTGCAGCACGAGTTCGATCCCTGTTGCCGGCCAGGGAGGGGACCCACATGGCGCAGCAGACCTCTCCTGCCTCGCCCGCTGCTCCCCTCAGCATTGTACTTCCGTTGATCTGCCTGTTCTGCTCCCCGCTCTCTGTGGTGAATCCTCTCACCCCCCACACCTCTGGCCTGTACCCCAGCTCTTGTATGCATAAACAAATAAATCTTTAAAAAAAAAAATCCCATAAGACTTCATTTCCTTGTCAGCAATGTAGAAATAGTAAAACCTAACTTACAGAAAGGATGTAGGATTGGAACTAATGCAGATAAATTATTCATACAAGGGTTGGTGCACAGGACACCCTGAGACAATTGTGGCTTTTGTTATTTTCATCCTGGGACTTAGCCTGTACTTTTACAACTCAGAAAGAGTAACATCAATTTGAACCACTGGATCCACACCAAACACTGAAGTTATAGGAAGTGGGGCTTTTGTTCATTTTAGGACCACCCACAGTAATTTCATCAAATACTCTTAGATAATAATTTTTTCCCTTTTTTATTGTTTTCTTGGGTAGTACTGATTGAAATAATTTTTTTTAGATTTATTTTATTCATATTTTATGTGATACAGGCTAGAGGTGTAGGGGGTGAGAGGATTCACCAGAGACAGAGTGGGGAACAGAACAGGCAGATTGACTGAAACACACTGCTGAGGGGAGCAGCAGGCGAAGCAGGGGAGGCCTGTTGCGCCATGTGGGTCAGCTCCCTGGCCGGGGATTGAACTTGTGCTGCAGTGGCTGCAGATAGCTGCTGCTTAGTGCAGTGCTTAACCCCTTGTGCCACCAGGGAGGCCCCTGATTGAAGTAATTTTAACTGATGTGCCTTTAAAATTATATTTATAGGGACCTCCTTGGTAATGCAAGTGGTTAAGGCAGGAGAGGTCTGTTGTGCCATGTGGGTCCCCTCCCTGGCTGGGGATCGAACTTGCGCTGCTGTGCAGCAGCTGCATCACAGTGTGGTGTTCAACCCGCTGCACTACCAGAGAGGCTCCATGTTTTGATTTTTTAGTTGTTTCTTTAGTTTCCAAGATGAAATGAAGGACTACATATCTGAGTAATTTATGGCTTTTGTTGCACATTGTGTAGATTCCAGAATCCAAAGCAAGTCTTAAAAAGCCCTGTTCTGTCAGCTGAAGAGTTCTTTATTTGTTCTCTCTTTTGTTGCCGCCATACCTATGCTGCAATAGTAATTGATATTTCTGTGGGCTATTTAAAACTATAGAAAGAGAAAATTTTTTCAGTACTGTTTTCTATTTTTTTTTTTTAAGTTAGCCGTTGGTAGTTCTAGGAATAAACTAATGGGATGTTGTAAACTTCAGAGGGTCAGATAAAAATATTGTCTAATTTGCAGACCATACAATTTCTGCCACAGTTTTTCAGTTCTGCTCATATAGTGAAAAAGCAATCATAGTAACTAGTGGCCCGGCCATATTAAGATAAAACTTGACCAAAACGGAGGGAGGGCTAGGTTTGGGCCAAACGCCCTGAGTTGTTGACTTCTGGTCTATAGCATCTGGCTCCATAGATTGAAACTTGATGGATAGAATGGCCCATAAATCATTGCAAAGAAGTAAGTATTTAAAGATGAATGTGAAAGAATTCTGCTCTGACCCAAAGAAATGAGAGCGTTCCTTCCTGCCATCCACAGACGTCTGTGTACCTGGGCTACCTGAACAAAATCTCTGGCCTGCTCTATGTTCCCCTGGTTCTGTGGACTTAAGGAGGAACTGACAGATGAGCTGTCACTGTCTCTGGCAGAGCCCTCGTGTGATTTCTTTTGCAGTGATAGCCCTGTCTGGTCCATATCTTGGTAACTGCAGGCTCCTGGGCTTTGCTTGTCAGACTTTGGTAATCTCAAGTAGAAGGACTTGTAAGCATTTAGAAAAAGCAAAACTTCAGCTTTGAGAAGCCAGCTCTTTGCTTGATGAATTGACAGTGAGCAGGGCTTTGGCCTTCTGCGCTTCCCCATCAAGGTGAGTGAGTTTTTGAGTATGCTTCCCAGTTGCATGACTACCCTGATAGTAATTTAAACCCCATATAAGTCTCCTGGGGAGGACAATAGGGGTCTTCTAAAAAGTACAGGAATAGTGTTAGAACAACAGACTTTTGTAGTTATAGTTCTGTAATTTTGTATTTTAGAAGCAGAGAGGGCTGTTACAGGTATAATTAATTAAACTTTATACCAAATCCCCAAATTCCACTTTTTACATTTGGTGTTAGCATGGCAGTGTTTGCCAACTTTCTCATTCTCCCAGTGTGCCCTTTATGATTTGATAGCAGACATGGATTAAGTTACTCACTTTGCTCTTTTTGGAGACCTGCCTTTCTCCTTCCTGTCAGATGTCAGCAGAGCCACCATCTTTTCTCTAACCACCCCTGCTTTCCTTCTACAGTAAGAGAAGTCCTACCAGAGGACAGAGGAAGTCCAGAAAGAAGTAGACTTCTTCTCTGGATTGCTGCTCAGTCCGGAGAACTGCTGAGAGTACCCTTGTCTAGCCTTTCCTGTGTCTTTATGTAAGGTGCCTGGAATTTATCCGTGATGTATAGTCATGTGCTCTCTCTTGGTTTTGATTTGGTTTTCAATACCATCGAACTTACTTGAGTGAATGGCAGTGTAGTTTTAACCCATTTCTTGTAATGTGTAAGTTTTGGTATTGTGATAGGTGGAAACCACTTATTCTTCATCTACCCTTTTTTCAGTATCTGGCACCAATTCTGGCCCTGTCACTTGTGATCCATGGTTCTTGTGAATGCCGAAGATTTCCAGGCAGTTTCTGTGGAGTGCCTTCTCGACACCTCTGATCAAGCACCATAGAAACAAGAAATCACCTGCTCAAACCAGTGAGGACTGTGTTCTGACTGCCACAACGGTCAGTGCCGACACCAGAATGATGACCACTCTCAAATTGTTAACACCTTTAGGACATCGAGTGTTTTGCAGTCCTTTCGCCTGCAGTGCAGCCCATAGAGTGGCGTACTGGAATGAGGGATGCTGTTCACAGCACAGGGGACAAAAGTCTCCAAAACACAGTAGCCTGTGCCATCCGGCCAAAAAAGTTAAGAACATTTGTAGTGTCGCCTCTTCGCAGGGGGTCCTGACAGCCAGCAGTGCCCTCCTGGGTTTGGAGTTCAGCAGGACTTCTGCCTCTAAGGCCAGCACGTTGAAGCCAGGCCCACTCAGGGCCATCAGAACTGATGAAAAGGGTGTCGAAGTTTTTGATTCCTTTGAAGACCCCCGAGTTTTCCTACAGCTAAGACCAGAATATCAGCTTCATAGCTATAACAGATCTGAGGCTTGTCAGCCTCTGTCTGTTTCAGAAGGTGAACTAATTTTGCACAAAATCACACTTTATCAAGATAATCTCCAGCCTCAAATCATTGCTGATTATTTCTGTAAGTTGAGCTCTTTGCCTGCAGAGCAGCGTACTGTTTTGCTGTCCAATACCAGCTTTGCTCTGCTCTGCCAGCTGAGTGTGAAAAACATACAGGTTTTTGATGCTCCAGATCTGATCAGCATTTTGAAAGCCTTTGTCAATTTAGGAATCCCTCACTCCCATTCAATGCTAGATGTATATGAAACCAAATTTTGCCATAAAGTATGGGAGATGAGTCTGGATCAGCTTCTCTTGGTGGCTGATCTCTGGCGAAACTTAGGCCGCCAAGTACCTCGATTTTTAGAGATTTTTTTTAGTTACCTTAATTTGCACTGGAAAAATTTATCCTTGTCCCAGTTAATTCATTTAATATATATTATAGGTGAAAATCGTCAGGTGCCTCAGGACCTAATGCAAAGACTGGAATCATTAGTTCTCAAGTATATAGATATGATCAATTTAGAGGAGCTTGGTACAATCTGTTTGGGGTTCTTTAAATCAAGTAGTAGTCTCTCTGAATTTGTCATGCGGAAGATTGGAGACGTTGCTTGTGCTGACATGCAGAATCTGAGCAGTTATGCCTTAGTAAATATTCTTAAAATGTTCCGTTTCACTCACGTGGATCACACAGAGTTCATGAAGCAATTTGGACAGATTGCTCCTCACCGAATTCCTTCCCTGGGAGTTCAGGGTGTCATGCACCTGACCCTTGCCTGCTCCGCCTTACGTTTCCTGCATGAAGAGGTAATGAATGTTGTGGCTGCTTCTTTGCCATCTAGGGTGGCATACTGTCGAAGTAAAGATATCGCCAAGATTCTGTGGTCATTTGGCACTCTGAATTATAAGCCACCCAATGCAGAAGAGTTTTATACAAGCCTGATAAGTGAAATTCACAAAAAATTACCTGAATTCAACCGATACCCAGAACACCTACCCACTTGTCTGCTGGGCCTGGCATTTTCTGAATGCTTCCCAGTAGAACTAATTGATTTTGCTTTGAGTCCAAGGTTTGTCAGGTTAGCTCAGGAAAGAAGTAAGTTTGAACTTACTAAGGAGCTGTGTACTCTCGATGGAACAGTTGGCATCGAGTGTCCAGATTACAGAGGCAGCCGTCTTAGTCCTCACCTTCAGCGTGAGGGGTCAGCAGTTCTGTGGAATTTAGCAAGGAATGATATGAACTCAAAGCCTGAATTCCTCGAGGCTCTCTCCTTACTTCAGGCCATGTTGGGTGGAACCCAGTATGTTAAACACCATATGATTTTGCCTCATACCCGATCTTCTGACTTAGAGGTCCAGCTTGATGTTAACATGAAGCCATTGCCATTCAACACAGACAGCACACCAACTGAAGATACAGCCAAATTGAGGCTTAAGCATGTGGGAGTCAGCCTTACAGATGATCTGATGAATCGGCTACTAAAAGGGAAATCAAGAAGACATTTCCAGGTTGACAGATTGGGAACCATGGAGGGGACTGGCTTCTGTCCCCCAGACTGCATTCAGCACCCACAAGTGAAACTGGCTATTCAGTTGACCAACAGGAACCAGTACTGTTACGGTTCTAGGCATCTACTTGGACTGCACAATATGAAGAGGCGGCAGCTGAATCGACTAGGATACCGAGTGGTAGAGTTAGCCTACTGGGAATGGTTCCCACTGCTGAAACGCACTCGTCTCGAAAAACTGGCATACCTCCACGAGAAAGTGTTCACTTCTGCTCTCTGAAGAGCCTTCAGGCTGTTGCTGTTCACTGTACCAGGCGTGCGGACACAGTACAAAGCCAGACCGTAGGTTTGGTAGCAGAGGGGACTTAGTTGTGCTCTTGTCAGAGGCAGACTAGAGTTTGTGTATGTTACAGTGAAATTAATGATAAACTGGGCCACCTGTAAAAATTGCTACTTTGTGCAGGTAAATAATAAACATCTTTAAATGTCCTATCTTTTTTTTTCTCTTCTCTTTTTATGGCCTTATTTCATGTTGTTTTGAAATTTTAGGATAGTAGTGTAGTTAGACATTGTCTAAAGCTAATTTTTTAAAAGTTGTTTTCATGTACTTTGTTTTAATATAAGAATCTTCTGTGACTTATGTTTCATAACTCTCCCTGGCCCCCCATGCTTCTTACCTTCGTAGCCTCTAGAGTTAATGTTCTCATTCTTGTTCAAGTTCGGTTTGCTGCCCGTTGTTGCTGGTTATTCTTGCTTTAAAGAGCCATTTTAGAATCATGAACTTAATATCTTCTTTACCTCCCTCGTCTGCTTTTCTACTTTTCTTCATAAACTCCACGTATACCTTACCTTCCCAGGATATTTTCATCCTAAAATTGGACCAAGAAGAGAATTATAGGAATGCCTGTTAGGTTAGTGTTTCCCAAATATGATGACCAAGCAGAATATTTTTCATGGGCGGTATTTCAGACGAGGAAAATGTACTCCTTTCCATAGTAGGAAGGCTAATGGGTTCCGGGTTTGGTTGTTTATAGAGCTACAGTTAAGAGTATGTGTATGTGCGGGTAACTTCATACAGTTAAGTTCTGTAAACACTTGTGGTCTGTGAGAATTTCTTTTTAAATGGATCCCTCCCACTATTATTTAGATCTCAAATTTTGACTCAGAGATTGACTCTCAAAGATTGACTCTTCAGAAAGGACTACCCTGTCCATACTAACAAAAACTACCCCTTGTCTCTGATCACCTTGTCACCTTCTCCAGCTTATTTTCCTCATTGTGCTCAGCAGTATCAAATTATTTTTGGTTTACTTGTTGGAAGATATAGCCCATCAAGTTAATTTTGTCTAGTTAACAAATTTATCTGCAGTGCCTCGAATGGGTCCTGGCACAAAAATAACACTGTTTAGTCAGTGTGTCTGGGGATTCAGAGTGGTTGGACCTTGTTGGGGATGGAAGGAGGGCAGTGTGTGGGGCTAGAGAGGTGTGTACCTGGTTACAAAGACATGGCTAGAAAGCCTGAGTCTGTAGGGGCTGGAGTGACTGTAAAGGAATCTAAATCGGAATAATCAGGCATATTCATGTTTTAGAAATAGGTAAGGAGCAGGATAGGACTAGATTGGGGTGAGGAAGTTACATGTGATGTGTCAGTTTCAGTAAAAATAAGTGGTTTTTTTCCTGAATAAGGTCCAGGAGAGGTAAAAACAGATGAAGTAAGACCCTAGAGGGAAGAGATGAAGTTAGGGTCAGGTTTGTGCTTGGCAAGTTTGACTCCCTCATTTGGGTCCCCATACATTTTTCTGAAACTTCTATTAAGCCACCAAGTAAATTGTATTGGAACCTTTTGCCCATCTCTGTCCTTGTTTTCAGCCTGTGAGTTCCCGAAGAGTAAAAACAGTTTACTTGTGCCTAGCAGAATGCCTTGTTCATACAAGGGGAGGGTGAATTGAATTCAGTTATATAAAATCACAAGCTTCTTTTGGTTCCATACTTCTGGTCTGCCTGTGCTTCTCTCACTGGTGGTGGGTGGCTGTGTGGGATAGGCTGGGACAGCTGTCTTTCATTTTAACCAGCTCTAAAAAAATGCACACAGTCAAAATTTTTTCATGGATGGACAAGTAACTCAATTTAGAAATTATAAGAAGTATTGTGCGTCTTTAAAAGCTGAAGTGCCCAATTTGTAAAATTGCTCGGTGCATTGATATTCCACCTACTCTTTGAGGTTAAATGCTTTTCTCTTTGACAGGTAATCTTTTCTTCTTCTTTTTTTTTTTTTTTTTTTGCTATGTAACCTGTTTGAGCCTAGTCTTTAAAATGTGTGTCTGGCAGAATTACTTTCTATTACATTTTTGACAGACTGAAAATCTCAGCTATGGCAGCTTCTTTGTAGACCAAAGGAAGATAATGGATGCCTATGTGTTCATGGTCATCTTATTCTCTTCCCAATGATACCTCCTTCACACCAAGATTCTGAATCTTCAACCACAGAAAGGTTTGCTTGTCTGCTTCAAACTCTAAAACAGAAGCCTTAGGCATAAACCATAGCATAGACAGAATATCCAACTAGTTTGCCCAGGATTCTCCTGGTTTTAGCACTGAAAGTTCTGGAAAACCCTTCATGGTAGACTACATGGTTGGTCAACCATACTTCTGGGCCCCTTATAAGCTTTTCATGTGTACATTTCTTACTCAGCCTGAGTACAGGGAGACAGAGAAGGCCTGTTACCTGGACATCCAGCCCTATGCAGGAGGCCAGCTGCAAGAAATACTCAAAACATAGTTTTCTAGAGTCTCATTCCACCTTGATAGCATCTTGGGGTCTCAGGAACCCAGTCCAATTGTTGAGCTACTTTAAACAGGAAAGGAAAAAAAAAAAACTATTCTACCACTTTGAAACATTGAATATTTAAATTTCTATTTATCTACCATGACCTCCCAAACTATTCATGTTTACTCATTCTAGATCGATTTTTTTAAAACAAATGTATGATCCTAACACTTCCACTATTTTGTGTTCTTTTTCTTTATTTTTTTGCACAGTCATGATGTTTAAGTGACACAAATTTATTTCTTACAGTATGGGTAGTAGGATTAAGTCTTCAGTTGGTGGGTTTATATCTGTGTGAAGGACTTCAAGATTTCTGTGGTAATAGAGTATTTGGATTTATAAAATAGAAGGATTCTTACAGGGAAGTACAAGGGGTCCTCGTGCTAGAAGTGTTTGTAATCTTGAGATTGGCAGTGGTTACCATATCTATACATAGAGTAAAACTGCCTAGAACGTAGCACAAAGCACACACAAGGGAATTCCTTTAAGATTGGTGAAATCGGAGACTCCTGAGTTATAGCATTTCTTAGTTTTGAGGTTGTAACATAGCTATATAAGATGATATTGTTGGGGGGCCCGCCCTGGTGGCGCAGTGGGTTAAGCAATGCACTATGAAGCAAACCGCAGCCACTGCAGCACGAGTTTGATCCCTGCCACAGGCCGGGGAGGGGACCCACATAGCACAGCAGACCTCTCCTGCCTCGCTCGTTGCTCCCTCAACAGTGTATCTCACTCAAATCTGCCTGTTCTGTTCGCCACTCTGTCTCTGGTGGATCCTTCACCCCTTGCACTTCTGGCCTGTTCCCCAGTTCTTATATGAATAAAAAAAAAAAGATGATACTGTTGGGGGAAACTGGGTAGAGGGTATGTGGAATCTTGAGGTGCTTCTATGACTCCACACTGATCTGCAGTTAATCAAAAGTTTAATTAAAATTTTTTTAAATAGAGGGTAGCTTTGAAAACCTCGTGAAATGCTCAGTAATACATTATACATAGATCATTTTCCTCCTTCCTTTTTTTAGAGAAAACTTCCCTAAAAAACTTTTTAAAAACCAAATGTCAAGAGAGAAATGGAGACTGCCAGTTACATCTTAAGTAGTTCATATGCTCACACTCATTTTTTGTCTTCAGGAAGCCATTTGCAGAGAGATAGCCACTCGTGTCATATAAAAATGATAGTAGGAAACCTCTCGAAAGATGATTGCCTCTAAGTGGTTTAGAATTGCTGTTGACATCCAGGAGGCTAATAGCAGACTTTTCATTAATGTCATTTCTTTCCCTTATTATAAGCCTCTATGACTTGCCCCTAACCAGTGGCTTTCAAACTTTTTTTTTTTTTTTTTTTACTGTAACCCTTAGTAAGAAATACCTTTTACATCAAAATCCTGAAATTATATATACTCTGGGGAGGGTGGGGAGGTTACTATACAGCTGAAAGGGATCATGGTTAGTGAAATTAGCCAAAAAGAAAAAGAGAAGTACCGGATGGTTTCACTTCTAGGAAGAATGTAGAGCATGATCCCTTCCAGCTCCATCCCTGTTGTTGAGAATGGCATGAGTTTATCTTTTTTGATTGCTGAATAGTATGCCATTGTGTATATGTACCATATCTTCTTGACCCAGTCATTTACTTTTAGGCATTTGCATTGTTTCCATATCTTATCTGTTGTAAATAACGCTGCAGTAAACATAGGGGTGCAGGTATCTTTTTGAATTGTTTTTGTGGCCTTTGGGTAGATTCCGAAGGAGTGGAATTGCTGGGTCATACGGTAGCTCCATTTTTAGTAGTTTGAGGAATGTCCACTTTCCATAGTGGTTGTGCCAGTCTGCATTCCCACCAGCAGTGTAGGAGAGTTCCTTTTTCTCCACATCCTCAAGCAAGTTGAGAAACACAGGTAAGAATTACCACTTTGAGAAAGAGACTGCCAGTTATTGAATTTGTAGAATTACCCTCTCCAAACCAACTGAAAAATCTGTTAAAACCACTGAGTTCAGTAAAACAGTTGAGTACATAACAAAGGTAACAAAGTAGGAGGCTTTCCTTTATATAACAATAACTGGTTAGAAAAATTAACAGGCAACTGTCCTTCTGCCCACCTGTGACTATGCAGGTGCTTCTTCTCACCAACTACCTTCTCTGCAGGGCAGCAGCCTCCTGCCTGCCCATGACCTGTACCATGCCAGGACTTCTCTTCACTGACCTCCCTCAGTGGAAGCAGCTCTGAAGGCTGCCTGCCTCCGACCACACAGCCTCTCTCAACAAACCTGTTCCCTTTTGGGGCAGCTCTTCCTGCCTGCTTGTGTCTATGCAAGTGTCCTTTATTCTGTTGCCTCTTTTCCTAATAAACCTGCTCTTTAAAATAAGAATTAAAAAAGAAAAATTAACAGGATAAGGGATCTTCTTCATAAATAGCCTTAACAGGAAACATGTAGGCCCCTTAAGAAAAAAGTCAGGGGCTTCCCTGGTGGCGCAAGGGGTTGAGCACTGCACTGTCAAGCAGCTATAGCCACTGCAGCATGAGATCGATCCCTGGCCAGTGAGGTGACCCACATGGCACAGCAGACCTCTCCTGCCTCGTCTGCTGCTTCCCTCAGCAGTGTACTTCTGTTCTATATGTGCCTGTTCTGTTCCCCACTCTGTCTGTGGTGACTCCTCTCACCCTCTATACCTCTGGCCTGTATTCCAGTTCTTATACGCATAAATAAATCTTGACATATAGATATATATGAAGGTGATTAATTCTGAGAGAAAAGAGAAATTTCTCATGGGTCTCTAATGAGGATACCATGCAGAATAGAGCATGAACTTTTGACAACCTAATAGAACAGTAAAAAGTTCTTACAGACTCCGTGCTGATGGGCCACACAAGTATTTAGGTAAGTGTGGGACGAATGCCATGGTGGGCCGGGCGAGCGTGAAGTGGCCAGAACACCGCTGTTGGGGCTGCATAGTGCGTGACACACTTCAGAGTTTAATTTGTGGTTCTGTCTTATGTGTCATGGCACCCTCAGTGAATTTCACAGATTGGCCACTGAGGTTTTATCAATTGTGTTACATTTCTTTTTGCTGCAGCTGAGGAGCCACACTGCCGAGGAGTCTGTCAGATGGTGTGGCGTATGACCGCAGCAGCCATCAGTGATGCCAGGCAAGAGGCTGAAGGGGCCACTTAAGCTGGCACGAGAAAGAATTTAACGTGGAGACGCTGAACAGTCTTCATAAATATTCTTTCAAATTAGAATTTGGTAAGTGCTGTAATGAGCAACCAGTAGACTGGTCAGATGTAGCTCCTTTTTGGTCCTTTAATGGTGAAATTAACTAGTGAAAATAACCTCTGAAAACAGTTGAGAAGCCTCAAAAGGTAAGATGCTTGAGTAGAAGACTAATTTCCTCAAAAAAACAACTTGAGGATTGATCTGACACTTGTTGGAAAGGGCAGTCAAGGTTTACAGACTTACGTGATAGAACAGAGCTCTGACCACCACACCCACACCTCTGGCCTGTACCCCAGCTCTTGTATGCATAAATAAATAAATATTTTTTTTTAAATAAGTGACAAAGATGCCTTAAAACCACTGATGATTTCCAGTGACTTTTTCATTCTAAGCCCTCTGGATAAATAGTCCTAGTCTTTCTCTGAGCTTGGCTACTTTTGACCACCATTTCCTGTGGGGAGTCCCTTGCAGAATGACTGGCCCTTGCCTCCCAAGAGCCAACTTCTCAGTCTGCAGTAGATGACTTCTTAGTATCGTAAGTAGGGTACAGTGAGAGTAAGCACCGGCCAGGAGAGTCCATATGCTACATTTTGTTGTCGTTGTCTTGTTTGAGTCTTCTCTCTTGGGAATCAACTCTTAAAAGTTTAGAATTGAATTTTAACTTGTCTGATTAATAGCAAATCTTATTTTTTATTTAAGGCTATTTCTGATGCTGGGAAGCTATCCTTTCAGCCACAAAGATGGTAATAAATCTTTGCCTCCCACAGTTCAGACCGAGAATTTACTGCAACAAGGTAAAGAAAACAAGTATATGCATGTAAATAGACGGCATCTTTCATGCTTTCCCCACTTGCTGCCTTGCAATTATGTACTTTTTTCGGGCTTAATGTGCTTTCTCGCTGGTTTTTGACGCTACCAGAGGAGATGTAGGCATGGGTCAGGCTGCACCTGTAGAGTCACGCAGCACCATTTGTAGGTGACCTGTCACTCGTTGTGGAGTGTTGCGTTCATTGTGCTCTTTCCGCTGATAAATTTCATTTCCTCTCAGAGTCCTAGTGAAGATAGAAATACTGTTTTCCCCAGATCTTGCTAATTTCTAATGCTAAAAGTAGTGGCTCATGTCTGTCATTTGGACTCCTTTTGCTTTATGTGTGTTACGTGACCTCCCCTTCTATACAGAGCAGCTCAAGGAGGCAGCAGGGGACTACAAGGAGTGTGTTGAACCACACCCCTGATTGGAGTTTCTGCGTACAGAGTACTGTCTCAGCTTCCTAGATTGTTCAGCTGACTCCTTTGCACAGAGATGTCTTAAAATTTCCATTGATTGTAACAAATACTAGAAATATCGAAAGGGGGACAACCAACAGTTCTACCCTGCTTGGGGATCCCTGTGCCCAGCACATCACCATTCCATTTCCCAGTCTTTCATGACCCTTGTCCCTGTGGACAGTGCTTTTGAAAACCACGTTTGAGCATTCTTAGATCCATAAGCTTGTTTGCTCTGCCTTCGAGGGAAACTGATATAGTTATGGGGCTTAAATGAGAAATTGAAAACTTAGGTGAACATCTTTGCTTTCCCCTAGATCTGCATGTCTGCATCCCCTGAATTATAAAACCAGTATTATATCTGCCCCTTTTCACATGGATGTTACTTTGAGTGGATTTTTGCTTAGGTTCGGTAGAGTTTTGTTGCTCCTATTTTTTAAGGATGGTCAGTGCTTGGGGATACAGTTGCCCTTGGCCTGGTCTGATATTGGGTGCCTGCAAAAAGGCTCAGGAGAATTCAGTGTGATCATGGAAATTTCATATGAGAAGTGGGTTCTTGAGAACTGGTTGTCTTCATTTGGATTTAATCAAATCAATTTTCTCATATGTGTCATTAAATTTTAGATATCAGCTGATGGTTATGAAGTTGAAAATCTCATCTCAGAAGATCTCACAAAGAGAAGTCGTGGTTTTAGAGCAGAGTATTTCATTAAGCCACCAGTCTATGTGACAGTGTCCTTTCCCTTCAGTGTGGAAATCTGTAGGATTAACATAGATCTTACCGCTGGGGCAGGCCAGAATGTCACTGGCGTGGAAATGTACACGTCTGCCTCGTCCAGCAGAGCATCTTGGAACACCCCTGAATGTCCAGGCCCAGCCGAGCCATCCATCCCAGACAAGGAGGCCTTCACCTTGGTAGGCAAAGTCTTGTTGAAAAATCAGAGCCAAGTGGTGTTCAGCCACAGGGGCTTCAAGGCCAGGCCGCCTTTTGGCCCAATGGAAGCCACACTCCCCTCCCCTGCTGTTATGACCCAAGAACTCTGGAATAAAGGGGCCCTTTCCCTTAGCTTCGTGGCCCATCTCAAGATATGTATCACCCATGTAACGGGCGTTGGTATCCCTTGCATCAGGCGGTTGGAAGTGTGGGGTCAGCCGGCCAAAACCTGCTCTCAGGAGGTGATAGACAGTGTCCTGCTGGTTGCATCAGAGAGCCTCCCTCAGGGCCTGGCTCTGCAGGCCCCGGCCCTGCCCATGGAGAGTGACTGTGATCCAGGGAGCCAGTCGGAGGGCCAGCTGGACCCTTCCAGCTTACATGAGCTGACCGAGGTGATTCAGGATGTACCCGAGGAGTTCCTGGATCCCATCACCCTGGAGATCATGCCTTGCCCCATGCTGCTGCCCTCAGGCAAGGTCATCGACCAGAGCACACTGGAGAAGTGTAACCGTAGCGAAGCCACTTGGGGCCGAGTGCCCAGTGATCCTTTCACAGGGGTGGCCTTTACTCCACACTCTCAGCCCCTGCCTCATCCCTCTCTGAAGGCCCGGATTGACCACTTCCTGTTGCAGCACTCCATCCCTGGCTGCCGTCTGCTTGGGAGAACACAGACTGCACTGGCAGTGACTCCTTCTGCCATTGTTCTGCCTTCTCGGAAAAGGAAGATGGAGCAGACCGAACACGCCCCAGACAGTAGCCTTGGTATAAACGCTTCCTGTTTTTCTACAGCAAGCCTTCTGGTCTCACCCACTACCTCAGAGCACACTAAGAAAATGAAAACTGCCAGTGAGCTTGGTCTGACACACATGGACTGCTCAGCAGGTAATCCACCATCCTAGTCCATGCCTGTTGCCATGTTACACCTCTCAGGTGACACTTGGCACTATTGCCCTTTGCTTTATGCTTTGCCACCTTTAAATACCCCAGTGGTCACTGGCTCAGTGGTCTCATAGCTCCAGAGTCAGGGCTGACTTAGGGGGGTTGTCTGCTTCAGGGTCTTCCAAGGCTGCTATCAGTGTTGATTGGGCTGCGGAAATCTCAGGCCTTGACTGGGGAAGTGTTCACATCTGACTCTCACACATGCAGGGTTCAGTTCTCGCCACATGGGCCTCTCAAGGGCCGCACACAATCTGGTAGTGGTGTACCCAGAGAGTGTACAAGTCACAGACTTGGAACCTCATGGAAATGACATCCCGTCACTTTTACTGTATCTCTGTTAGACATAGGTCACTAAGTCAGGCCACACTCAAGGGGACGGAATACCCAAGGACACAAATATATCAGGAGGTGGTATTCATGTGGAGCTATTTCAGATGTTCTTCCACATTCTTAGTTCCTGTTTTATTTGGTGTTATTGTCCAAGATTGGTTAAATTTTGTCCAGTTCCTCCTTAGCGTTAATGGAAATGACATAATTTTACATCCTTAGATCTTTTTTTTTAAGATTTATTTATGCATACAAGCACTGAGGTCCAGGCCAGAGGTGTGGGGGTGGTGGTGACAGGATTCACCACAGAGAGTGGGGAGCAGAACAGGCAGATCAACAGAAGCACACTGCTGAGGGGAGCAGTGGGCACAGCAGGAGAGGTCTGCTGCACCATGTGGGTCCCCTCCCTGGCCGGCAGCAGGGATCGAACTCGTGCTACAGTGGCTGAGGTTTGCTTCATAGTGCGTTGCTTAACCCACTACGCCACCAGGGAGGCCCTAGTCATGCATCTTTTAATGTGCTGCTTGGTTCTGTTCGCTGGTGTTTTATTTAGGGTTTTTGCATTCATTAATGAGATTGAACTATAGTGTATGTGTGCGTGTGTGCCTGTGCACACATCCCATTTAGTCAGTTTTGTTACCAATGATCTATTTGTTCCATAAGAAGAATTAGGAATTTTTCCTTTTCTAAACTCTGAACAACTTTTTTTTTTAAGATTTTATTTATTTATGCATACAAAAGCTGGGGTACAGGCCAGAGGCATGGGGAGGTGAGAGGACCCACCAGAGACACAGTGAGGAGCAAAATAGGCAAATCGACTGAAACACACTGCTGAGGGGAGCAGCGGGGAGGCAGGAGAGGTCTGCTGCGCCATGTGGCCGGGGATCGGACTCACACTGCTGTGGTTGCCGAGGCCTCACAGTGCAGTGCTCAACCCCTTGTGCCACCGGGGAGGCCCCTTAATTTCATTTCTTACTCTAAAAAACCTGTATAAATTATATACTTAAAGATTACATCTGTGAATTCTCTGGTTTTGAGCATAAATTTGTTAACATGACTTCCAGAAACTCCTGGAAGCATCTGAGGTGCAGTACTGAGACGAGGAAGAAGGGCCTTAGACCTAGTGTCTGTTGTGGCAGACTCTAGTGGCGAGGGCCTGCCTGTGTTTGTTACGACACAGCACCATGCGGCACCACGTCAGCACCCCAAGCTGATACCCTAGAGCCCAAACTATGACTAAAATTTCTGCTGTCCCCTTAGAGGCAAACCCTGCAACTGTCAAGTTTCTGGGTCCTTTCTTGGGTAGTCCCCTCCCACTTCCTTTACTCTCATCTGTAGCTGGGCTCTCAGTGGACCACACACAGAGGCCCCTAGATCTTGGAGTAGACCAAGTGTGGGGTTCATTATTCTACTAGCTGACAACTGCTCTGCTTCACCTTACAGGAGAGAAAAGATAGAAATCCCTAGAGTGCAGGCCAGTGGCCCTGTGGAGTGGCGGGAGCCCAAAAAGGAGGCTCTGGGGAGAAAGCAGGCCAGAGCAGCTGCTGTGGAGAAGACAGGACGGAGCGTGGATGCAAGGCTGGGCGTTTGCTTGTCCGTCATCTCGTTGGGCAACAAGCAGGAAGGTCTTAAGAAGAGTGCAGGGGGCCTCCCTGGTGGTGTAGGGGGTTGAGTCACAGCACTATGAAGCTGCCTGTAGCCACTGCAGCACAGGTTCGATCCCCAGCCAGGGCGGGGACCCACATGGCACAGCAGACCTCTTCTGCCTCACCTGCTGCTCCCTCAGCAGTCCATCTGCCTGTTCTGCTCCCCACTCTGTCTCTGGTGAGTCCTTTCACTCCCCAACACCTCTGGCCTGTACCCCAGCTCTTATACGCATAAATCTTTTAAAAAAAAAGAAAGAAAGGGTGCAGGCCTGCAGATGAGCCACGAGGTGGCTCGTGCCTGCCCAGCATTTTGTTCTGGAAGAAGGAAACTGGCATCGAGCCCAGGAGCCCTGGAGGTGATGCAGGGTGGGTAGGCGCCGCCAGGGTCCCAGGGCTTTTGCTTCTGGTTTTAATATATATTATGGAGGAGATTGTTTTATATTTGTGTCTACTTGAACTTGAAAGTGCTGTTTGTGATCCCCAGAGGACTTGCAGTTTTGTTTTCTTTTTTGCTAAACTTTCCTGGACTTGCAGTTTTGTTTTCTTTTTTGCTAAACTTCCCTGGATACCATCTGTGTCTCTCCCCACAGGTCCAGTGTCACACGAGCAGAAACTGTCGCAAAGCTTAGAAGTTGCCTTGACGTCAACCCTTGGCTCCATGCCATCCTTCACAGCTCGGCTGACCAAGGGGCAACTCCAGCACCCCAGCACAAAAGGGAGCAGCGCTTCCTGGAGGCCAGGCGCTGGCTCAGGTAACGGCCCTCCCTCGCCTTGGGGCTCAGGCAGGAAGCTGGGCCCTGCCCTCTGACTCCAGTCTCTACCCAGACTCCCTAGTGCCAGCGCCCAGCCCCGGAAGGCCTGGTTTCTTCCCTTCTCCTGGGCAGCAGAGGGGCCCTCTGTCAAGTGTGACTACCAGCAAGGCTTTGTCAGCTCGTAGTAACTCTGTGGACTGGCCTCTTGTTTCATTTTTCTGATCTAGCCTGCTTCCCATCTGGCTGCTAAGCACGCGTGGAGGGTTAGGGGTGTGTGTCATCTTCATCCCCTTCCTAGCAACATTCTTACCACTGAGAAAAGAATAGTGGTAGTTTTCTGCCCCCCCCCCTTTTTTAAAAGAAAGATTATGCACACAAGCACTGGGGTACAGGCCAGAGGGATGGGGGGGTGAGAGGATTCTCACCAGAGACATAGCAGGGAACAGAACAGGCAGATGGACTGAAACGCACTGCTGAGGGGAGCAGCGGGGAGGAGGCAGGAGAGGTCTGCTGTGCCGTGTAGGTCAGCTCCCCCAGCCGGTGGCAGAGATCAAACTTGGCTGCGGTCTGCTTCATAGTGCGTTGCTTAACACATTGTGCCACCAGGAAGGCCCCCCCCCTTTTCATTTTGTGGTTTGTCCCCAAGGAGGCGGTCCTTGCCCTCCCCAGCGGGGTGTGATTGGGAGAAGGAGCAGCTTTCTTAGGCCAGGATCTGGAGAGAAGAGCATCGGGTACTGCTTGGTGGGGGTGGGTGGCAGGACTGGTCCTCATTCAGGAGGCCCTTTGGGTAGCAGGGAAGGAGAGCACGCCTCCCCAAGGGGCCAGTGCGGCACAGGAAGGGGTTTGATGGGCACGGCAAGGAGCGCCATAGGCTGCAGGCCTGAAGATCAGCAGGCCCAGGCCCAGCAGTCAGGTATGCTGCAGACACACTCAGCCCTGTACCTCCACTGACGTCCTCCCACACCTTGACCACTTCCTGCTTTCACCTTTGTTCATCGCATCATGCCCTCCTTGCAGTTTGTCAGGGTTCTTGTGGTGACTGGTGCCTGCTTCTGGCCTTGGTAACTTGTTCTGGTGGGTAAGTAAATCTCGCTGGGAGGAAGGACTGCTGTTTCCCTGTTGTGCTCAGAAGCTATTTATGGGAGCACAGAGATTTGGTCAGTCAGGAAGAGGCTCCCTGTCATCCTCTCCCATCAGCCAGAGGAGGCCTGGGGAGGAAGGTTAGAGGGTGAGGAGGCTTCCGGCTCACTCAGGCTGGTGGCCTGCCTCAGGGTGGAGCCGGGAGCAGGGGGCAGCATTCCCTAACCCTGGTCTCTTTTCTTCCCTGATGACCAGCGCAGCTTGGGAGCATCCCGGGTCCCGAGTGTGCCTCCTGCAAAAGACTGTTTTCTCCCTACTTCAAGAAGGAGCCTGTGTACCAGCTTCCGTGTGGCCATCTTTTGTGCCGCCCCTGCCTGGGGGAGAAGCAGCGTGCCCTGCCCATGACGTGTTCCGCCTGCCAGCGGCCAGTTGCCAGCCAGGACGTGCTGCGGGTCCATTTTTGAGTGTGGGTTTCACCTGAGAAGACCAATTGCTGGGAGGAGTTGAGGGGGAGCAGGAGTGGGGAGTCACAGCGCCCCTGAAGTCTGGCCAGGAGCCAGGCGCAGGGGTGCCTCAGACAGGTCCTGAGCTGCCTCTTTCCCTGCGGACTCTCCCTGTGTCTCCTGCCGTGTAGCACACAGGCCCGGGGTGAGGGAGCGAGAGGGGCTGCTCCACTCCTGCTCAGGTGGCAGCAGGATAACAAAGCCATAGTCTGGGCTGGCAGGGGTGGGGAAGATGTCCCCGCCCTCCTCTGCCTCCCTGCCGCCCCCTGCCACAGTTCAGGGCCTTCCAAGCCAGCCCCCTTGGCAGGAAGAGTTCCCCTGCTGAGGGTCCCCCAGGTTCTCTGCAGCACACCCCCAGCCTGCAGGGTGGTTGTGAGTGGAGCACAACAGACTAGTTCAGGAACTCAAAGAGCCCCCCAGAAGCGGACTGGTGGGGTCGGTGGAGTGAATGACCCAGCCCCGCCGGCAGCCCACTCTGAGCCTTAATAAAGCACTGGTGACATCAGCTGCGCGTCCTGGTGCTGGCGCGCCTGTCCCTGCCTGCACCCTTGGGCGCTGGGCGGCCGGGGCAACCTTGAGCAGTCACTGCCAGCCTGGCAGGTTATACTTCGGGTCATCTCTCCACATCAGGTGCGCCTGATTTGGGGGGCCGCCTTCCTCCTCCCTCGCTCAGCTGCTGTGCTGGCCGCTCTGCCCTCTGAGGGGGGCGCCTTCTCTGCACAGGCTCCTTGCAGGAGAACCACTTGTGCACAGGCGCTTTTTTTCCATTCAAAGAGTTTAGTTTCCTGGTGCCCGGGGGGAACATGTGGTCCCCACAGTTCTTACGTGCAGGGTCTAGTCCGGAAGGTGCGGGGAGGAAGCGCGGGGCTCGCTGTCCTCCTGCGCACTCGGAGAGGAGCATTTGTGACCCCTCTGGGTCTTCTTGACATTTCTTCTTGGGCACCTGTGGACAGGCCACGGGGCCTCATCCACCCAGGATTCTGCGCTTTCCGCTGCCCCCCCTCCCCCGCCTGCAGCCTTGCCCTTTGACCTGGCTGCTCCAAGGGGAGCCCTGGGGCGGGACCCCCTGTTCATTCTCCCTTCTGTGCTTGGCATTCGCAGCAGAGGGAACTGGAGTCCTTTACACTGAGGCAAGTGGGGAGCTTACTAAAAATTCAGATTCTTGGGCTCACCCAGGTTAGAAGAGTTCCCAGGGGTTTGCGTGTCCCGGGGCGTCTGCAGTGAGGTGGTCGTGAGCGTCCTCCATGGAGCCTCGCAGAGATCTCAGGGTCTGCGTCGGGCTCTCCTGGGCCCCCGCGGCTCCCTGAGCCCTGGGCTTCATGTGTCTGGGCCTTTCCAGGCTCGTGTCTTGCCCTCCCTGGGTGTTCTCCTCTTAGAAAAGGGCCCTGTAGCCAGGCAGTGCTGCAGGGTGGGCAGCCTCCTGCCCTCAGCCCGTCTGGCCTCAGGGCGAAGCTTGTCTGCTCCGCCTGGAGCCCTGAAGCTGCCAGCCCTCCTGCCGGGGTCTGTGGAGCCCGCTGAGCTAGACACGATGGAGGGGTGGGGGGGTGACATCCACATCTTTGGAGCTGTACCCAGAGCTCATTTTAAAGACACCCCAAGGTCTTAGACACACTAAGCACCTCTGGGCTGTTTTTCTTCCGACAAACATGAAAATAACATTTTTCTTGCTATTAACTAGGCCCAGAGTACAGTTTATTTATCACTGGAGCCCAGGGCCCAGCATAAGCAGCTAACGAGTGGACGTGCTGAGCTGGCTCCACTGACGGAGAAGTCGCAGGACCTCAGAGCCCTGAGGCGACTCTGCTGCCCCCATCCTGGCCGCAGGTTCTGGGGGACGTGTGCCTCCGTCCTCCTGTATCGTTTAGTCAGTGCAAAGCTGTTTGAGGTCCTCAGAGAGCAGAGACTGGGCCACCGCATCCTGAGACTTTTGAGGCAGGGTCCTGGGTGTATCTGCAGAATGCAGGAGACTTGCTCCAAGTCCTGGCTTGGCCTCCCTGTGGGGCCAAGAATGCCCCTGCCTGGGCCTCTGAGTTCTTACGCTGCAGGCCGGGTCGTGTTCTCTGTTGCTCTTGGCTCTAGTGCTGGGGACAGGAGGCTCACAAGAGGTCCTGAAGGTAGAAGTAGAAGAACCAGACCGCCAGGAAGAAGATGAGCATGTGCTCAGTGCGCACCGCCTGGTTCAGGTCCGGGCAGCGCCGCGGAGCCCTGGAGCACCTGGGTCTTGGGACCTGGTGGACCCCCCTAACCCCACACCTGCCCTGCCTCCTGTGGGTTTCCAGCTTGAGGCCACCCAGCAGCTGGGTGCTTTTCCACTCCTAGGAAACAGACCTGCTGCCTGGGCTGCTGTAAGTAGGTCTGCAGACAAAGGGGCCTGCTTCTGGAGGAAAACACCCGCCAGCTTCTAGGCTGCCACTCCCCTCCTGCTGGCTGCAGTATTGTGACGCTAGCTCGCTCAGTCATTGTGAGGGCCACTGGCGGGCAGCTGGCCCCTCCTTCCCAGCCGGCCCCTCTGCCCTCTCAGCCTCCTGGCACAGGCATAGGCAGGATCGCTCCTGTTCTAGCTTGGAAGAGGACTCAAGTCGACTGGCCAGAAATGCACTGTCCATTGTAACAGCCATTAGTCACATGTGGCTATTTCTGTTGATTAAAAGTAAATAGGAATTAAGACCCTCAGTCTCACCAGCCACATTTTGGGTGCTTAATAATTGCATGTGCTGGTGGCCGTCCGGTTGGACTGCACAGACACACAACATTCCCACCCTTGCAGAAACTTCTCTTGGACAGTGTGGGGGCAAAAGAACTCGGTGAGACTGGCCCTCAGTGTTCCTCTCACCCGCAACACCTGTCACCTGGGGGCGGGAGGTGCAGGGGTGGAGGTGGGAGCTTACAGTCAAGAGCAGGGTCATGGATAATAGGGCAGAAAGGCCAATAGGATGTGCTTTAACTTGGCCACATTCCCCTGGGGCCCCTTCCCCAGGTGGGCTGAGCCCGGAGCCCCAGGGTCCCTGTTATAACCCACAACCTCCCTTATAAATAGGTGCCATGACCCAGAGGGCTCCAGTGACGCAGGATGGGGGACAGCGAAGGCTGAACAGGCAGCTCTGTGGCTGTCGGCAAGTTCCTTCCGTCAAGGTTTGTGCCAGTGAACGGCAGCGCGGCCTGTAACCATACTCTCCGGCGACCACCACTCAGACATTCTGTTCCCCTTCCGGTGATTTCCTACGAGGAGAGATTGGGTGTGTATACGTACGTGGTCCTGTTTGCGTCTCCCTTAGGGTTTCACGGGCGTTGATCCTTGTCGTTAGACGCTATTATGAGGAGCATTTGGAGGAACAACCAGAAAACCAGGAAAAGGCTGGTTTTCCTGGTTTGGGTTGAGGGTGGGAAGAACCTATAAATACACAGGCCAATGAAACAAGTGAAAATCCAGAAATAGGCCAACTGCCTAGGGAAATCCTGTAACAATAAAGGTGGTTGCTCTGAACAGGGAAAGATGGAGCTTTACATGGCCCTGGTGTCACTGGAAGATGAAGATGACAAATAAGGGACCCTGTAAACCTGGGAATGAGAAAAACATACAAACTCCAGATACAGGCAGGGAAAAGATCGGTAAATTTGACTATGTAAAAAAAGTTTTACAACAGAAAACCTTCTTAGATGACCAAAATGGACCACCATTAGGGAAAAATAGATGTACAACTTGTATTCCAATGGCTAATATCCCTAAGGTATAGCTTCTAAAGATAAAATCTCCACGTGTAAATGGCCTTTTAAACCTGTCAAAAGATGCACAACTTTGCCCATAATTCATCATACCCATCCATCATAGGGTGATGTTAAAGATGGCCCAGAAGTGCCTTTCTTTCCTTGCCGGTCACTATGGCATAGATCTGCAAGTTTGGCCCCGACCCTTTGGCAAAGCCCTGGGCTAGCGGACCCTGTCACAGAGCTGGTGGGAGTGTCAGGGGTGTGGCCTATGGAGAATGATGATTTCTAGCCAGATTGCACAGGCAGGGATGCCCCGAGGCAGCCGTTCCATTTCTAGGGTGCTGGCCCCCGAACTGAAAACTTCTGGTCCCACCAGCAAGCGGCCTGAGCAGCAGGGGCTGGTCCTTGGGGCCTCGGGGGCCATGTCCCCACTCCCCCACTTTGGAAAGCCCAGCAGCGTCCAGCAGATGCACCCAGTTGATGCGTCCGTGGTTTTGCACGTTTATATAATCAAGGAGATTATTGAGACTTTGAAGGCCACTGTCTGCATCCCGCTTATGCGCTGAACAGTGTTGGGCAGTGCCGAGCGTGGTGTGTCATTGTTCAATCCTTACAAGTCTGGCGGAGGGAGCCGACGCTCAGCTCCATGGGAATCTCATCCTAGTGACCCCACTGAGATGGCAGGGGTAGGCGGCAGAGGACGGGAAGGGCAGGCTCAAGTGCCCTGCACCTGGATGGCCTGGAGGCCGTCACCATGGGGTTAGAATCCCACCCTGAGCCGGAACCCTGCACAGGTCCGGGGCGCTAGTGGCCTTGATTTTGGGGGGGGACGACCGGTTTAGTGTGATTGATCAGGCTTCTACGCCGCTATCCCTGCGGCTTGAATGCAGAAGGGGCGTGGGCACATGGGCGTGGGGCACGGGTGCCTGATGGCGGACACCTGGAGCATGGCGTGGGTGTGCATAAGTGGGCGCACCTGGGCCCGGAGGCGGAGGCTAGAAGGGCAGCTCGCTCAGACGTCTCTGGAGCAGGCAGGTGAGCCAGCCAGGAGAGGACAGCTCAGGGAGGCAGGCTGCGGGCGGGTGGGAGGAGCTCAAAGAGGGTGAGCGGCAGCTGCAGAAGGAAGCACCTCCAGGGCAAGCCAAAGGAAAAAGCAGAGAGAGGTTCCCGGGGTTCACGTTGCTGTCTCCCTGCTGGCTTGTTTAAATCACCTGTGGGGTGATGCCATGGCCTCCAAGTGTAGCGGCAGGAAAGGGGCACAGGAGCAAGGTTCGGGATGGTTTTTAGCAGACGGGGTAAAGGAATGGGAGTCTTGGAGCCCTCGGTGGCTTTTTAGGCTTTTATTAGTAGAGGTGGCCAGGTACATGGGGGGCCGGGGGGCCGGGAGGCTGGCAGGCCTCCCAGCTCCCGGCGCATCTCACCCTCTCGGCTGCTTTCTACTGCTGCTGCTCATTGGTGCTCTCACTGTTGGTTGGTCCTGTTGATTGGTCTTGGCGTCCTCATGACGCCGCCCATTTAAGCCCGTGCCCAACACAGGTGCGCCCACTTGCGCACGCCCACCCTGGAATGCTCGCTGCACCGCAGTGGTGGGAGGGTGGAAAGAACTGATTGTTCGCTGACCCTACACCAAGTTTCTGTTTTAAGCTGCTTGAACCCACAGTGAACCTACCCACCTGGGATGGTTGCAAAACAGCCCCCCAACTCCCTGACCAGAAACCTCTCCACTTGGGTCCAAACCCACCACACCAGCCAGAACCAGAGGCACAAAAAAGTGATTAAGGATGCACAATTCATGATCAAAACAGTTTTGGAAAATTCAGTATCACACCTCCAGGCCCCCAAATGAAAGACTTTCCCCCTATAAAAACCTCACCAGAGCGAACTTCATGTAAAAGTAGACGTCTGGTTGAAACACGAACGGAAAAGTGCCTTTCAGTGATGACAGCTTCTGTGAGAGGAGGGTGTGGGGTAAGTGAAAGGTGAGCGGGTCTTTCCGCCCTCCCGCCACTGGTGTCGAAGGTGGACACTGTGGTCCTACACGCGTGCATGAGGGGGACCCCCGGAGCAGGGATGGGCACGTGCAGGTGGGCGCACCTGGGCTGAGACCCGCGGCATGTGAGGGTTAGGCGAGGGCGCCAGCAGGGAGCAGAAGGGGAAGAGTGAGGAGCAGAGGGAGAGCAGAGAGCCCAGAGAGCGAAGATGGGGGGGTGGCGGCTAGGAGCCTGCCGGCCTCCTGCTCCCCCCTTCCCCAATCTGCTGTGCACCTGGTGTATAAAGAGCAAGAAAAGTCTGAAAAAGTCCCTGAGGGCCCCAGGCCTCTTCCTTGACCGTCTGCCCAACCAAGGAGAACCTGCCTGTGCCCTCTGGTGCTGGGGAGGGAGCAGGGACACCAAGACTGAGCGGGAACCACGGGGTGGGGGGGTGCACGGGTTTAGGGGCAGGCAGGGCAAGGGCAGTAACCACTAGGTCCTGCCAAGGGGCAGCTGGCACCCTGCGGCGGTGACCCTAGCTGTGTGGTTTGTGGCTGAAGGACACCCAGCTTGAAAGGGAAGTGGGGTGACTGGGAAAGAGTAGGCAAATGACCCCTGCAGGTCCTGACGATGGGCAGGCGGGCAGGCAGCGGGCATGCGGGATGGGTAGGCCCGGAAGGGGTCAAGAAGCAGAGGCGGGAGTTGGCAGGGCTGCTGCGGACACCCTCTAAAAACGAAAAGGAGCTGATTTTGAACAGGGGTGGCGGCGGGCTGGCTGGCCTCCCCCCCTCATGATTCCTGACGCCCTCCCCCAGGGCCAGGGCGCAGGCATCCACCGTGACTCAGCTGATGAGATGCAGCCCCGTGGCTCGCTCATTAGGAGCATGCAATTAGCCTGTCTCAGAACCAGCATCCTCCAGAGAGAGCCCCTCTCACCTGCCTTCCTCTCCCTCCCGCGCCAAGGATGAGATCAGGCTTGGAGGGCTGGCTCCTGGGAATGAGGGGCAGGAGGGGAGCACGAACACCCAGGAAATGAGATGCTGGGGCACGCACTTACTCATGAGACGGCCTTGGTCAATTGACCTCTGTAATAGATGACGGAAGGGATGCTAAGTGTCTTCAATCCCCAAGTTTCCTCCCTTAAGAAAGCAGGGCAGGCCTGGATGACTGAGTCATGCCTGCCGAGACGTGACCACGCAGTTCCACGGAGCAAAGGAAGCAGACCCGGCAGCCAGGATGGCATTTCACCTGGTCGGGGAGGTCGTGGGCCGGGGGTCTCGTGGGGAGGGGCTCCCGCTGACGAGGGCAAGCCATCCGGGCGGTCAGTGCTCTGCCATTAGCAGCCAGTGCTCAGCAGCTGGGGGCAGAGGCCCCGCCTTGAGGGCCCCGAAGGGCCACCTCACGTGCCCCGGCCATGACTTCTGCTCAGGCACCCAGTCCAGGGAGTGTCTGTCTGCACCTTCACTCACCTGCTGCCCTGGGGTGCCTTAATCCTCAGAGATGAAGAGTAGCTGCTTGAAAGAAAATCAGGGTGACAGCATGAAGGGGTGCAGGGAGCTATAGACTAACCAGATCCCCCAAATCCCCTAAGATATTTTTCTGACATCAGAACCAGAGCCCCACGCTTCCTCCTCCACCCTAATCTGACCAGAACTGGCCGCCTCTGAAGACTCGCTGGGGGTCCTAGAAGTGAATGCCTCCGAGCTCCCAGCCCCCAGCCCCGCTCTGAGCTGTGGGGTGTCTGCAGGACTCTGCCACAGCAGGGCAGGTCTGCAGTGAGTGCCGGGAGCCACTCGAGAGCCTCCTGCCCTCCATCCAGCTGGCCGTCCAGAGCCAGACCTCGGTCAGGCCACATCAGCGCCTGGACACCTGCAGTCTCCCCCTTGCCTCTGCCAGGTGTCTGCTCTGCTCGGGCTTCCACCCCCACGCCCCGGCCCGCAGCAGCGCTCTGGAGCCTGGTGGTCCCAGCTGCATGCCTGTCACCCGCACCCCACACGCATTTCCCCAGGCCCACAGACTCCGCGGGCCAGGAGTCTGAGGACACCCTGCTCTGCCCCACCATGTCCCCTCCACTGAGCGAGGGACGGGCTAGCGCCTGGGACCCTGGAGATGCCCTCACGCACCTGCTTGGGCGCTGGCCTCCCACGCTGGGCTGGGGCTGCCCACCGACCTAGCTACCTGTGACCCACCTATGTGGCTTCTCACAGCTTGGTGGCCTCGAGAGAGCTGGGCTGATCCGCTGCCACTGGATTTCAGGGTCGAGGGCCTTGAGGGCCAGTAATGCCTGCAACCTTGGTCCCGTCCCAGTGCACAGAGGCCTGCTTTGCCCTCCTGCGCACCGGCAGGGCCCACGCAGCCTCCGAGCCCTGGGACCCGGAGCTCCCGGCCTCGCCTTCCCGCCGCTGTTTCTGGACTGGAGGAGTTCGAATCTCTCCCTCTGTGCCCAGGCCCCACCTCGGTGTGCAGCCGGGAGTGGGGGGCGCAGGGCAAGTTTCTCTTCCCAGAGATGACAGAGGCTGGATCAGGGAACCCATTTTGTAGCGGCCCCTTACCATGAAGAAAGACACACAGAGGCAGCAGAGGGTGAATAACCCCAGGCGGCAGCCCTGACCGCTGAGCCCGCATGGAGCCGGCACAACCTCCAACCGCCAATCCTCTAAATCACAAGTGGCCCCTGGCTCAACCACCTAGGGGTACACACAGCAGAGGGGCGAAGAGCAGACTGTGGGGTCCGCCTTTGAGCCCCGGGTCTACGGTTACCGCCTGTGCACTTTGCGCCAGTGTCTGCATCTCTCTGTTTTCCAGTTTCCAGTCTACAAGTGCGAGTTAAAAGACAAAGACAAAAAAACACGCTCCCTCTGCTGAGGATTCAAGGGCCAAGGGCGCAGAGCGTGGCCTGGCGGCTCTGGGCGTCTTGCAGGGCCGGTGGTTCAGAGTCGTTTGGCTTCCTGGGATTCCCCGTCCAACCCTCAGCACCCCAAATATCCGCGGGCGCCGACAGAGTCAGGAAGCCTTTGCAGGGGGCGGCCTGCCCCAAGCCCGCGCCCCGCTACGGCCTCACCCCCCCCCCCCCCCCCCCCCCCCCCCCCCCCCGCCTGCGCCATTTCTCCCGCTGGAGCCGCGCGCCGGTGGGGGGTGGGGGACGGACGCGGCCCCTGGTGCCAACGCCGAGGCGGGCAGGCCGGGCCGGGGAAGCCAGACCCGCTGCCTCCCGCCTCCGGAGCGCGGAGGAGGCCCGGCCCGGCTGATGGCGCTAAGTGATTCCGCGCCGCGCTCCCCGGGGGTCGCTGATGCGCCTCACAGCATTCCCGGCACAGCTCGCCCGGCCCCACCTCGGCAGCGCGGGCGGGACGTGCGCCGGGGCCTGGCCGCCCAATTTGTGCTCGACCCGCCCCGCCCCGTCGGTCCCAAGACCCACGGCTTCTGGCGCTCCCCCATCCTGTCTTCGCTCTGGCCGAGTCGGGGGGCACCTCTCACCCCCACCGTCTGTCTGCTTCGTGGGGGTGAGGTGGGCGCTCCCTGCCTCTTCCCTAGCCCAGGTGGCACCTTCACCCCCACCCCCTCATTTTCCCATCCAGGCGGTAAGTGGTAGCGCTGAGATTTAACCCCTAGGCCACCAGGGGGGCCCACAAGACCTTCTCCCCTGACTCTTGGGGTGACCCTTTCCGCTCAAGAGCCAGCCCTCTTCTGGCCTTTATCACCCTGTTCAGCGCCCCTTCTTGGGTCAGCTCCGCGGGCAGTTCTTGGGCTCCCACAACGTTTTGTTCATTTTGTTCTCGTGGTTTACAGAGCATCTGTGTCTGCACCGCGAAGGGCCTGCAGTTGGGCACAAGAAGGGGTGGGAGGGGGAGGCAGGAAGCTGCAGGATCCACTTGAAAACAAGGTCAACCCCTCCGAGTGCAGCAGTTTTACACCCGCTGGGGCTGATCTGGGAAAGGGGGAATCAGAGACGGAATGGGGGCAGGCGCCGCGGTTAACTGTTCCCTGTTCTCAGAAAAGACTACTAAGGAAGGACCTCCAGGAACATTCTGAGGTTGGGGTTTTATCTGGAGGCGTGCAACTTTTTGTGCGGTAAAGATCGTAGACAATCTGAACCCCAGAGAGCATCATCGCTGCTTCCCTTAAGACCTCAGCGGGCAGGAAGGGGGGCCAGGACGTCCAGCAAGTGACTTAGGGAACAGGTGGGACTGCGCAAGGTCACTAGCCCTGGGGACAGAGGAGGCTGGCAGTCCCCTCCCTCCTGCCCCTCCCTATACAGGCACCCATGGAATATTCCCGGAGAACAGCGTGGCAAGCAGAGCAGCACGAGAGGCACTGCTGTCACGGAACATGAAAGACGCAGCCCTTTTTGCCTTGGAGCTGTTACTCTAGAGGGGGCACAGGCACAGAGAGGTGGCATAGTCACAAAAGGCCACACACACACAAAGACAACGTACGTACTGCAAGTTGTGTGAGTGCTATTAAACCCACCAACAGATACCAAACTATAAAACAATCAACGTGGTGGCAGGAAGGCTCCTCTTAGGAGGTGACAGGAACAGCCATTGGAGCCCCAGGCAGGAGGGAAGGTAGGTGCAGCTTCTCGAACAAAGGACCATCCGGTCCTGAGATCCCAAAATCAGGATGGAGAGAGGCAGATATTGTGAGAGAGACTCGAGAGGCAGGATTAGCAAAGGGAAGGAAAGAGAAGGACTGGGCTGAATCCCAGGTTCTTGGTTGGGTGGTGATGTGATTCAGATTTGGGGGACCTTGGGCGTGGTCAGGGAGCCGAGAGCTGAGTAGAGTTGGAGCATGTTAAATGGGCCACCCAAGAAGCAGTGTTGTTGGGAACTTGTAATTACAAACCTGGTTCTTGGGGAGAGAGGCCGAAAGCAGCTGTGAACTGGGGGATTCTTACTTTGTGGGAAGTGCATCATACAGCGTTAGATGCAGTCACTTGGCAAGAGAAGAGGAGGGACCCAGGTCCTGGGGTGCACCGACATTTAGAAGTCAAAGACAAAGAGGAAGAGCCAGAGAGGGAAAAGGAAAGAACATCCAGGTGGTAGATTTTATTTTATTTTTAAAGATTTATTTGTTTATGCATATAAGAACTGGGGTACAGGCCAGAGGTGGGAGTAGGGTGAGAGGATTCACCAGAGACAGTGGGGAACAGAACAGGTGGATCAACAGAAACACACTGCCGAGGGCAGCAGCGGGCAAGGCAGGAGAGGTCTGCCGCGCCATGTGGATCACTCCCTTGGCCGGCAGCAGGGATCGAACTCGTGTTGCAGTGACTGCTGTCTGCTTCATAGTGCATTGCTTAACCCACTGCACCACCAGGGAGGTCCCCCAGGTGGTAGATTTTAAAAGCATCATTTTTAAAAAAGAACAAGAGTTCAACCATGGCAAAGGATTATAGAAAATGAGGACATAGCCGTGAGCACCAAATTTCGCGTCGTGGAGGGAGTTTATGACTTTGATACCGAGTTTCAGTAGACTGGTTTGGGTGGAAGCCTGAATGGAGGGAGTTGAACAAACGTTGACTTCTGAATTAAAATGGCAGATGGGGGGCCTCCCTGGTGGTGCAAGGGGTTAGGCACTGCACTATGAAGCAGCCGCAGCCACTGCAGCACAAGTTCGATCCCCAGCCAGGGAGGGGACCCACATGGCACAGCAGACCTCTCCTGCCTTGCCCGCTGCTCCCCTCAGCAGTGTATCTCAGTATATCCGCCTGCTCTGTCCCCACTCAGTCTCTGGTGAGTTACCCCCTACACCTCTGGCCTGTACCCCAGTTCTTGTATGCATAAAAAATTGATCATTTTTAAGAAATGGCAGATGGGGGGGGCCTCCCTGGTGGCCAGGGGGTTGTCAGTGCTGTCAGGCTATCACCAGCCATTTCGGCACAAGTTTGATTCCCGGCCAGGGAGGGGACCCACATGGCGCAGCAGACCCCTCCTGCCTGCCCGCTGCTCCCCTCAGCAGTGGATTTCGGTGCATCCGCCTGTTCTGCTCCCTTGGCCCTTCCGCGGTGGAACGGCCAACTGTGATTTCTTCTTCTGGTGAAGCGCGCAGGCCCTCCCTCCGCACCGTCCTGGGTGCCACTGTGGTTGTTTGTCCTTGCCAGGGCTAACCCTCGACAGGGCCTGGATGTCTGCCTGTCCCACATCCCACAGCGTCTGGGCGGGCCCAGCCTTTCCCGGGCGAGGCACACAGTGACCCCAGCCTGTCCTGGGCAGCCAGAAAGCCTAGAGACGGCCTCAGGCAGCCCTCGTGTCCCTCTCCAGAGCCAGAGAGCCGCGGCGTCTCAGCAGTCCTGTCGCAGCGGGGCTGCCACACCGCGAGTGACAGCCGAGGCCAGCACACCCCTCCCCCAGGCCCCTGCACAGACAGGCCCACGTGCGTCCCCAGATGCCTGAATCACTGCTGACAGCTTGGGACCTGGGGGCCCGCGGTTCCTGGGGAGCCGCTGGGAGGGGGTGGCCACGTCGCTTCGGGGACACCTGCGCACATAAATAGGCGGCCTGTGGAGGCAGCAGCGCAGCCCAGCTCAGAGAGCAGACGCCGCCCACCTGCGCCAGGATGCCCGACGCCATGCTGCCCGCCTGCCTCCTCGGCCTGCTGGCCGTCACCTCGGCCTGCTACTTCCAGAACTGCCCGAGGGGCGGCAAGAGGGCCGCCACCGGCCTGGAACTGAGACAGGTACGGCTGCGCCCATCTCAGGGCTGCTGAGGGCCAGAGTCATAAGGCTCATGCCCAGGGCCAGGCTGGGAAAGAGGGAGGTGGGGGAGGAAGCTCCAGGGGACATGCCCAGCAGAAGGAGGTTGGCACGGCTGGGCAGGGGCCAGGCTGCTGGGGTCTGGACACTGTCCCCTCCTGGGCAAGGCCGGCAGGAAAGAGAGGCGGTCCCCAGCATTGCACCCGGGCTGAATCAGGGCAAACCGGGCAGCAGGGCCTCCTCCGGGGCCAGGGGCCTCCCTCCAGGACTGGCCAGAGCAGAGGGAGGCCCGACTCAGTGACCACCGCCTTCCCTAGCCAGCTTTTCCTAGCCATAGCCGCTGCACCCCCTCCAGAAGATGCCATCACTCTGAGCTCTCCTAAGTGGGGAACCAACGAAGCAGCCTGTGAGGAAGTCCTGCTGGGTACCTAGCCCAGTTCTCTCATGCTTCATGTCTAGCTTATTCCTTTATTCCACTTTCAGCAAAGCTGAAGGAAATCTAATCGCACCACATTCAGCTCTGCTCAGGCCACAGGGGTTCACTTTTGAGCTCTGCTCAGGCCACAGGGGTTTCCTTTTGAGCTGTTGAGCTGTTGAACCTGCAGGCCACCCCTCCCTCTGCTTGCATCCTCCGGCCACCCGAGTCACCTAGGTGTCTCACCACCTCCTTTAGTCTCAGGCCCTGACCACCTGGTTAGTCCACAGGCAGGTGAGCTGAGGGCAGTCCCCAATGGAGGCCCAAAGGGCTTGGGGAGGGGGCGGTGGTGGAGGGCGGGAGCCTGGAATGACAAGGCAGCGAGGGCACAGCAAATGCTCAGGGCCTCAGTGTTCAGGGGGGGCTCTGGGGGAGCTGCTGGATCAGACTCCAATAGTGGGGACCAGAGGGAAGAGCTGCGTTTGGGGAGGGGAGGGGTGCTGGGTCCTGAGTGCTCCCAGCTGAGAAGGGTCTCCCCAGCTGCAGCCCGCAGGAGCACCCCTCCGCAGAGCGGGGTGCTGCAGGCGTCTCTGGGAGCTGGAGTGCAGGCACCTGAAATGGAGGGAGTTCAACAGTTTGGCGGGTTCTTTGAAGGTTTCTGGGTCCAAACCTGAGCCCCGGGGACAGACCCAAGAGCTCGGCTGCTCTGCCCAGCCCCCCGCAGCCCCCAACCTCCACCCCAGCCTCCTGCCCTGCTCGCCCACCTGCCGCGCCCCCCGCGCCCCGCCCCCCTCCCGCGCCCGTCTGCCACCCCCCAGCCCCCCATCCCTCCCTTGCCCGCGCGCTCACCCCGCCTCCCCCCAGTGCCTACCTTGCGGCCCCGGAGGCAAAGGGCGCTGCTTCGGGCCCAGCATCTGCTGCGGGGACGAGCTGGGCTGCTTCGTGGGCACGGCCGAGGCGCTGCGCTGCCAGGAGGAGAACTACCTGCCGTCGCCCTGCCAGTCGGGCCAGGGGCCGTGCGGGAGCGGGGGCCGCTGCGCCGCCGCCGGCATCTGCTGCAGCGCGGGTGAGCCGGGCCGGGCCGGGCGCCGGGGGGCGGGCGGGGGCGGGGGCGCCCCGGGAGTGGGCGGGGGGGGGGGGCTGGGTCCGGGCGGATCGGTGCCCGTGGATCCGGGGCGCCGTCGGCCCTGCGCTCAGCCCGTGCCCCCCGCAGAGAGCTGCTCCGCCGAGCCCGAGTGCCTCGAGGCCGCCGGGCCCCCCCGCCGCGCGCGCGCCAGCGACCCGCGCAACGCCACGCTGGACGGGCCCGCCGGGGCGCTGCTGCTGCGGCTGGTGCAGCTGGCGGCCGCCGCGCCCGATCGCGCCGCGCCCCGCGTCTACTGAGCACCCGCCGCGGCCCTGAGAATAAACCTTCAAGTGCACTGGCGCGTCCGTCTCAGTTTCTGTCTGTCTGTCTTTTAAAGATGTATTTAGTTACGCACACAAAGCTGGGGTACAGGCCAGAGATACGGGGGGGGAGTGAGGGGCGTAACCAGAGACAGAGTGGGGGAGCAGAACCTGCAGATGGACCGAAACACACTGCTGAGGGGAGCAGCGGGCGAGGCAGGAGAGGGCTGATGCGCCCTGTGGGTCCCGCCCTGGCCGGGGATCGAACTCGTGCTGCTGTGCCGCGGATGCTTCACAGTGTGGCGCTCAACCCGCTGCGCCACCAGGAGGCCCGGGTCTCTGTTTCTAGGTTGGAAGGGGAGGGGAAGGGAGGGAGGGCGCTGACCCCGACTCCCACAGTTCCAGACCTGAAATAGGAGGCAGACCCACCCGCAAGCAGCTGAGCAGCCGGCTCCCGAGGGGAAGGCCGCGTGGGGCTGCAGAGCTCTGGACCCGCAGGCAGGGGCGGAGAGCCAGAGGGTGACTGTAGGCACAGAGAAGGGCAAAGGCGGAAAGACACTGGTGAAGGAGAAGCAAGAGACACCGGAGGAGGGACCACGGGAGCCCGAACCGCAGGAGGGACAAGCCAAGCGAGGGGGGCGGGGGGGGGGCGGAGTTCCCGTCCCCCGTTTACACCCCAGGAGACTGAGGCACAAGCAGAGCCCCAGAGCCCCAGCCCAGTCGGGGCATGCAAGGCTGTGCGTCGTCGTGGGGTTGGGCGAGGGGACATAGCCCCAGAGCAACAGAGAAGGGGTGTCTCCTCAGGCCCGGGGGAAACCGGGCACCTGCACTGCCCCCCACACAGAGTGGGGGGCACCTGGCTGCGAGACCCCAGATGCACAAGCCAGACAGACAGGCGGGGAAAGAACTGTTAGGGACCCGCCGTCCTCTGGCCACAAGGGCGGGGCCGAGTCACACATGCACCCCAAGAAACAGACACGTGAGGCTCCACTGGCAGGCAGGCTGGGCGCTCTCTCTCTCTCTTTCTCTCTCTCTCTCTGGCTCCAGCACAAAGGGACCCTCTTCCTTGGACACCAGCGCCTCAGGGCACAGACTTCCTTGAGCCCTGGAGGCTGCTCTATTCCTCCGTCCTCCATTGTGCTCCCCCATTGTGCTCCCCAGGCTCCTGCCCTGCCCTGCCCCTCAGCTCCTTGGTCCTCTCCTGCTTCTCCTCTGCCCCCCAACCCCCTCCCTGGCCTTTTCTGCCCCCACTGTCACCTCCTCTCCCCTCTCTGCCCCTTCTCTGCATCTTCTTGGGTTTCTTTCTCCAGGTCTTGGGGGCCACCAGAGGCTGCATCTGCCCTGGAGTCTTCCTCCTGCCCCCGCCCCAGGCCTGGAGGCCAGGGGGGACCAGGAGGGACCAGAAGGGGTGTGGGGGCAGGGAGAAGGCCCTGAGCCCTGAGCCTTCGCCCTGCCTTGTGGCGGCCTCAGAGGGCCCGGGCCGGGTGGGCCGCCAAGCCCAGCTCGGCCTTCTCCCTGGCGCTCGCTCTGTTGCCACCCGACCCCACTCAGTGCCCGTCGTGATCGAGTCCAGCTGGGGAGGGGTCTGGATCACACATCGCTGTCCCTGCCACGGTGTCCTGTTCCTGTCCGTGTGGCCACTGGGACAAGGGCACTGGGCAAGGCACAACCCCAGGGGAGGGGCGGGCAGGGCAGAGCCACTAAGAACGCAGTAGCCCTCCCGGAGAGGCAGGCCTGGGTGGAGAAGCGGGAGACAGCTTCAGGACAGACACAGCCCTGACCCGCCCCCGGCCCCGCTCCCCCCCCCCCCCACCCCAGGTCCAGAGCAGAGCAGCCGCCCTTTCCCTCCAGCTGCCCAAACCAGGGAGGCTTCCACTTCCAGGGCAGGGCACGCTCGTCCCAACCCAAACCACACCTCCCAGGATGCAAACGGGGTGGTCTGGTCGTGGGCCACAGCTCCTGCCCCGTGAGCTCTGCCCCCCTCTCCCAGGGACCTGGGTCAATATGGAGTATGCAGGGCCTCTCTGGTGGTGCAACAGGTTAAGCACCGCACTGTGAAGCGTCTGCAGCCACTGCGGCATGAGTTTGATCCCTGGCCAGGGAGGGGACCCTCATGGCCCAGCAGACCTCTCCTGCCTCCCCGCTGCTGCCCTCAGCAGTGTGTTTTGGTGGATCCTCCTGTTCTGTTCTCTACTCTGTCTCTGATGAATCTTCTCACCCCCCCCCCCCACCTCTGGCTTATACCCTAGTTCTTGTATGCATAAATTAATAAATAAAAAAAAATGCAGGGTGTGCAGCAGCCGCTTCACTCGTCCTCACTATGGGAAGTTCTTGACCACTGTTGCCAAAACCTTGTTTTCTGCCTTAATATGTGAACAAGCAGTTTTGTTTCATTGGTCCACATTATTAGGTCTTTGTCTTCTATTCATTAGATTTCTGTTACTTCTTATTTTTCCTTTCCCTTTCTGTATTTTGGGGTTTTCTCTGCTAGTCCTTCCAGCTTCTTGAGTTAAATGTTAAGCTAATTAAAAAACAAACAAAATGCTGTCTTGTTTTCTGTACTTACCTAAAGGTGCTCATTTTCTCCTGTGTGCTGCTTTCTTTCTTTTGACAATGAGTCTTCTCTTCCCCAGTTCTAAATATTTGGTAATTTTTTGGGTGATTGCCTCGTTAACCCAAGGGTTATTTTCTAATATGCTTTTAGAGTGCAGACCTGGATTTTCTTCAGCTATTCTTCTGTTAACTTTAATCTTATGCAGGACATAATCTGCATAATGTTGACTCTGAAAATCATCTTCTTTGTGTCAAGTTCACAGCTGACTTTCGTGAGGGTTTCATGTACGCTTCCCCCAAGTGCACACTTTCTCTGGCTGGGGTGTATATATCCTATACATTCAAATATAGTAATGGCGTTTTAAAAAATTCTTTGTCTTTTCTCATTTTGTTTGATCTGTTTGAGAGGATTGTACCAAAACTCTCCAAATAAGTTGTTGCTTATCCTTTTCCTCATTGCTTTATGTATTTTCAGGGATATTATATTTATACGGGTTCATGGGGTGGCGCCAGCAGGGCACGGGGCAGGTTCTCCAGGAGCTGAGCAGACGGGTCAGGGAGGAGGCCTAGCACCCTCGGTGGCTTTTCCTGGCTTTGTTTCATCTCTACAGGAGAGGTGACCAGGTCCACGCAGGCAGGGGGGGGGCAGGGGGCTGGCGGGCTCCTGGCCCCAAGCGCATCTCACTCTCTCTGGGCTCTGCTTCTTTTGACTTTCTGTCTCTGCTCTGGCGTCCTCCTGACGCCACCCCTATGCCCGCGTCTCAGCCCAGGTGCGCCCACCTGCACACGCCCACGCCCTCCTTGAGGAGCCGCCATCAGGCTGCATGTGGCCCGCAGGTGTCCGTCATCACACCAAAGGCGGGAGGGCAGAACAGCCTGACAATTTTCTCTGACCCTGCACTGGTCACTGTATCTTTTTGAAACATTGTTCTTGTAAAATATGGACACCTACCTATATATTTTAATGTATAGCTTGTTCCATTTTTTATATATAGGCTCTTTTCCTATTTTTATTTTTAAGGGATGAGTAACATATAGTAAAATTCCTTTAAATATACAGTTCTATGAGTGGGGTTTTTTTGTTATTCATCATTAATTTTTAAAAGATTTATTTATGCATAGAAGAACTGGGGTACAGGCCAGAGGTGTGGGGAGAGACTCCACCAGAGACAGAGTGGGGGAGCAGAACAGGCAGATGAACTGAAACACACTGCTGAGGAGAGCAGCGGGGAGACAGGAGAGGTCTGCTGCGCCATGTGGGTCCCCTCCCTGGCTGGGGACGCTTCATAGTGGGTGCTTAACTCCTTGTGCCACCAGGGAGGCCCCAGACCTGTGTTTTGACAGTGGGAAATACTGCTGGCGTTTGAAGGAAAGAATAGGGCAGTGGGTGGGTGTCTGAGGGGACCCTAACGTCTGTCCCAGGGTGGGGAAACCCGGGCTGGCCCCTCAGCTCTGTGAGTCACTGGGGTGTGGGGGGTGCTGTAGGGTAAATGAGTTAAAAATCTCGCTTTCTGTGCCCTCCGCCATTAGTATACAGGAGCAGCACCTGCGGTCTCGCACGCGCGCCTTAATTATGGGCACCAGGGCGCAGAGGCTCGGGGCACGTTCATATGTAAACAGGGTACCCAAGCCCAGGGCGAGGGGCTCTGAGGGCAGCATTGCTCTGCAGTGAACTGCAGATGAGAGGGAACAGCCAGAGAAAAACTGGGAGAGAAAGCTGGTCTGATTTCTCACATGGAAGGGCTGTAAAAGTCTACCGAAGTCTCCAAAATTCTCTTTTCGTGTGGAGAACTGACGATGACGCTACCAGGCCGGGTGCGGGGTGGTGGCTGCCAAACCGGTGTCCAGGACGCTCAGGGGACAGCGAGTGGGCTGCGGAGACGCTGCACTTCCTGCTGGTCCGGCAGGGAGCGCTCAAGCTTGGAAAAGCCACAAATCTGTAGCTGCGTTTCTGGCTAGAGGAGAATCTGGGTTCTGTGGCTTCACGTTTTGGTCTGCGTGGGCCTTAGGACTCTGCGGGAACACGGCTTGGGCGAGTCATGTACGTCCATTCTGCTTTACCAGAGTGACCTGAATAGGCCTCCTCATGCCCCGATGTGGGCTCAGGGCGGACATACTCCCCCAGCCTCAGGAAGAACGCCCCACTCTCCCAGTCTAGGCTGCTTGGTCACTGGGGCTGTCGAAAGCCTCATCCCTGTCGTCTTCACACCTCTTAGTGGTGTTGGGGCACAGGAGAAAGTCCCCCACTTCTTTGTGGTCTTCTGAGGCTGGATGAATGAACAAATTAACCTCAGACATCAGTGGGAGGAAAAGATCAGGTGGAGCAGCATCTGGACCTGCAGGACTAAACCCTAAAGTACCTGGGGCGAACCATGTATGTCCCGTGTTAAGGGGCCTGGACCAGCCAACCGAGAGGAGGGGTTTATAAGGTCATGGAGGGGCTGATTTCATGTTAACTCTAAGGGCGAAAAGACGGGGTTCTAGGTAGAGAGCACATGTTCACCGTTAACCTCATACCAAGAGGACACCTCCAAGTGTATTTTTCTGAGTGACCAGAATCACTTTAGTTAGAAAAGGGCAACGTCTTTAGGGAATGATAGTCTCTGATCAGGAGAAGGGCAAGAAGAGCTTCTCCTCAGCTTCAGGCCGTCATTGCTCTCAGCTGAAAACGATCTGCCTTCTCTCCCGCACGGTAACAGTTGTTCTGAGGCCTTTTCATTCACCTTCGTTCCATATTAATAGGTGACACCTGTTGGAAAGACCGACCTGGCCATTTGGGGGAAAGCTACCTGACCCATTTTGGGGAGACTCATCCCACAGTGCCTTAGTAATAAATATCTTTCATTGTAAAAAATGTTCCAAAAAATTTAAAGACAAAAAAGTTTATTCCAGTATAATGCAATAGAAAAGTGGACAAATCACACGTATGAAGTTTGATGAATTTTCATAAAATTTTATTTTACCAAAGTCTGTTTCCTGAAAGGCCAAAAAGCCAGTGACCAACACCCCAGAAGCCCCGTTCACCCCTTCCAGTCGCTCTCCCACCCAAGACCTCTAGCAACAGCTTAATTCTGCTGGTTTTATGATTTCTATGAAGACAGTTGTTTGTCCTCTTTAGTATATATTTCCTCTCTCCACTCTGAAACCCACATAGAGTAGGGCATGGTACTGTCAGTCCTTCGGTGTGTGAGAGGTATTGAAGAAATCCCTGACAGAAGACTGTCCCTGTTTGTTTGGGGTGTGGGTATGAGCACCGGCTCTGCAGGCTGGCCCCAGGGCGCGGGCCAGGGAGAGGCATAGTCTGGGTGAGGGAAATCTGACTTTTATTGAGTCCCAAAAGACTCATCTAGGAGTAGGTGAGAAGTAAAGGTTGAGAGATGCTCTGTTGGCTTTGCATTTTTTTAAAAAAAAGTTTTACTTATTTATGCACACAAAAGCTGGGGTCCGGGCCAGAGGTGTGGGGTAGGAGAGGTGAGGGGAGTCACCAGAGACAGAGTGGGGAGCAGAACAGGCGGGTCTACTGAAACACACTGCTGAGGGGAGCAGCAGGCGAGGCAGGAGAGGCCTGCTGCACCCTGTGGATCCCCTCCCTGGCGGGGGATCGAACTCGTGCTGCAGTGGCTGCTGATGCTTCACAGTGCTGAGACTAACCCCTTGGACAGCACCAGGGAGGCCCTGGCTTTGCATTTGTTTGGTGGCTTCTGTGGCGGAGCTCTCAGGAGCAGGGTCTTGTAGGGCCCCAGGTGCCCTCACTTTTCCTCACTGCTCAGGCGGGAGCAGGCCTGTCCCGCTCACCCTGCGTGGGCTTGCCCAGGCTCTCCTTGACCAGCAGCAGGCAACAGGTGAGGGGCGCAAGCTGCGGGGTCCTCAAGTTGACCGGTCTGTTTCCCGGAACCCCTTCAGCTGCCTTGGCCAAACCCCCTCCGGTGGCCCAGACTCTGCTGGGGCTGGGAGTCTCCCCTCACTGCCCACCTCCCTTCCTCGGGTCCCTGCGGAGAGCCCGTCGGTCCCTCATAGGCCTCCGGACGGTCCCCTGGGCCCGGTCTGCTGTGGCCCCGCGCTAGTGTGCGCGTGAAGCTGGAGGCGTCTCCGTCCCCCTGGGCCCTGCGTCCCGCGCCCCTTCCTTCCTGCACCGCCGCAGCCCGGGCTCTCCGCGCTGATTGCGGCCCTGCTCCCTGCGCCGGGGCTGCGGCGCAGCTGGGCCCAAACTCCCGCTCCGACGCGCCCGCCCCGTTCTCACACCAGACGCGGGTTGGGGGCAAAAGTTCAGCTTTATTTGATTTCTGGAGGCGGCGGCGGCGGAGGGCGCCCCGGGGGCGCCGCGGGGTCCCGGCGGTCTGGCTCAGCGCTGGGCGAAGGCGGCCTCGGGGTCGCAGGCGGGGTCCACGCGGCAGCCGTCTGGGGGAGAGGCTCGGTCACCCGGCTGCGGGCCACGGCGCCCCCGCCCCCGCCCGCCCCCCGGCGCCCGGCCCGGCCCGGCTCACCCGCGCTGCAGCAGATGCCGGCGGCGGCGCAGCGGCCCCCGCTCCCGCACGGCCCCTGGCCCGACTGGCAGGGCGACGGCAGGTAGTTCTCCTCCTGGCAGCGCAGCGCCTCGGCCGTGCCCACGAAGCAGCCCAGCTCGTCCCCGCAGCAGATGCTGGGCCCGAAGCAGCGCCCTTTGCCTCCGGGGCCGCAAGGTAGGCACTGGGGGGAGGCGGGGTGAGCGCGCGGGCGGGGGGGGGGGCGCGGCGAGTGCTGAGGCGGAGGTGGGGGTCGGTTCCGTCCTGGCCGCGGGGGGTGGGGGGCCTGGGCAGAGCAGCGCCAGAGCTTCTGGGTTCGCGGGGCTCAGCTCTGGCCGCAGAGCCGTCCAGGGGCAGTCAGAGCCCGCGGACACCCGCGGTTGCGGGCCGGGGTGGGGCGCCGCGGGGGGAGCGTGGGGAAGGGGCGCCCTGGGACGGAGGGTCCCCGGCACCCAGAGCCCGCGGGGCGCGGCGCGCTCACCTTGCGCACGTCAAGGTCCAGCGCGGCCCTCTTGCCGCCCAGAGGGCAGTTCTGGATGTAGCAGGCCGAGGTGAGCGCCAGGAGGCCCAGCAGGCAGCAGGCGAGGCTGGGGCCGGCCATGGTGCGGCTGTCCAGGGTCTGGAGCGAGGTGGCAGGTGGCGTCTGGCAGGCGGCCTCTCACACCCCTTTTATGTGCGGGGGCCAGAGACTGTAAGAGCGCGGCCGCATGGCTGGTCACGGAGGGCCCTGTGGTCAGGCCGGTTGCCCCCTCATTTGCAAGGGCGGCCGGGTCAAGGTCACCACATTGGCTAATGGACTGAGCAGGAGAGCGAGCAGATAGTCACGCAGGGCAGGCGGAGGGGGCCTGTGGGGGGGGCCTGGGCCCCTAGGGTGGAACAGGGAGGCGCATGTGTGTGGCGGGGGCAGAAGCTCCATCATCTGGGGGTGGGGGTGGCAGGGTCCCACAGAGCCCTCCTGGAGCACACCCATTCTCCCTTCTTGGTCTGCCACGCAGACACCCTTATCTCCTCTGTTGAGAAGGTGTCCTCTTTCTGAACCCCAATTTCCTGGAGCCCACTCCACACCAGCACCCTCTTGCCTGCCCTGAGAAATGGATGGGGAAAGACGGTTTCTCTGATGCTAGGTGCTAGACGTGAGTTTTAGCGTTCCTTCCACTGGGGTCGGGCAGCAGGCCTGTGGAATTAGCAGGATTTTAGGCTTTGTCACAGACGTTAAGGGCAGCCGTCCTCGCGTTATGACTGGTGCAGACGAGTCTGTAGTGGTATTTAGGGACCTCACCTGAAGCGCGGTGTGGGGCCTGCCCTCTTGTTACCGATGGTAAGGAGGTGAAGGTAAAGAAGCGTGTTTGTTTGTGACCCTCCCGTCGGGGCTTTGCTCTTACAGTTTGATTCCTGAAGAGAAATCTAATTGACTTCTTTGTAATCCATGTCCATGGCATTTAAAAAGAATGAGGCTTTTAAAATATCTCAAAATGAAAATAATTAAAAACCATTTTTAAAAAAGATTTATTTATGTATGCATACAAGAACTGGGGTATAGGCCAGAGGTGTAGGGGGGCTTGAGGATCCACCAGAGACAGAGTGGGGAGCAGAACTGGCAGATGGACTGAAACACACTGCTGAGGGGAGCAGAGGGCAAGGCAGGACCTGGGGATTGAGCTCATGCTGCAGTGGCTGCGGCTGCTTCATAGTGCGGTGCTTAACCCCTTGCGCCACCGGGGAGGCCCCAACATGAAAATAATTAAAACTAAGGGGTTGCCCTGGGGAAGGACTGTGGGTTGTGCTGCACAGGAGGGGCTCAGCCTGGATTTCTCTTAAGGGGGGGCTTCCTGCTCGCTGCTGGGAGTGTGGTCAGCACAGGCCCCTCAGGGTCTGTCTCGGGTGCTGAGACCCCCCCGGACCAAGATCACCCCCTTTGCAGCTTGTCCACCTCTACGACCTGCCTGCTTTGGCCCAGGGCTGGACGGCTCTGAAGGACTGACTGTTTCAGCTCTGGACAGCCTGTGCGGTCCAGTGAGGCCAGCACGGATGTCTTCTCTGCCCCTGAGGGTCCCCCGGTGATAGACAACCTGGGTACCCCAACTTGGAATGGCCTGGGGGGAATGAGGCGTGTCAGAACAGACCCTGCTGGGTCAGCTCCTCCACACCAGCCCTGGAGCGAGGGCTGGACGGCCCTCCCCTCTCCTGCACTTGCTGAGGCTCCCGGGGTGGGGGTGGGGGCAGCTGGCCTTCGGGTCCAGAGCCTGCTGCCCTGAGTCACAGGTGAGAGCTGCCCTTTGCCGGCTGACCTGCATTACCAGTCAGCGGCCGGTCTTGTTTCTCATCCAAATCAGCTCATTGGCACTGCCGGGCTAGATGGCCCAGGGCCTGACCTCGGTGGCCTTTGCTAAGGACACGGTGACCTCCGCCGAGTCAGCACGTGCACGTGCATCCCCTTAGCGCGGTGGCCGCAGGGCAGTGCTCCTCGCCCGTCCATCACAGTCTCAGTACAGACGCTTGGAAACTTCCTGAACCAGACAGACAGGTCCGAGGCGCAGGGGCTTGGATCCCAGTGCTTTCCAGTAGGATAGGAGCGGTGAGCGCTGCGGAGGGAAAGGGGCTGTTGCATTTTCTTTAGGGTGTTTAGTGGAGGTGTCTTTGTGAAACGACCTTTGTCACTTGCAGGGAAAGGAAAAGTCATGTGGATCTCTGACACGGATTCATTTTCTACTGCTACGTAACGAAGCACCATGGCTTTAGTAGCTTATTATTGTTTTAAAGATTGTTTATTTATGCATGTAGGAACTGGGGTACAGGCCAGAGGTGCAGGGGTGAGAGGAGTCACCAGAGACAGAGTGGGGAGCAGAACAGGCAGATGGACTGAAAAACACTGCTGAGGGGAGCAGCGGGCAAGGCAGGAGAGGTCTGCTGCGCCCTGTGGGTCCCTCCCTGGCCAGGGATTGACTTGTGCTGTTGCTGGCTTCTTAGTGCTGCGACTGAACCCCTTGTGTCACCAGGGAGGCCACCATCTGACTGTCAGTGGACATCTAGCTTGTTTCTGGCTTGAGGCTGTTATAAAGAGTGCCACTTTGTAATGTCTCTGGACATTTATTTGGTGGATGGAAATGTGTGAGCTTTTGGGGTGGAATTACTGGGTCACGTGGAATGCGTATGTTCTGGTTAGTGATATGGCGGTTTCCAAGGAGTTGTACCCATTCCCGCCCCTCTAGCATGTCCGGAGGCCCCACAGCTCCAGAGTGACTGGTAAAGCCATCCTTTTACGTTTTAGTATCCTAGTGGGTGTCGATCTCATTATGGTTTTATTTTTTATTTTATTATTTTTATTTTTATTTATTTTTTTAAAGATTTATTTATTTATGCGTATAAGCACTGGGGTACAGGCCAGAGGTGTGGGGGGTGAGAGGATTCACCACAGAGAGCGGAGAGCAGAACAGGCAGATCAACGGAAGTACACTGCTGA
>JAGFMF010011769.1:8460621-8528869 GCA_019455555.1 Galemys pyrenaicus
CCGCTCTCTGTGGTGAATCCTCTCACCCCCCACACCTCTGGCCTGTACCCCAGTGCTTGTATGCATAAATAAATAAATCTTTAAAAAAAAAAACAAAACTAAGTTCAGCACCTGGGACACAGGAAGTGCTTAAAACATGTTCTCTGCCATTATTGTTTTTATTATTTTTATTTTTTATTATTTTAAAGATGTATTTATTTATGCATACAAGAACTGGGGTACAGTCCAGAGGTGCAAGGGGTGAGAGTAGGAAACAGAGTAGGAAACAGAACAGGCAGACTGACTGAAACACACTGCTGAGGGGAGCAGCAGGCGGAGCAGGAGAGGTCTGCCATATCCATACTATGTGGGTCATCTCCCTGACCGGCAGCAGGAATCGAACTCATGCTGCAGTGGCTGCGGTGTGTTGCTTCAGTGTGTGGCTTAACCCATTGTACCACCAGGGAGGCCCGTTTTTATTTTTTTTAAAGATTGTATTTATGCACACAAGAGCTGGGGTACAGGCCAGAGGTGCAGGGGTGCAAGAAGATTCACCAGAGACAGAGTGGGGAGCAGAACAGGCAGATGGACTGACATACACTGCTGAGGGGAGCAGGGAGTCGTGCGTGAGACAGGAGAGGTCTGCTGTGCCATGTGGGTTTCCTCCCTGACTTGGGATCGAACTCATGCTGCAGTGGCTACAGATGCTTCATAGTGTGGTGCTTAAGCCCTTGCACCACCAGGGAGGTCTTCAACTGTTTTACATGAATGTCTCATTTCATCACCACAGTGGACACCAGTATTATCCCTATTTTACTTTTGAGACAGACCCTAAGACATGGTTCAAGGTCTCCAGGTAGTAAGAGGGGGCCTGGGCCTCTATGCAGGCAGACGGCACCAGGAATGTAACCAGGAGCCATGCAGCCTCTCATTTACTCATAATTTTCTGGGCTAAAGAATGAGTGGGGCGTCATGTGAACACCTCCACCTCTTGGAGATTTTTTATTAAGTCTTATTTCATTTCTATTATTAACTGAAAGGGGCAGGAAGCCACGAGGTGTGGTTTAGCTTATTCATATACTTTTCATTTTAAAAGGACAGGTGTATTAGGAAAAAAGAAAGGCACCTGTATAGTCAGTCACGGGTGGGCAGGAAAACTGCCGCTCCTGTTTGGCAAAGGGAGACTTGTGAAGAGAAACACTTGCATACTCACAGGTCAGCAGAGTGGCCACGAGGTGTGATCTAATCAGCGGTCACCCCCAGATCAGAATACTTTTCCCTTAACAGTAGTGATAAACACAGGAAGATTATTAAAAAAAAAAACCACAAACACAGACCTAAGTTTTGCCAGGTCAGGAAGTAACTGAAATACTGGAACTTTGTTATTTAATTTTCCCCCTCAAGTGAAGGTCACAGGTAGCAATAAAATATTCAGAGGGGAAAAAGAAAATGAGACTCATGAGGCGCTGACCAGCCTGATAAATGACTAAAGGGATGTAGAACTGTTCAGGAAAATGGTGGCAGAGGGGCTGCAACTCTGGCTCAGAGAAACATCTCCTTGACCTCACCCCAGTCGTTGCTTTGTGGCCTGCACGTGAATACGGGCTGCAGCTCTATGTGCTCGTGGATCCAGCTTTGTGAACTTTACCCCAAGTATTTCCATTGCCCACGGGCTATTTCAAGGCCACACTTGATTTAGCCAAGTGGAAAGCCTTAGTCAACCAGGGCAGCTCAAACCTGCCAGCGCCCATCTGGTAGGAGGTCCAAGGAAGCTGGGTGTGCCAGCAGATGGGGGTCACTGAGGCCTTGGGCGGAGAGGTCGTCACTGCAAGAAGGGGGTCTCCTCGCTTTCTGTGGGCACCTTTGCCAGCAAAGCGCAGGATCAGCCAGAAGCAGGTCTTTGACCAGTGGATAGAGTTTGTCTCAGGTACCAGGTAATTCCTGCCCTGCCTGGAGCCCCAAAGCTCTAGATCAGAGGTCAGCAAGCTCCTTCCATAAAATGCCACCTAACACATATTTCAGACTTTGCAAAGTAGATGGTCTCTGTTGCAATGACTCATTTCTCCCATTGTAGCATAAAAGTAGTCAACAACTGTGTATGGTAGTGTAGCAATAAAACTTTATTTATATAAACAGGCAGCAGGCCAGATTTGGCCCACAGATTACAATTTGCCTTTGATACTGGAGGTGACCTGGCTGTGGCGATGGCCCAGCCTGCTCCTCTGTGAGCTGGAAACTCGAGGGTCTGGTGCTGTATGAAAAGCTGTGCACTGGGCAGAGCAGGGTACGGGGTGTGGGTATTTTCCATCAAGTGGTAAGCGCAGAGGACAGCCGTTTTAAGGGCCGCACTGGAATAGGTTGGGTTTTCTTCATTAGAAACACCAAGTACTTTATTCCAGATTAGGCCCAACCCTCCTGTCCCCATACACACATGGTCCTGGGCAGGTGTTCTCTTGACTGGGTCCCTAGGAGCCCTTGTGCTGCGGCCTGACCACCTGCCCTTCTCTGGTGACCGCCCAGTCGTAGCTCTTTGGGGAGTCCAGTGCCTCTTGCACCTTTGCCTCCAGGTTCTCCCGGGTGATGAAGTTTTTCGCCTCCTCCTATTGGGAGAAAAGGTCAGGTGAAGAGCAGCCCTCAGCGCCTGTGCCTGCTCACACAGCCAGCTGGCCCTTGGAGGCCAGCCCACAGGGAGAGGCTCTAGCTTTCCCTGGGGAAGGCTGCCAGAGCCCAGGTCCTCTGCCCTGCAGACCCCGCAGAGGGACAGCATCAGGCGGTTTGCCTCATTCCTTTCTTGGGCTGGACACTTCTTTCGCCAGCAGTCAGGTACACCACTCAGGGGGACGTGGTGCCTCACTAGGTGGACTTAGTCTCTCTCAAACTCACCCTTCTCCTTCTGTTACTTTAACTGAACCTCATCCATTCTAAAATGGACTTGCCATTTTAGCCCAGGTTTAACCCTTTTTTAAAAAAGAGATTATTTATGCATACAAGAGCTGGGGTGCTGGACAGAGGTGCAGGGCGGTGAGACGATTCACCAGAGACAGAGTGGGGAGCAGAACAGGCAGATTTACTGAGATACACTGCTGAGGGGAGCAGTGGGTGAGACAGGAGAGGCCTGCTGCGCCATGAGGGTCCCCTCCCTGGCCGTGGATGCTTCATAAGTGCTGTGACTTAACCCCTTGCGCCACAAGGGAGGCCCCCCAGGTTTATTCCTTGAATGACTTTATCATAAAACGAAATCCAAATTCCTTGTGAAACACGGGGGTCCCTCCCACAGACACTAGTTTACCACCTGACAGCCACTTCAACATTTCTTTGCACCTGACAGTCGTACTCCCCACGATCCTTCTCACCCAAACTCTCACCGGCTCTTGCAAAACTCAAGTCTGCCCTCGGTTGCTCGCCCCCTCTCCCCCACTCCCTGGGATCCCGCGTTGCCGGTCTCCAGCCCCACGCTCCGGACCTGCAGCTGCAGCACTTCCTGCTCCTTGAGCTGCGCCCAGGCTTGCGCCTCTCGGGCCCGTCGGGCTTGCTCCTCCGCCAGCCGCTGCTCCTGCTCCTGCGCCTCCCGCTGCAGCCGGCTTATCCTGGGAGGGGCGAGAGGCCGAGGCTAAGCGCAGCCGGCCAGGCCTCCCTCCCGCGGTCGCAGGCTCAGCCCCACCTCTCACCGCAGCTCGTGCAGCCGCCGGTTCTCCGTCTGGTTCCAGGCCATCAGCTCGCTGTGCTCAGTAGCGTCCTCCCGGGCTTTGCGTTCCGCCAGGACCCCGACCCGGGCCTCGTGCATCTTCCTCCGCACCTCGGAGCTGAATTCCGCCCTGCGCGCGACACGAGCCGGGTCGGCACCTGCTGCGCGCCCGCTCGCCCTCCCCTTCCCTCCCCTCCCCTCCCACTGGGAGCCGCAGCCCGCCGCCCTCAGCGCACGCACCTCAGGGCGCGCACGGTCTGGCGGTACAGCCGGTACCGCTCTGTCACCACGAAGAGCTCCGCAGGGTCCACATCAGGCGCCTTCGCCACGCGCCCGACCTTGGACTTGGCCGGCGGGTCATGGCGGGTCTTGCGGCCGCGCGCTGGCGGCAGCAGCAGCGGGGCAGGAGGCCGGCATGGGGCACACGTACTCAAGCAGCTCAGGGCGCGCAGCATGGCCGAGGGCGCCGGCGCCCGGACGGCTGCAGTGGGGTCCTGGGACCGGAAGCGGCCGCGAGGCACCCTGGGAAGCGTAGTCCGCTGGCCCCGCCCCCGCCGGGCTTCGGCAGGTGGGATCAAGTTGGATCCTCCAGGAGGGGCTGGGTCGCTCCCAAACCCCTCCCCCTTCAGGTCAGGGAGCAGGGAGAGGGAGAGGAGGACAGACCTCATGGTGACAGTTTCGGGCGCACAGCCTTATTGGAGGGTGGTGGCGCGGAGCTCGGGTCGGGTCTGCGGAGGGAGGGAAAGGGCACAGTCCTCGCCGCGTTGGTCCTGGCTTCCTAGAGGACCCGCGCTGGGGGCTTCCCAGTTCCTGGGCAGGTGGCGTTACCCCCCTAAACAAGTGTGACCTGTGACCTGAGCTCCCCAGTTTAAAGCAAGTAGTAAGGTTTTGCCTTATAGGAAGTTGCTATTTTTCTCCTTTATTTACAGTTGCTTCTCTGATACCCTTTAAAATACAACTTGAAAATTTGCAACAGGCCAACTCCCAAACCTCGCGGCAGCTCTGACTTTTTGGGGTTCTGCAATCACTCAGGCACTCCTAGTGCACGTGGCAGTGACCGCCCACGGAACCTGCCCACATCGACTTCCCCTGACCGCCCAGAATGCCGTCCCGGGGACCCCAAGGCTGCCAGTGTTGTACTATGGCTTTTAGTAGTTAACTCCTACTCCCCTAGTGGCTTCTAATCTTTTACATTAACATAAACTGTCTAGAATTCCGGAAAAGGGAGAGAGAGCAGATGGCAGGGCCATCACATTTCCCCAAAACACTCTCACCCTACAGAGAAGTGGCCCCTCACCCTACTTACCAGCAGAGTCTGCACTAGGTGCTGCTTCCCACGGAGGTGCCACTGGGCCACGGTCCTGCTCTTCCAGGGCACACAGTTCTCAGGGGTGGGCAGGGCATTGCTTGGGAGGCTATGGGTACCCTGGCCAGGCCTGCCTGCTGCAGCCCGGGACCTTCCTCAGAAAGGAGCCCAGATACAGTCCTGCCTCTTCCCTTCCCAGGCTCCAGGTAGGTAAAGGAGCCTCAGCAGCACCTTCTTCCTCCCACACTCAGGCTAGGGAGACCCAACACCCACCTGGCAGCCTAGGGGCACGCTGGGGGTTCTGGGGTAAGCTGGAGGCTCGCTTTCCTCCAGGGTGCCACCCATGGGGCCAGTGCTGGGCCCTCAAGGACCCAGGGTGGGTGGTCAGCAGCAGCAGCAGCAGCTGGCCGTGGCAGAGCTGTTCCCAGGGACAGTGGGCAGCACTCTCGGAGTCTGTGGGACTCCCGGGAGGGAGCCCCATTCGGGAGTCTAGCTCTTGAGGGGAGCAGCCTGCTCACTCACCAGGTAGAGCTGGGGATGAGGTACCAGGACCCCAGACACAGAGCTTGGGATTTATCAGGCAGCTCCGTCCCCAGCTCCGGGCCACCCAACCCCCTTCCCCTGGGTCACTTGACAGATGCTCCCTTCTCTCATCTTCCCACTTCCCAGGCTGCTTTCTCAAGCTCCTGCCCTTAGATTGAGAAAGCCCTCCCAGCCCTCCCTGGGCCCAGAACAGGGGCTCGGTCTCAGGCCTCCGTGGAAGATTGAGAGCCCCACAGCCTGAGAGAGGTTGGGGGACATGTGATTTCCTAGCTGACTTACTTGCAGAGACATGAAATGAACGTGTGCGTTGTTTTGGGAGATACAGATTTTTGTTCTTACATGTAGTGGTTAACCTCGTCATTTTTAGAACACTGTTTTGTGACTTAGTGAAAATGTAGTTTAACAAACTACCTTAGTTCTGGTTTAGAAAATGTTTTATTCAAAGCCGCTGGTGTTCATTTTAAAAAGAGGAATGGGGTGCTTTTATTTCTTCTAGTTTTTCCTGCCGAACCCAAATCAGAACTAGCTTCCCTCAGGACGCTCTGGTCCCTCCCTTTCACTCTGGCGACATACTCAGCTTTTCAGGATGCGTGCTGTTTCCTTCCAGTCAGTAATGATAATCAGGCCTTGCTCTCCTAGCCCTCTGACAGAATCTGGAAAGCCATTTGTTCACCCTTGGGCGCCAACTAATGCTAAGCTCTAGGCACACCTGGGGGCTGCTGTGGTCAGCTGACGGCTCTGGTTCTGTGGAGCGACACCGCTGACCAGGTGGTCTCAGGCGAAGGAGGAAGACGAGTTAGCTGGAGTGGTGGAAACAGGGCAGCAGACAAGGTGTTTCCATGTAAGGACCAAAATGGAGAAGAACCAACACAGGACCGACCACTGGGTGGTGGGGCTGGAGGTGAGAAAGAAAGCTGGAAGGCTGCAGGAGGGACCGTGGACTCCCAAGAGGCTGGGTGAGCCGCCGGGCAGGGGGAGGAGACTGGTGCCTCTGGGTCACTGTGCAGGAGGCAGGACGTGTGGACCTGGAGCTCAGGATCCACGACAGAGAGTTCCAGGAATGCCTGAGGAAGGGCCCCAGGAGGAGCAGCCAGAGTGGAGACAGAGGTCAGAAGGGAAGCACTCCCACCCAGGAGTGAGGCAGTGAGCACACATAGATGCCGCGGGCTCTGCACCAAGGGCAGCTTGGGCGAGAACAGGTGAGAGGGACGTGTGGAGATGAAGAGTCCACACTTTCTCAAGCCTACTGGAAAGGGGGAAGGATTCGGCTTGGGAAGGCTCTAGCAGCTTACACTCAGCTCCTGCTAACTTGCAGGGTGTTGTGTCATGATGTCTTGTCACCCGAGAGTCTGAGTATGTGGTGCTCAAGAACTGGCTCCCATCTTCGAGCACCACTCCTTAGTTCCTGCTGGACGCCGAGGCCCTCCGTAATGTGGCTCCACTGTGCTTCCTGCCCTCCAGGTCAAACCTCTCCTCCAAGGGGCAGAGCAGCGCTGATCTGACAGATCAGGGGGCTGCCAGCTCCCAGTCTGGGCTCCTTGAGCCCAGGCCTGCCCCTTCTCTAATAAAAGGTGGCCCAGTGCGCGCCATGCTGCACTGCAGCACCGGCAACCAGTTTAGTCTCCTGCTCCCATGATGAGTGGCTCATGAGGAGGCAGTGGACAGACTCTCAGCTGTGGCTCCAACTCAGGACTACATTTCCCAGCATTCCTTGTAGCTGGGTATAGCTTATGACTAGGTTTTAGCTAACGGGATGTGAATGGAAATGAAAAATGCAACTTTTGCTTCATGTTCTTAAAAATGAAGCTGCTTGTTCTCCATGGGAAAGACAGTGGCCTGGCTTCAACCATGAGGTGGAGAATAAAATCTTAAGGGACACTGGAGCCATGAGATGGGAGGATGCTGGGTCTCTGAGCTGTAAGTCAACACCCATCTCACTTAAGACACGAAACTAAACACTTCTAACATATTAGGCTTAAAATCAAGTTGGGATCGAAGACTCCCACCATCCTGGCCTATGGAGGCACTTCCACATGGAAGCTATTTCGCATTGTCATTGTGGCACTTCCTGTGGACACAATGATACAATACAGTTTTTCAGCAGGGCAGCAGGATGGAGAAGTCAGACTGGTCTCCCTCCTCCTGCCTCTGAACATAGTGTTCTCTGCAGTGTGGACCTGGCCACCCTCTCAGGGAGCAAGGCTGGCTGGGACCATGTACAGTATGGGCCAGGAGCAAAAGGCAACCAGCAAAGAGCTGCAGGGACTGTGCTCGGTGGAGGGGATTCGGGAACTGCGTCTTCTCTGCAGCTAACCCAGACAGCAGTAACAGCGGGTCAGGAGTGCCCCAGCCCAGACAAAGGGAGAAACATTTCCTCAGGGCGTCAAAGCTTTTATTACCTGATAATCCCTAGTGTGGTGCCAGAGATACCGCTTGCTCGCTCTAGTCCCTTTACTCCCCATTTGGGGGGTGGGTGGTGCGAGAGGGGGGGATTATTTACAGAGAAGGAAGGGAACAGGCGTCTGAATGGGAGTACTGGGACATCCAATTCGCCAGGAGCTCTGAGAACTTTGTGCTTTTTAAAACTTAGTTGATGACAAGCTACCTGGAATGGGTTTTGTATTTCTTCTTCAGGAACAGATGTATGAATCAAAGAACAATACAGCCCAATTTCCAGGCAGAGGATTTCACGATATCGATCCAAACATCACACTATTTAATTCCCCAATAAAATATTGGAAAAAGGACTATCAGCGCTAACACATTTACATATAAAATCTCCACCTAATAGGTAATAGAAGCCTATGTACCAATTTCTAAAACAGTTATAAGATATATACACAATTTTGGGTATATTAACAAAACAGAATATTACAAAATATTAAAGGCAATTCTGTCCACGGGGTCTCATCGCCTCTTACTTGAAGTTGGCATAATCTGAGAATGCATCAATATATTCCTGCACCACCTTGTAGCAGAACTCATACTGCTCCTGGAGAGTGAAAGAGAGGAAGAACCAGGGTTATGGGAAAGCACACTGTGCCTGCAGTTCCAAATAGACTGTTTTGAAACATGAAAAGTCCAGAAAAAGTGTTTCTGGATCTACCCGCCAGACATGGGATGATGGTCGCAGGCGGGCAGACGGGCAGTGGTGGTGTGACCCTCATCGCCTCGTCCAGTCCCAGACCATTTAATATCTGCTTGACTTTCCACTTCAGACAGCTCTAGCTTCACAGGGTTAAAGAGCCGTCTCTGGCTATCCGTCCCCACACTCAGTGGTTACCAGAACCTAGACTGGAGTCAGAGCTCTTGAGAGGGAGCCTGAGCAAAAGAGGGGCTGCGTTTCTGAGTTCCCTGCCCAGGACTCATGGGGAAGACTAGACGAGCCCCGCGGGGCACTTGGGCACCCTTTCTGGCCTTCACGGCAGGGGCACTCACATCTCTTACTGGTGCGGGCCCATGTTCCCATGGTATCTTGCCTTCCAATGCTGTTAGTTGGGGGCAGTGTGGACAAGGATGAGTCTGTGGTTACACAGTCTTCTGACAACCAGATGGCCCCTTGGAAAAGTGCTCCCTCCCCTCCAGAGGCCTTGACAGAGAGGGGCTGCAGGTGGTATAGTGCAAAGACAGTGCTGGGGGCAGCATACCAGTGTCTGGACCATGTGTGGCCTCTGCAGTCGCAGGCTCTTGACCGTCTGGAAGACATCCAAAATCCCCTCTGCTTTCACCCGTTCCAGGACTGTGCTCAGAGCACAGAAGGTCCCCGTCCGTCCTGCTCCCGCGCTGCAACAAAGCAGACACACTCACCACCCCTGCCGCCATGAGCAAGTGACTGTAATAAGCAGGTAAGGGCTGAGGCTGGTGCTGCTGGGAAGGGCTGTCATTCAATGGTGTGTGTGTGTGTGGGGGGGAGGGGCTGGAGGCCCACCCGCTCCTCTCCACATAAGCTTGTGTGTGTGTGTGTGTGTGTGTGTGGGCTGGAGGCCCACCCGCTCCTCTCCACATAAGCTTGAAGCTCACATGGTTAGGTGCCTCCATGCTCTTCCTGCTTCGTGTGCCAAGGAAAGTGAAGAACCTCACATCTTCCCCCAGCACTGAGGCTTCACCTTCTGCCTACAAATGTGCCTGGCTTGCCTGACCCACTGCTCAGTCAGGTTAGAGTTCTGACCTCTTTTTCCTTCCCTTACAAGCCCTCTGCCCTGGTGTGTGCGCACTAATTTTTTCCCCGCCTCTTATTTTCTTCCTAAATTCGAGGAATCCACACACTCTGATCACATTATCACTCTTCTCACCGTCACCAGCTGATTCACTTGCCAGACTCTTACTGAGTCCCTGCTGTGTGGAGGGACAGTTAAGATAGCAAATTAGGAAGGAAAAAGATGACCAGAACTTCCAGGCAGAATGGAGGGAGCTGCAACTGTGAACAGTGTCAGGGAAGGCTGACAGGTGCCACAGGAGCAGAGACCTGAGGCAGGTGAGGGCGAGGCCCAGTGTTGTCTGGGAAACGAGCATTTCAGGCACGAGGCAGCAATGTCTAGGTGCTGAAGCCAGCGTAGCAGCATTGGAAAGGAAGGGTGGTGGGGGTAAGGTCAGAGCCCTCAGCTCATGTGGGGTCTGGGGAGCTGTTGTTAGGATTCTAAGTGGTGTGACTGAAATTTTAGAAAGAGCTTCTATGCTGCTGGGCTGAGAACTGACCACAGGGAAGAAAGGGTGGGAGCAGGGAAACAAGTGAGGGTAGTACTTGGTGCGGAGAAGGAATGGTGACTTGGACAGAGATCACAGTGGAAGGAATGAGGAGCACTTGATTCTGAAATGAGTTTGCGTGTAGAGCATTAGAAAGCACACATGTGTGCGGAGAACGGGATGGCTTGAATGCATCTCACCAGAGTTAAGTGGGTGAATGAAATGCCACTTTCTGATTTGACCCCTTTAAAGTAAAGAGGCCAAATATTGACTATGTAACTGGACATATAAATTTGCAGCTTAGGGGAGGGTGAACTGGAGATAAAGATTTGGGAGTGAGTATTAAAGTCAGGAAACCAGGTGCTTTCACTGAGGGGAATGACTGTCAGCTGACAGAAGAGGCCCAAGGACTGGACCCTTGACCACAGAAGGGAAAGAGCCAGCAAAGGAACAGTGAGGACAGAAACCAGGAGAGGAGCCATGCTTTAAGCGTTCCACAGAGAAGTGAATGACCAGCTGTGGCTAATGTGATGGGTAACGGAGCTGAGGCATGCGCAGCTGTAATGGTGAGTGGGGTTAACTGCAATGGGTTCAAAAGAGAAACTGAGAATGAACAAATCTTTTAAAAGACTTTACTATTAACAAAGAAACAGGTAAAACTAGAAGGGAAAGAGAGTATCTTAAGATGGGAGAAATAGCATGTCTGTACAAAGATGGCCACTATCCAGGTACTTATCCAGAGGAAAACCTGGTGGCAAAAGGTAGGACAGTGAAGACTGGCCCTGTCTTCAGGCAGAACGAGATAAAAAGGGTGATACAGTTCAGGTATCCAAGTGGACGGGCGGTGCAGCGCACTGGTGTGGCTCCCAAGACCCATGCCCGGTGTGATCCCCTTTCAGGGAGAGTGGCTGGGACCTGTGAGGTACTTCTAACCAACAGCAAACATTGCAAGGGTGCTAGGACATACACAACTATAATGTATGCGACCCATTACATGAGATCATAGCGCTTGTCTTGCAAGGAGACTTGCTGGTGTGGAAGGAGCAAGCAACCACTGTAGGGAGGTCCTCTTGGCAAGGAACTTCAGAAAACAGAGACCCTTAGCACCTTGTGGGCTGCTGGTCTAAGGCTACCAGCAGTTACATGACTTTGGAAGAGATTCCTTTCCCACTTGAGTCTCAATCAGATGGGGACCCAGCCCTAGCCAACACCTGGGCCACGGCCTGTAAGACCCCATAGCACAGACTTGGCTGAGGCTGCTTGGACTCCTACAGCGAGACGGATGTGTGTGGTTGCTAAGCTGGTGGTAATACTGCACAGCAGCAGCTGATTAAAGTGGCTGGCTTCAGAGAGAGGGTGGCTGCGGCACCAGTGCAGGTAGGTGGGGAGCTGTAGTGGTGGGAGCAGCTGGAAGTTCTTTCTGATGGCGTCCTCTTTCTTAAAAGATTCTTTAAAAATTTATGCACACAAGATTGTTCTGGCCTGAACAATCTGGTTCAGGCCAGAGGTGTGTGGGGGTGAAAGAATTCACCAGAGGCAGAGTGGGGAGCAGAACAATAGATCTACTGACGTACACTGCTGAGGGAAGCGCAGGTGAGACAGGAGAGGTCTGCTGTGCCGTGTAGGTTATTAGCTCATCGAACTCATGCCACAGTGGCTGGCCATAGCTTGACAGCGCTGAGACGTAACCCCTGAGCCACCAGGGAGGCCCTGTGTCCTCTTTTCTTAGTCAAATAGTAAACAAGATCACCTCTTAAATATGGAGAGAGGTGTTGGCGGTTTGAGAGGTGTGAAATGATCCTCTACGACCAAGGTTGGCAAGCTTTTCTATAAAGGACCAAAAAGAAAAAATGTCTAACTTAGGTTTCGTTGGGAAGAGACAACATTGAAGTAGCACTGCACAGCTGACTCCCTGTGAGCTGGGCAGCAGTGAGCATGCTCAGCTCTGCTGCTGGAGTATGAGTGCAGCCACAGCCAACACCGACACAGCAGAGCTCCACTCCATGGACACTGAAACTTGAAATTCACGTCATTTTATAACATGAGACATTCTTTTGAAAAAACATTAAAAAATGTAAAGGGAGCTCTTAGTTTGCAGGTTCATACAAAATCAGGTGGCAGGCAAAATTTGGCACTGGGCACTAGTTTGCCTTGTTCTGGTCCAAAAGAGTGGGAGATCCAGGAGAACTGCAGTGCTTTTTATAAAAGCACTAAGGGGCACCCTTAGTCACAGGTCGAAAGTCAGAAATGTAGGGGTCTCCCTGGTGGCACAAGGGTTAAGTCGCAGCACTATGAAGCTATCGGCAGCCACTGCAGCACGAGTTTGATTCCAGGCCAGGGAGGGGACCCACATGGCGCAGCAGACTCTCCTGCCTGGCCCGCTGTTGCCCTCAGCGATGTGCTTCATTCCTGTTTTCTTACTAGTAAGGGCTAGCACATTTTTGTTTACTGTCATGCTACTGTATTAGTTGATGCACTCTCTGCAACCTTTTCTTTTCTTCCAATATAGTGTAGTCTTCCTACTCCATTTTTTTAACCCTTCAGCTTCTGGAAAAATGCCAATGTCACTCAGTCCCTGCATGCCACTCAGAGAGTTTATGCTCATACCAACACAAATACAAACGTATTTCTCCCTGTATCCCACTGCTCTTACCAAACAATAGATCTAGAGGACTACGCCACACTGATACAGAAACGGGTTTCTCATCAATTCTCTGCAGCTCTGTGGACTGAGCTATAGTGTAGCTTACGGACTCAGCCCCAGCAATGCGTGTTTGTGCTGTCACGGGCAGTGAAGCTATACTCCAGAAAGTACCTAGTTTTGTAAACTTCAACCCTTGTCATTATTCATTTTGGTTACCCTAAGAACATTTACTGGATAAATTCTTAGAAGTTCCTTTACGTATTTTCAAAAACCACGTGTAGAAATTTTCAACATATCCTTTCTTTTAAAAAAGATATTTCGGGGCCTCCCTGGTGGCGCAGTGGGTTGAGCAACGCACTATGAAGCAAACAGCAGCCACCGCAGCACAAGTTCGATCCCTGCTGCCGGCCAGGGAGGGGACCCACATGGCGTGGCAGACCTCTCCTGCTGTGCCCGCTGCTCCCCTCAGCAGTGTGCTTCYGTTGATCTGCCTGTTCTGCTCCCAGCTCTCTGTGGTGAATCCTCTCACCCCCCCACACCTCTGGCCTGTACCCCAGTGCTTGTATGCATAAATAAATAAATCTTTAAAAAAAAATAAAAAAGATATTTCTCCCCTAATTATAAAAGCAATACAAACTCATGGTAAGACTTTTTCTAAAATGCAGTCTCAAACATGTTCCAAGCAAAACCCACTTCTTTCCAAATGAGCCCCTTTACCGGCATCTTTCCCCTGTCAGCGATCTCCAGTACCAGGAACTAACTCTCAAGCCTGGGAGACACCCTCACTTCTCTTTCACAGCTGTGTTCTTAGTCTTACTCATTTTTCTTCAAACTATCTTCAAAATAGTTGCCCTTTTCCCTTTCCTTGGGTTTCTTGAGGACAGCGCCTCTCCCACATTGCCCAAGTGGCCTGTCCAATTATCTAACTTCATTGTTTCTCTAGCACTTCAAACTCCAAGATCCTCTTATCCTCGCTGGGCCTGTCCTGCTTGTCACACCACACCGCCGTGTGCTCCCTACTCTCCTGCTTCTGCCGGACACATGTTCACCAGCACCCCAGATTCCTTCTCTCCCCACTGAGGGCTGGGGCGGGAGGTACCTGCAGTGCACGGTGATGGGGTGGTTCCCTGACTGCTGCTGCTGCTTCTGCACGGCTGCGATGATGCTGATCATACCCTTTCCATCACTGGGGATGCCCACTTCAGGCCAGCCATGGAAGTGGAACTGCCGAATCTGCCGGCTCTTGTTCTCCTTTGGAGAAAGAGGGATGAGAGAAGCACAGGCAGCCCTGCTTTCCGTGGGCGAGGCGCCCCGCCCAGCAGACCGCTTACCCTGGTGTTGGTGACCAGGAGGTCTCTGACAGTGTAGCTCTCACATTCCTCCTCCTTCTTCAGCTCCACTGTGATGTCTCCGTAGGACACCAGTCCATCTGAGGGCCAGTACTGGGCACACTTCTCCTGGATAGGCAAACGCGAGAGGTGAGGGGCTCAGAACACCACCTGTGGGCCTCCCTGGTGGCGCAGTGGGTTAAGCGACGCACTATGAAGCAAACTGCAGCCACTGCAGCACGAGTTCGATCCCTGCCGTCGGCCAGGGAGGGGACCCACATGGTGAGGCGGACCTCTCCTGCCTCGCCCACTGCTCCCCTCAGCAGTGTGTTTCGGTCTGCTCCCCACTCTTGTCTGATGAATCCTCTCGCCTCCCACAATTCTGGCCTATACCCCCAGCTCTTGTATGCATAAATAAATAAATCTTATAAAAAAAAAAAAAAAGAACACCACCTGTGACAGAGGTAGGGCTGTCCGACGAATAATGGCCCCCTAACGGGAAGGCTGCCTTTCAGCACCTTTTATTCTGACACACTTCATCCCCAAGTATCAAAAACTTGGAGGGTCACTACGTTATTTAACACTGCTTCAACGAACCCAGCCTTCACCAGGGCACCAATTTAAAAACTTAATTCCATTATCGCAAATAATTACTTAACCTTTTGGTGTTAACTACTTAAGCTAATTTGCAACACTGACAGGATCTGTGAAGACCTCCGAGATTGACTCATAGTCATATCCAGTGCTCAGTGGTAGGGTAGAAGGAGAGAAGGAATGAATATATTCCAATTCTTTTTTCCTCCCTTTTCTATTCTCTTGGGGTATTTCCAGATTCTATAGCTTCCTACATATATGTCAGCCTGCTACTCCAGAGAACCTGAACACAATTACATTCCTACCCAGTCATGGGCTTCACCACAGCCCCATCCACAGTGTTCTTCATCCCTTCCTTTTCTCTTCAGCTCTGTAATCCGAATGGTACCAGCACCCACATTTCTCCCAGTGCTTACAAGCAAGAGTTGCTGCTTTTCATCTTTTTGTTACCAGCACCTTGCACTCTGGCTGCAGAAGCTACTGGTTGTCACGCACCAACTAAATGGGCAACACTGCCTGGAAGTAATGCTTTGGACAGTTTAAGTGAAAGGAACAGTCCAAATATACCTTCTAGCTGCCTGCCCCCATCCTCAATGCCCCTTTCCATGCAGTCTTTCTCCCACAGCCCAGGGCCTTTCTGCACCTACTTGGCCTCTCTCCTCCAGTTCTGTCAGCATCACAATAGAGCAGGATTTCCACTCCCAGATCATTCTCCAGAAGTCCTCAATCGTGTGGAGAAGAGGGCCCTGGCTGGCAATGTAGGAATCCTTCTGCCGGTAGCCCTACACAGGCCAAATCAATAGTAGGAGAGAGGTGGTTTAGTAGGGAAGGAAAAGGGAGAGGGGTGCTGGTGGAGAAGACAGGCCCTTAGAGAGGGATGGGGTGGCTTGGAAGCAAACTGCTCTGAGGCTTCTCTGCCCCTTTGGCCCAGAACCACTCTGTCTGACCAGCTGGCCTCTGTCTATGGTGAGGCAAAGTGGGGAAAAGGGGGCGTGGAGTGAGGGTGGAGAGAATGGGATAGAAAGATGAAAGGTGTTTTCAGCTTTTGGCTGTGGTTTACAGTGGTGCGTACCCTTAGTCTCCTACCACCCTCTGCTCCCTGGGGCCTGTTCACAGGAATGGGTATTCGGCATTTGATGACAGACTCATAGACAGTCTTCCCAAACACCGGGATGGCAGCAGTGCAAGGCACAGCTGAACTTCCATGGGGCTCTGGGAGCTCAGGGTCACAGCCACCACTTACGTCAATAAAGGAAGCATTCACATAGTCTGTGTTCTCCTCACCCCTCTTCACTGGAATGATCACTCTGTTGAATTCATCTGCAAGAAGGACAGCAGCTTGTCTTATCTTTCCTCCCCACCCCAGGCCCCGGGCAGAATTTATCCCAGGTGGGCAAGGGCATGGTGAATCCTAGCCCAGAGAAGCTTTGGTCTTTACACTTTTATTTCTGGAATCTACTGAAAAACTAGGAGTAACAAGAGGCAATGCTATGATTCTTGTTTCCAAACTGATCATTAATATTGAGACGTGAAAGAGGCAGAGGGCTAAGGGGGAATGGGGCACTAACAAGGCTTTGGGGTGAGAGAGGGGCCTCACATGGAATGATCTGTAAAACTCGGTTCTTCTTCATATTAGCTGGGAGGTTTCCAGTCCGCATCTTGTCATTCTGGATTTTGATTGATGTTAATTTCTGAATTGGGAAGAGGAAATATTATGGATCCCAGTAACTGAACTTGACAGGATGATAGCTGTCATAGACGGCTACCTCTAGCTTAGTCACCCTGGCTGCATGCTGCTCAGCTGCATGCCAGTCCTGTTCACTTCCATGTGTTTTTTGCTTGAACAATTTCTCAGTGAACAAGCCAAAAGAACAGGAAACAGGGCCTTCTAGGCTCCCAGGAACCCTTTTGAGTCTCCCTTGGACTGGAACGTTAAAGAATTACAGAAAGAATCCCAGCCCCACAGCAAAGTGCCTGCCCGTGCTTTCTCTTTGGGAAACTTTTATTCAAATGTACATCTTCCTTGCCCTTGATTCTGAGTTCTTTCTTGACCCTTGCCACTCAAAGTACACCCCACACCCCAGAAGCACCAGCCTCATCTGGTTAGAAATGCAGAATCTTGGGTCCCAACTCAAGATGTGAATCAGAACCTGCACTGTGATAGAATCCTGAGGTAATTGCGTGCACGTTAGTTCAACAAGGATGGCTTAAGGGATTTGGTCTTCCCCACCCCACCCAAAATGGCTTATTTCTGAGCACTGATGAGTGTGACAAATTCCTTGGGTGTGCTGAGAACCACTGTGTAATGGCAATATAGCTGGGCCCTTCAATCTCTAATACATGGATCAATCCGCCCTGCTGGCTGTACATGAAGTTTTATGGAAACACAGCCATGCTGTTTGCTTACACAGTGTTGCTAGCTACGTCTATGCTACAACAGCTTAGCCACCACCTGCCTCACAAGGGCACTCTCACCTTTTGTTGGTAATCTACAAGGAATCAGGCATCCTGTATTATCCAGATAAAAAGGGACCCTTCACTCCGACAGAGGTGATTCAGCTCCCACTCACCTTAAACTCTTCCTCTAATCCATTGTTGCTGGTCCCTGGGATTTTGTTGTATATTTTCTGCAGATGTGTTTCTAGAGAGGTCACTTCCAGTTCTGTATCTCCATAGAGATAATGCTCCAGAAGGGCTTGGTATATGAAGACATACTGCATCTAAAACGCAGATGATACCCAAGTTCCCAGTTACACACAACGTGGTCTTCGTGGGGCCAGGTCACTCCCTCTCAGCCCCATGTCTTTCCACGTCTTTGATCTGAGCAGAGGAGAAAATGACATGCTCTCCTTCCAGTCCAGTGAGGCAGGACTAGAAACACAGGCCCCTCTGGGAGTGCTTAGCTGGGGAGGGTGAGTCCTCATCTGTCATCTTCCCTGGAGCAGAAGTTTGGAGAAGGGACAAATTCGACTCCTGCTTGTTCCAAGAGCACAGATTTGATAGTGTGAAGGGGCTGTCAAAATCTGGTGGCACACAGAGAAGCCTGTGCCAGCCTCCTTCCAGTGCTGTGCTCTTCCAACTCCGTGCCCCTGCCCACAGGCTGTCTCCTTGCTGCTCCCAGACGTTGCCGAGCTGTGTCCCAACTCCGGGTACTGGCTTCCTCAGCTGTCCCCATGCCTGTTTCCCTCAGGACCTGTTTCTTATCCTTAAAGCCCAGTGGAAGTGTCACTGGCCTTCTCATTTCCCTAGGGACAACCTCCTCTGCTTCACATTTCCTCTAATACATGATTTATAAGGGCCCTTCACCTCACAGTATGATATTGTTTTACAATAACCTGAGAGGCCGAGTAAGCCATTAGGTGGGTAGATGTTTTCTTTGTGGAACGCCCCAACCTCGCCGCAAACGCACATTACTCACGTCAGTTTGCACCATCTGGCAGCGCTGTGCCCGGATTCGGCTCACAAAGCCATACACGTCCACTTTCCGCTCTGTGTGCATCATGTCCAGCATGGCATCGATGACGACAAAGGTGCCTGTTCGCCCTACCCCCGCACTGTGGCCAGAGAGCAGGAGTGTTACCAGACGGCCAGCGAGCCTTGTGAGAGCACACAGGCAGCACAGGCTGGGGCTCTTTCTTGAGGCTTTGGATTCTGAACAGGGTAGAGCTGGGGCTCGTAGGGAGACAACCACCAACCCCTATACCTTGACCTCCAGCTCTCAGGGCCAGGGAACCTTGACCCTAACAGAGGTTCTGAAGGCTCCAAGTACACAAGGCAGCACTCAGCACTTCACAGCCAAGGAGGGGGTATTCCCACTATCAGTCCTGGAGAATCCTGCCCGACCCTCTTTTCCCAAGGGCTCTCCACCCAGTACCAAACTTGAAGAGTCTCTCTGGTTGCTTCTCTGAGGGCCCCAACAACTCAACTGCTCTGTGCCCATCTCCTTCGTCAGGGTCCCTACTCTCTCCCCCAATCTGGCCATGGGAGCAGAACGTGGTATGAGTGGGGTGTCAAGGGTCAGCCACACTGACCTGCAGTGGACCACGATGGCCCCTGCATACTGAGGGTTACAGGCTTTCACCTTCTTGAGGAACTTGAGCATGCCGATAGGGGTAAAAGGCACCCCAAAGTCTGGCCAGCTGGTGAAGTGAAACTGAGTGATGAGGCGCTGTGGTTTTCTGTTGGTCACATCGCCCACCTGTGAAGTGAGGAGACCCAGTCACCGTGGGGTAGGGTAGCACCAGCGGAGGGTGGGTGGAACTCAGGTGCCAGGGTCAGCTGTAGTTATCAGACACAACGGGGACAGGAGAGTATATCCAAGGAAGCTTCAACCACAGAGAATCTTCCCAGAAACCCCAGGGGGTAGGTAGGTAGGGCTGTTACTTATTCTCAGCCTACAGATGTGGAAAGTGAAATTCAGAAACACTAAATGGCTTAAGGTCAGAAGTCAAATGCAGGACTTCTGATAAGTCTTCTTTTCATAGCACCGCACTCCTCTGCTGAAGGTGACTCTACTCAAGCCTCCAGGGTCGCCCTGAAGGGCCTGGAACAGTCCTTTCCTGTTCCAAAGACTGGAGTGAGACACAAGTACCAGATTACACCACCTCCTGATGTACCCGCTCATATGCACTTCTTCTTCCCAAGCATAAACATGCTACTTCTTCAGCTTTGACAGAGAAGTCCCCTCAGAGCACAGGTCTCTGGGTACAGCCCAAACACACCACGTGCACAGCGGTTCCTGATCACCCTGAGTAAGCGAGGGGTGCTGCAGTTGTCCTGCTACCTTAGCGCTCAGCTGAGCTGAGAGCGAACTGGGAAGTGGCGGGGACAGTACCTGCTGAATGCAGAACTTGCGCACTGTGTAGTCCACCAGGACAGTCACATCCTCTACCGACACACGGATATTCCCATAGGTCCAGCAGCCTTGGTCTGGCCAATACTGGGCACATTTACACTGAAAGGAACAGACAAACATGTTCTGATCGCAGACCTCTTGCTCCTAGCACAGGACTGGTGCAGGCTGCGGTCAAGTATTGGGGTTACCAGGTATGTACTTGGCAGTCACAGAAAAAGACCAGCCAGGGATTGGCTATAAGTCAGGCCTGAGCCTCAGTTTCCTTTGTACCCCTCAAGGGTCTCAGTTCATATAGCTCCCTCTGCCAACAAAGGAGGCGGGACAGGAAATGAGGGACTAGAGAAGTCACGGGAGGGGAGTGCCTTAATGGCTTTTCTATGGCTAAACACCTAGGTCTTCCATATTGTTTTGGAGCCAATGTGAGTTGTTTCACTATCAGATATAGGGGAAATGCTGTGCCCTATGCACACCCAAGATTAACTGGAGGCTTGGAGGTCACGGCAAAGTCTGGCAGGCACACTGGCCTGATTCTGTCTGGACAAAAGGCTGGCACAGTGGTCATAAAGGGGGAACACCCATGCTCCAACTCAAAACTCAAGCAGAGAAGGCCCTCCCCTGGACCAGGCCTGTACTAGGGGCCCTTCTACCTAATTTCTCCACTCACCTCTTTTCTCTCCTTCAGGTTGGTCACCATGACGATAGTGGCTGTGTTTTGTTCCCAGATCATCCTCCAGAAATCATTCACTGTTTCTTCTTTTGGTCCTGAAGTAGCCAATAAGCAAAGATGAGGAAAATACACACCAAGGAGACTACAGATGCTGGAAAATTGGGAACACTCATTCCTGATTTTTAGAAACCTGTCCCCACATGACCCCAGCTAAATATCCAAATCCATTTATGCATCCATCCATCTCTACCTGCACACAATGTTTCCCAAGGATGTTCGTAACTGAAGAAGTTACTTTATGGGCCAGACAGCTTAAGTGCTTTTATAACTCATGGATTCCTTCCTACCATGCTCTCAGGTTGTCATCAGCAACAGTAAAGTTGGGTGATATACTCAGGTTAGAATTTAAAATTTACTTCCCACACAGCCTTTTCTAGGAAGTCACCAGAAGGTTTTTAAACAAAAATGAGAGTGCAGAGAGAAGCAGACTCTAACACAGAGGCGAGGCTAATGGAATTCCCAGAATGTTGGTGAAGGAATGGCTTGGGGTTATAACTGTCAGAGACCAGAGGGCAGCCAATCCAAAATGAAACTGAAGCAAGAAGGCTCTAATTTGATTCCAGGCCTCACTGTGAGGTAGTTTATAAGAGGATTAAATGATTCTTATCTATATTAGTCAATACATAAAAATGGTTGGATTAGACTATAAAGTGAAGAAGAAAGGAGATCTTGATTTTTCTAAGTCTTGCAACACCTTTTTCTTAAATTTTGCATTCTCTTTGGTAAACAAAAAATAGTACTAAAAAGAAAATAACAGAAGTAGATACATACTAAGCGACTCAGAGGGGGAATTGTTTCACTGTCTGGCAAGATAAGGAAAAACTCTTGGAGGAGGTAACATTTGAGCCATATTGTAGAACAGATCAGGTAGATGGATGTGTGAAAAGGCCATACAGGGAGAAGAGGCATCCCAGGCACAAATGCAAGGGGTCAGCAGTATGAGAAGTTCACGGGCTAACCTCAGCCAGGTCCTTATGAAGGGTGACAGAAGATGGAGCTGGAAAGAATAAGGGATGAAGGGCATAGGATTTCCACGAGTCCCGACTCGTGGAAAGTTTTTGCATTGAGAAAGGTCCTTCTGGCAGAAGAAGTATTGCAAGGAGCCAACTGGGTCTCTAAGAACCAGTAGCAAGGGCAGTGTAACAGAGCTGGAAGAAGAGGTAGGAGTAACATGTCAGACAGATCTTGGAGAAAGAAAGAAGAGGGCTAATACTATTTTGATGAAGGGATCTGGAAGACACCAAATCTAATCTGGATAGGGGGATTCCAGTTATGGGGACAGCCAGAGATTACAAGAGGAAAGCAGTTTTAGGACTGAGAAAGTCATGTTTTAGTTTTTGATGTTGAATCGAAAGAGTTTGTGGGGAGCATGCAGGTGAAGGGCTACAAAATTTGTCTGGAAATGTGGCTCAGGAGCCCAAGAGATGTAGCAGCCAGTCAGACCCAGGTGGGTTTAGATAAGAACACAGATGGGGAGAAGAAAAGGACACTGTCAAGATTTTGAGTTCAGACAGAACAAAATACCTGGGAAAGAGAGCAAGGAAGAACAGATGAGAAACAGGAGAACTGAGAGACAATGGCACCATGAAAGAGATGGGGAAATGTGGGGAAAAAGAAGGGACAGAAAGAAAACGCAGAGAAGGAATATTTAGAAAAGTGAGCAAAATCAAGAGAACTGAAGGTTAGGAGAGAACTGAGGCGTTTCAAGAAGAGTAAAGTACTGTGGGGTGGTTCAAAAGGATGGGACTCTGACAGAGGCCCATCAGCAAGTCACAGGTAACCTTCATTCAACAAATGCTTTAGCGTCAACAGGTCCCACGGCAAATAAGAGATTGTGGTTGTTGGTGTTAGAACTGCCACTGAGTAGGTGGCAGCTGAGCTGGAACTTGGAGGGTGGCCTACTGAACGGACAGACAGCTGCTGAAGGAAGGAACGCGCATCCAGTTTGGCAGTGGGCAGGCCCGGGTGGAGGCTGTAAAGGGCAAGCAGGATCTGAAGCTTTTCCAACCACCTTGTTGAACTTTCATTTTATCTCCACCACAGTTCTAACAGAACTTCCTAAAACAATGGAAATGTTTTGTATCTGCATTAATATGGTGGCCTCTAGCCACATACTGTCACTGAGCCTTAAAATGTGACTAGCCTGTTTGAAAAACTGAAGTTTAAATATTTAGTCTTAATTTTAAACAGCCACATGTTGTTAGTGGCAACTGTGCTGAAGAGCATAACCAATTTACCAGTATTTCTGTTAATTTTGCTAACTCTCGTCTACAAAATACAGGCTCCAAAAAGGCAAGGATCATATCCTGTTATATTCAGCTACATATCCCAATCACCTAGTACCTGGCACATAATACATGGTCAATAAACATTTGTGAATGGCTAAATAAATGGGCTTCATGGACCACAAAACTATTAATATTTTTATTTTTATTTTATTAATATTTTTAATGCTATAAACATCAAGATATTTTTGCTAGAATTTCAAAGGTGAGGATACTTGCTAGATCAGCAGGCTATGAAAACATATACAAAACATGTATAGAACTATGTCACCGGGTCCATGCTATGAGGGTTCCTAGACTGCTTATCTGTGAGTAACATTAAAGCTCAAGTCCACGAGTGGGGGAGATGAACCAGCTCAGCCCCTGTGAAGTAACCAGTTCTCTCTAGAGTGATTCCATATTTGAACTCTTGAGCAGACTGTCTAGAATTTAAGGTTCCCAAAGGGGCCCAAAGATGGAGGGCCTCATTAGACTGTGATTTGTGCGAGTATTGTCGTCTCCTGTCTTTTTATGAACATTTATTAAAGGACTGAATATTAAGTCATCAAGATGTAGGCCCTCAGGGCCTCCCTGGTGGCGCAGTGGGTTAAGCAATGCACTATGAAGCAAACCGTAGCCACTGCAGCACGAGTTTGATCCCTGCCACCGGCCAGGGAGGGGACCCACATGGCACAGCAGACCTCTCCTGCCTTGCCCGCTGCTCCCCTCAGCAGTGTGTTTCAGTCATTTTGCCTGTTCTGCTCCCCACTCTGTCTCTAGTGGATCCTCTCACTTCCCTGGACTCTGACCTGTACCCCAGTGCTTGTATGCATAAATAAATAATTTTTAAAAAAAGATTTATTTATGCATACAAGAACTAGGGTACAGGCCAGGCTTGCGGGAGGTGAGAGGATTCACCAGAGACAGAGCGGGGAACAGAACAGGCAGATCAACCAAAATACACTGCTGAGGGGAGCAGTGGGTGAGGCAGAAGAGGTCTGCTGCACCATGTGGGTCCCCTCCCTGGCTGGTAGCAGGGATCAAACTGGTGCTGCAGTGGCTGTAGTTTGCTTCATAGTGCATAGTGCGTGCCTCAACCCACTGCACCACCAAGGAGGGCTAATAAATCAATCTTAAAAAAAAAAAAAAAAAAAAAGATGTAGGCCCTCAGTTATAAACCTGCAAGACAGATTTCTTTCAGGTGGTAAGTATAGAAAAGCCACTGCATTCTTACTTAGCATTTTTTTTGGGGGGAGCGGGAGAAGCCCACTATGACCACATAGTGAAGTTCAAGAGTAAAAAAATTACCATTACTTTACCTTGTGCTGCAATGAATTTGTTCTTTTCTTGGTAGCCCTGCATGAGGGTGGGGGATGGGAAAGAAAAAAGAAAGTAAAAACCAAAAATGGATTAGAGTAAAATTCTCCAGACTCCCAACCAGTCAATAAAGCCTCCCTTGTGAAACGGTCCAGGCAATTAAAGATTGCCACTCTAGAAATTTCTAGGGATTAGCTTTGGATAGAAACAAATCAAAGACTACATGGTCCAGGTAGCCTTCTGTAAGTGAACTACTAATAAATACAAGTATAAGAATATCCAAGTACCAATTCCTATGCTAGACATTCTTCTGATGCTTTTTAAACAGCTGACTATTTGGGTATTAGTGTTAATGGACAAGAACCTAAGGTAGGAGCGTAAGTGGTGGTTCTGGGAAAGGTGGGCTCACACTAGCAAGGAAAAAGGGTTATCTTGATGATACTTTACTCAGGTGCAAAAATCTTTCTCTGCATAGCCCATGGCTGTGGTGGAACAGCTCCGGATTAGATAACAGGGTTCTCCTATTGAGAGCCCAGTGAGAAATAAACAGCAAAGGCGCATGGGGATGCCACTTAACTAACGAGGTGTCTCTTAAAAACTGACAAGTGGCAGAATCTTTTTTCAGTCTTTACTGCTTAGTTACACTTTTTTCAACCTCACGGTTTCAATGCAGTATTTACTGAGACATTCTAGTAAGTAGAAATCATCTAAGGATCACCCTCTGCTGTTCTCAGACAACAGTAAGAAGGACAACGAGGGAGGCGGCTTCGTGGATGGGCACCACGTCACACCAAGATGTCTGCAAGGCAGTGGCAGAGTTAAAGGGGCAGACCTGAACCTGAGGACCCACTTGCCATTCAGTTTAAACAGGGGAGGGCAGGGTCACTTCCTAAGACAGGAGAAACTTCAGGTCTGGAGGCAGACGTGTTTAGAGTAAGCATCACGAAGCTTGTTAAAACTGTTACCGAGAAGAGAAATTTAAGCTTCTGCAAATGTTTTTAATTATAGACGGTATCCCTACCCTAACTGAGAATGCCCTAATTCAGGATGCTGCATTCTGCTTATGGTATTAAACTTGTAATTAAAACTGAGCAGCTCTTAGAGGATGTTAAGTCACATCGTACCCTGGCTCCGTAAGAAGTCACTGCCAAATTCTCACCAGAGCATGCGAGCCAAAAACAGCTTCAAAGCACAGTTGGAAGGCAGCACCCTAAAGTTCTCCCTGCCCCATCTTTCCTAGAAGCGTGCCATATGCCTCCCATGACAGCATACCTCTATAATGACATGGCAGCAGTGCTTAATCAATATGGTATAACTAGAATGAAGCGAAACTATGGATCTATCTTGCATTATGTTCAAGGGAAAGATAAATGTAGCTTCCTGTTTCCTGAGATGTCTTAATTCTGAAAGTCAAATGCCAGGTGATTCTGGGTGAAAGCTACATTTCTACCAAAAACATTTCTAGAGACCCTGTATCCTCTGAGACATCTAAAGGTGAGTGAATATATTGGTTCCTCTGAAGATTCCAGGCTGGAAGCCATCTTGCCACTGCCACTGCTTATTTCATCTCCTTTTTTGATCAATGTCAGGTTTGCTTTCAGACCTCTATGTTCCCCAAGCCACAGGCCCCAATTCCTTCTGCCTGCTGCCACCATCCTGGGGTGCCAGATACCACTTTTCTTCAAGAGCTATGTTTAATGTTATTCTCTACACATAAAGGGATTGGGGTAAGTGGTTGCCGGGGGTGGGAATGAGGACTAACTCATTAATGGATAAGAAGGACAACATGACCAAGAAGGTCTTCTTATTAGGGTATGCAGTAACGCATGGCTATAAAGGCTTTTTTAGGTAATGAAAATGTTTTAAGGTTGACTGGTGATGACTGCATATATCTGTAAATTTACTAAAACACACCGAATTATAAACTTCAAATGAGCAAAAATTATGTTATATAAATTACATCACAATAAAGCTGTTTAAAAATGTTCTAAAACAATTATGGTGATGGCAGTATATCTGGTAAACTTACTAAGAATCACTGAACACTACACTTTGAATGAATGAATCTTTGTTATGTAACCTACACCTCAACAAAATTGGAGGGGAAAGGGTTTGGTAAATGTGAGTATCTGGCAGCCTACAACAGATGGTTTCAGGTTGCTTCAGTGAGCTGACACTGTCTATTCTAATGGTTCAAACCAAATCTGCTCCCTTTTACCACTGGATCTCACATCAGCACGTCAACTTTCTGACCACTGAACACTTCATCCATGCTTTACTCTCTACTCTTCTATCCCAGTCTCCTCTGTCTCATCCAACAGTGCCCCTTGCTCAGCGTGTCTGAAAGAGGCTGGTGGGCCCCACGGCCCCTCCCCTCTTTTCTCTCTAATGGCTTTCAAGGGTATTGCTTAGGAATATCTCCACTGAGCTCTAGATAGATAAACATGACCAACTGTACGCTGGACAGTTCCATGTTCATTACTGTAAACTCTCAATATACAGTCAGTCACCAAGTTCTGCTAAGTTCTACCTCCAACATGTTTTTTGCTTTGTTGCTTTCCCTCCATCCCTTCTAAGGACCCTCATTATCTGTGACCTGCTAATTTAACAGCCCCCAACTGGCCCCTCCTATATCCACGCTACACATGGTGACCTGAGAGATCAACATATAAATATGGTCATTTCACGTCTATCTTTAACACCTTTTGTTGTTACCGCGAGAGAATTAATCAAAACTCTTCACTGTACTGAAAACTGGGATAAGGTGGCTCATTTAGCACCCATCTCCTCCTAGATTGGCTGCATTTATATATGTATTTAAATTTTGTTTGCTAGGGTGCCGGTAGACTCCCTGATTTTACTATAGAAGCTGAAAAACTAAAAGCTAAATTTCCTAGATTCTCTTGCAGTTCAGTTCTGCATAAAACCTAGATTCTTACTAGCACACGTTTCATACAAGACTTGAGGAAGGAATGAGCAAGTGAGGTGCTTGTGCTAAGAAGGTCTGGTCTTTGGGCAAATAAGGCAGAAGGGCCATTCTTCTGTGGCACCTGTGCAGCAGTTTCACTAGGAGTCACATGGAGTAGTTGGGTACATCTACGGCTGCTTTATTCCTCACCCTAGCTTTGTTCGCTGACTCACAAATTCTGTGAGCAATCCAGTATCTTAGAATAAAACACTTCCTACTTAAGAGACAAGGACCCCCCTGGTGGTGCAGCAGGTTGAGTGCTGCACTGTGAAGCATCTGTAGCACAGCAGCATGAGTTCGATCCCCGGCTAGGGAGGGGACCCACATGGCGCAGCAGACCTCTCTTTCCTGCCTTGCCCGCTGCTCCCCTCAGGAATGAATTTCAGTTAATCTGCCTGTTCTGCTCCCCACTGTCTCTGGTAAATCCTATCACCTCCTGTGACTCTGGCCTGTACCCCAGAAGAAGAGACAAAAAAAAGTGGACGCTGTTATTTGCAATGAAGAAACCCAATGCACACATCTGACACCAGCGTGTCTAAGATCAAGTTCCTACCAATCCCCCAAGCCTCATCCCCACAACCCATACACACAAATTGTACCTTGTAAGACTGCTATTTCCTGCCTCTGACTTGGTTCAGGTTTGGCTGCTGCTTTTTAAAAAAAATTTTGAATTGGACTAATTATGTAAGTTTTAGTTATGTGTCACTGCTCAGACTTTTGCTTTGAAGTTTCTGCCCTTCTTTCTTTGCTTGAACTCTCACTTTTCAATATTAAGTTCTATTGAATCAGGTTGGCTAAATTCTTATTTCTCCAAGCCCCATAGAACTTGGCAAAACTTCCTTCACGCCATTAGAGGAAACACACAGGAGACAATCTACCTGTACATCAGACCCAGGCACCATACCTTATCTCTAACCAGAGCTTATACTCAGTGCTTAGCACACAGCAGGTGCTCAAAATATCAACTCTAATTAACTATGGAACCTAAATCTTCTTTAATCCTCATACTCATGGTTAACCATAAGGCTTCCCAACTATTTTTCCATGTTCACAGAGTTTACATGTTCCAGAGTTACATTTAACTCTCTTTTATCTAAACTCTCATCTCACCTATTAATAACTCTCTGGTAACTACCCAGGCACCACAGGATACTCTACTGCAAGCGCCAACTGATTATTGCCAAAGGTGTTTCCTCCCATAGTGCCTTGCTCATCACCACCAAGAATCCAGCTAATCTGCTTAGTAGTCTTAAAATCCAACTAATTTTTGCTTGCCTACAATGTGGGAAGGAGCCAAACTGATGATGACAATAGATACTGCTGGTTACTAACTCAAAACTCATTCTTCCCCTTCCATTCTATCATTAGACCAATGATTCTGTTTGGAAAATTATCTTCCACTGACTTCTATTCCTCAGCCCCAGAGGAGTAAGTTGTGATAATTCTCAGTGTCCCAGCCAAAGACTGGGCAAGAAGTGTAAGCATGTGACCTAATTCATGGCTACTGACCATCAAGGTACTGGAAAGGTTTCTGGGAAAGCGCATGCTCCCTAATAAAGAGAAAAGCATATGCAAAAATGCTGCTCCTCTGTGTTGTTTGTTGTTTATAAGAATGTTTGGAACATTCTAATGCAGCCTCCTGTGACCATGAGGCACTGCCAACAGGCTGAAGCTACACAAATAGGAAGACGGCAGCACCTGGATTCTTTTTTTTTTTTTCCCTAAGATTTATTTATACATACAAGCACTGGGGTACAGGCCAGAGGTGCAGGGGGTGAGAGAATCCGCCAGACAGAGTCGGGAACAGCACAGGCAGATGGACTGAAACACTGCTGAGGGGAGCAGTGGGTGAGGCAGGAGAGGTCTGCTGCACCATGTGGGTCCCCTCCCGGGTGGCAGGGAACTCATGCTGCAGTGGCTGCGGTTTGCTTCATAGTGCGTTGCTCAAACCACTGCACCACCAGGGAGGGCCAGCACCTGTATTCTTAAGAATGTCACTGAGTCACCGGGTCAGCCAACCCTACAACTGGCCTGTATCTGCTTTCAGATTATATGAGATAAATAAATGTTCTCGCCTAGAGCACTTTTAATTTTCTTTATCCTGCAGATAAAAAAATTTTAATTTTGGGGCTTCCCTGGTGGCGCAGTGGGTTAAGCAACGCACTATGAAGCAAACCGCAGCCACTGCAGCACAAGTTCGATCCCTGCTGCTGGCCAGGGAGGGGACCCACATGGTGGAGCAGACCTCTCCTGCCTCGCCTGCTGCTCCCCTCAGCAGTATGTTCCAGTCCGTCTGCCTGTTCTGCTCCCCACTGTGTCTCTGGTGAATCCTCTCACCTCCCTTGGACTCTGGCCTGTACCCCAGCTCTTGTATGCATAAATAAATAAGCTTTTAAAAAACATATATGTAAAAATCTTTAAAATTTTTTTTAAATTTTGCTATGGTCTTCCAGATAATGTTAAAAGTCAACTCATTCCTCTTAATTTCATTATAACCCTTGATGCAAGTCCTACGATTCCTACCTGATTACTAGTCTTTCTCCATATTCCTATCTCATAACAATTATTTCTCTGCCAGCATTCCTTTTTTTTTTTTTTGCAACTATAGGTCACTGTTAAACATATACAGGAACTCCATCAAATATACCTCCCAGTGAGACTGCGTGGACTGCTCCACTTCTGAAGTCCATCTGATCAACAGTCGATATTTTGGCTACAAACACTTGTTCTTCCACCTTCCTCCTTTCTTATTTCAACTCATCTCTTTCACTTTATCAAGACCTCTAGTCCTTGATTCCAGCACTTTTCCGAGGACATTATTTCTAACATCTTTTCCTTTCCTGATGGAACCTTAAGTCCCTGGCTTATTAATTGAAGCAGCAAGAAATATACCTCGTCCTTTTTTCTGAGTAACACTTGTTCTCTGCACATCACTAATCCCAGGGTACAGGTGGAGAACTACCCAACTGAGGTTCCTAACATCGGTGATTTACATCTTAGGCATGCCTTTTTCTTTCCCTTTTCTATATTCTTATTGATCTCAGATGCTAAACCTTCACCTTTTTCATGTCACATCCCCATCCCCTCCTTTTAGCAGAAAACCATGACTTTTCTTAGAGAAAACATGAATTCCCTGACAGTGATTCACACATACCTACCAACCATCTCTATTGCATATCTCCCTGCACCAGTGACTCTCAGAAGAAGAAATGCCCCTTCTTAGTTCAACATGTTATCTCTCCATTTAGTGGTCTTGGAAAAAATTGTGGTAAGGTATACATAGCATAAAATTGACCATGTTAGTGATTTGTAAGTGTAAGTTCTATGGCATTAAGTTTACCTAATGGTTAGGCAACTATTATCACCATCCATCTCCAGAACTGTTTCATCTTCTTCAGCTAAAAGTCTGTAGCCATTAAATAATTATTCCCCATTTCCCTAGCCATGAATAACCACCAATCTACTCTGTTTCTACGAATCTGATTACTCTAGGTACCTCTAGGCATGTAAGTAGAGTCATACACTATTTGTCCTTCTGTGACTGGCTTCTTTCATTTAGTATACATAATGTTTTTAAGATTCATCTATGTAGTATTTGCAATACTTAAAAGGCTGAATATTCCATTATATGTATTCGCCATATTTTATTTCTCCATAGCATCTGGGTTGCTTCCACCATTAGGCTGTAGTGTTTAATGCTGCTGTGAACATGGGTATACATCATTATAATTTCATCATTATTATTCTCCTGAGGGCATCATGTGCTTTAAAATCTCTTCAGCTTGCCCTTCTAGACTGTTCTCTTCCCCTTAAACTTGGCTTCTTTCCTATATCCTATACAGTATTCTCAAGTTTTTCATATCGTCTCTATGAACAGTCTCTAGATCACCCTAAAAACCACCTCACAGTTTCAGCTCTTTTCTCAGACTTTGGTTCACTGTAGATATGACCAGTCTAACCAGACTTACTTTGTATCAGGTGTTCTTGTCTCGCTCTCTCTTTTACTAGAAAGGGCCAGGTCTGCCTTTATTTGTAGTTATCTAAGGCAGCTACTCTTACAGAAAAGTACACATTTAGGGTCAGGTTTCTGCATGGGGAACTTTTGGGAATGATGACAGGGTAAACAGAATAATACATTTTAAACTATCCATACGATCTTTAAACATATGAAATTACAAATAGCTCTTCCTAATGTGCAGCTGAGATGGTGCCAGTAGACGACATTCAATAATCATTCAAGGTAATGAGAAAAAGTCAAGTTCCTTACATTGATGAATGAAGCATTGATATAATCAGAATCTGGAACTCCTTCAACTGGGGTCAGGTGGACTCTAGAGTGGTCATCTAGAAAAAAAAAATCAGTAATTAATATTTCAATTAATTCTCCAATTTTATTTGTTAATGGCTTTGATGCAACCAGATCAGTTAAGGTACCTGTGCCTATGGGTACAGAGACACAAGTATGTAAAGATGTCACTATATCACTATTTATAACAGCAAAGTTTGGATACATCAGAACCATAACTAGGGAACTAGTTAAATATATTAAGGTACATCCACAATATGGAACAATAAACAGTTGACAGGCAGATGTTACTGTCAACATGTAATGGCAGAAGAAAGTCAGAGGATTGTAAACAGCATACCAATTATATAACTTTAAAAGAATAAATTAAAACTCAAAAGGTTCAGATATTTTGCTCTCAAATCCTACTGAATTATGAATATCCCATTCTGGAGACCACTGGCCTGAAAAATGTCTATTAGGTTAAACTGGGAAGGGGTTATGAAGAGAACTCTGTATTAGAAAGTCTTTGCAATGAGAACTACAAAAAACCCAACAACTCACTTCCTATCTGGTTCCAGTGAAACTACTCCTTGGTCTGCTGCGAAAAATCTGGTTAAATACCTGGGTCCCCTAGGAGGTTGTAAGGTTCCTTGAGCCCGAAGGCATGACCTTACTCTCACTACCAATCCTCCCATGAGCTATTCCAAGATCCTCTCCAAATGAATACATTTTAAACTATTTACATGATCAGAAAACCTGCTGTTTTAGGCTATAGTCCAAGAAAATCTACAAACATAAAAACACTCACAAGGCAAGATGTTTACGTATCGATTTTTTTCCTTGTTTTCTTCCTTGGAGGCAGCTTCACAGGTGGCCTGAATAGGACAAGCAGGGAGGGCCTGAAAGGATAAGAGAAACTGAGGAATTACTAACAGGGATAAACATCAAACCCACAACCTGATGCACCAAATCCTGACATGGCAGAAAGTTCTACATTTTCCTGGGGGGAAAAAGATGGGCCGAGGTAAATACTTAACACCTCACAGGGCACCTCTCTTTAAACAGCCTGCAAGCTACTTAGAGTTCAACACCAAGAATTCCCCAGGGGGGCAGCATGCCCTGCCTTCTGCTGTGTATGCAATATGCTCTTTCTAGATTACTATGTGGTTAGGGGCATTCTATGATGTTGGGTCAAAACGGACCACCCTTGTAATTAAGAGGGGGGACATAACTGATAGGATGGGCATTTATCCCCATACTACCTACCACACAAAGGTAAAATGCATTTTGGAGTAAACTATATAGATGGGCCCTGGCTGGTGAGTGAGTTAGAGTCTCTCCAGGAACCTGACCAGTGAGCACAGCAACCTACCTCCAGCACCATGTGGCAAAAAACCCCCACAAACATAACAAACAAACAAAAACCAAAAAGGACAAGCAGGCAGGGGAGTGAGTGGGCACTCAGGCAGTCACAGGATTTAGCAATGAGGAAGTCGAAGATCTGGATGAGGTGACATTGAATCTGTAGCAGTTTTGGCAAATGTAAATTAGCTAGCGCTGGGAGATGTGTGAATAAGCATAAATAGTTTGACAGGAGTTAGTCGGGAATGTGTGAACTTGAGCAAATCTGTTAATCTTTCTAGGCCCAAATTTCCTCATCTGTGAAAGTGGGATAAGATCTGTCATTTTAAGCAGTAAGATAATTTCATGTCTGCCACATAATAAGTGTTTAATAAATTAGTTTATAGCAGTACGAAGTTCAACTTTATTATTTGAACTGTTTTCTTCCTATATGTTCCATATAATCAAAACTAAAAAAGCAGAAAGGGAAATAATTTAAATTTCCTGAGAATACCTTTCTGTAACTGCTTAGGATATGTGCTTTACAAGCCTTGAAATTATTCATACCCTCTGATCTAGCAACTCCATTCCTGAGAATCTATCCTAAAGATATAAAATTTTGTTTTAATTATTTACTTTATCATGGTTAGAAAGACCCAAAACTGAAAACAACCTTAAGTATTCAGCAGTAGGGGAACAGTTAGGCAGTTTATGGTTCATGTATACTACATTCATTCAGTCAAAAAATATACATTGTGTACCTATTAGGTACCAGACCTGGTACAGAGTAAACATTGGTGAATCATTATATACACAATTCTTGTTCTCATGGACAATACAAACTTGTGGGTAAAAGACAGTCATTAAACAAATACAAAAATAGATATAAGGTTTCATATCATAATAAATGCAATGAAAGAACAGAATGCTATTAGGCAAAGTATTAGAAATACACAAATACTCACATTTAGAATAAGGGTAGATCTCTAAAAGGAAGGATGAATGTGGAAAATAGTATTCCAGGAACAGAAATCATCATCTGTGATGACCCAGGGAAGAAGGCTTGGCTTGTGTGAGGAACTGAAAGGCCAGGAAGGTGTAATAGAGAAAGCATGGTTGATGGGGATGACAAGAAGTGGGAGATGAGCTTAGCAAGGTTAGATCATCTATGTCTATGTAGATTTTTGAACAGAGAGTTTGAATTTTTAAATGCATGAGAAAACCATTCAAGGTTTTTAAACTGCAACCCAATTTACATACTAAAGAATTACTCTGTTAGGTGGAAAATGAAGTGGGAAGAAGGCAAGAATCGAAGCGTGGAAAGATGACAGTACAAGGAAATGTATGCAAGTGAACTATATTCTGGAGTTAGAATTAATAGATTTGGAGATGGAATGAAGGGAAGGTGGACTGGGAAGAAGAGGAGACAGCAATAAAAAAGGCTCTCAAGGTTTCTAGCTTTGACAATCAAAAAATATATATACAATTATAAAGCAAATGACATCCTAAAAGGAATCAATGTTGCCAGATGAAAGCAAGAGTTTTAAGAAAGAAGCACATGTATTTCCTGGCAACCAGCAAGATAATGGTAGTATAAATTAAAATGAAAGACCTTAAGATAAAGGGAGTTAGGATCACATGAAGTCCATCTGCCCATATTCAAGAGATTTTTCTTTTCAGAGCTAAAACCCTGGATGTTCTGCATGTTATTTACGAAAAGAGGCATTTTCCTTAGGCCCTATACTGTGAATACATGAAGGGGAGAAAACCTTCATGAACCCCTGCACATGGAAACAAGACTAAAGACTGGAATCTCCCAATTCACCTGCAGTTTGCTTTCTCTTCATCCAGACAGGCTAGATTTCCTCAGGTTTCCACCTCGGTACAGGGCAGGATGAGATACAACTAGTTAAAGCCCTCAAAACTAATCCCAAGGCATAACTCTTTTTCTATATCCCTTGTCCAAAATGATATAAAACAGGCCGTGACAGCAAGATTCTTAAAAATAGTCCTTAGAGACAATGACAGTCACCCACTTCATAGTCCAACCAGTACCTCTAGATACCCCAGTCATGGAGTTAGGTGAAGGCTCCTAAAAGAAAGTTAGGAATAAACAGGAGCCACTGTGTGATAAGAGAAAGAAAGGACCTGTCCAGAGGACATCATGCTAGATGCAAAGGGTGAGACTGAAGAGCAAGTTGAGGATGAAAACAAAGGGAATCCTATTTTGCTCTATTTTTACTCTGAAACAAAACAAAACAAACAAAAAACTAGCACATAAAACTAGGCAAAGCAGCTGAACCAAAAGGCTCTAAGATGTTAAATGCTCCCAAAACACTAGGTGGCATTAAAGATCATTTCATGCCTTGCTTATAATAGCAAGACCATGTATTGTCATCAAAAAAAAAAAAAAAAAAAAAGGGGGTGGTGGTGATTAAATTTTTAGATTAAAAAAAAAAAAGGACAAATTTAACTTAGTAGTTCTTTTTGGACTCTTGTCATAATTTTTCCCTTCTCTCAAGTAAACTTGGAATTTGGTTTATAGTTATCTTGCTTTATTTGTACCCCAAACATTTTATATCCTTAAACAATATATTTTTATTACTTAGCCTATTTTTAAAATAAAAATGGAATAATGATTCCAGTGATAACTTTCCCTTTTTGCTTAACATTATGTTCTGAAGATTTATCCAGGTTGTCCTATGTAGTCAAAATTCATTCACTTGAAGTACTTTGTGTGCTCCATTTTGACAGTTTTTTATCCATTCCACTACTGATGAATATTTGGGTTGTTTACAGTTAACAATCCTGTTTTAAGCACTAATTTGTATGTGTTTCCTTGTGCACACAAGAATCTCAGGTATGAGTATCTTTAACTTTAGGACAGGCAAGGTCACACTGTTTTTCAAAGTTGGAACATTTTTACTACCACCAGCAATGTAAAGTATCACAGTTCTGTATTCTTACCGACATTTGCCACTGCTAGACTTTCAATGTATCAAATGTAGCTTTAAAGCACATTTCTCTGATTATTATTGAGGGTTTCCTCTTCTGTGAAGTACCTAGTCAAGTGTTTTCCTCATATTTCTACTTGACTGCTGAGATTTTCTTATAGCAGTTATTTGTATGTTCTGGATACTCATCCTTTATTGGTCAAATAATTGCTTTTCATTTTCTTTATGGGTATATCTATTTATTTATAAAAACTCTGAATATGTAGTCAAACTGATCAACATTTTAAGTCTTAAAAATTGCTTTCCTATTGTGAGATCATAAGCATATTTTCCTGTTACTGTCTCTACATTTCAATATTTTGTCTTTTAAATTTGTTTTTAAACCAATTAAACTTTCATTTTTGGTATGAGACAAGAATTTAATTTCACTTATTCCCACAGGGTCACACAACTGTCCCAACACTGTTTATTATAAAGACCGTTCTTTACGCACCAAAACTACAGTAGCATCTCTATCATGAATAGGTCTCCATTTACACAGAAATCTGCTTTTGGACTATTATATTCCATTTGTCAATCCATCTATCCCAGGCTCAATACAAAACTGTCTTAACTACTAAGTTTTATAATAACTCTTTATATCTGGTAAGGCAGGTCTCCTCACCTTGTTTTTCTTCTTCAGGAATGTCTTGGCTATTCTTGAATCATTTCTCCTCCATATAAATTTTAGAATCAGCTTGTCAAGTTCCACAAAAAACCTGTTGGGATTTTTATTGGAATTGCATTGAATCTATATATCAATTTGGGGAGAATTGACATCTTTACAATATTGAGTCTTCTAATTCACTGATCTTAACTGCATTAGTTTAGGCTTTTTTTCTTTATTTCTTAACATTTTTGTAATTTTTCCAAGCATTGTGTAAATTTTTGTAAAGTTTATTCTCTCAGGTAGATTACATTTTGGATGCTATTGTAAAGGGCATTCTTTAAAAATATCAGATTTTCTGATTGTGGCTTATGTATTTGTCTTCATGCTGTTTAGCAAAGTGGCTAAAATAATTTTTAATTCTAATAGTTTATCTGATGAATTTTTGGATTTCTGAGAAAAATATTCCCCTCTGTGAAAAATGTATATTTTGTCTCTTTCTTTTCAATCCTTTTATCTTTCACTTCTTTCTTACCTCATTGTCTGTGTAAAATCTCCAGAACACTGTCAAATCTAACTCACTTTTAAGCATGAATTTCTTTGCAATAAATATTCTCACCTAACAGTCACCAGTGCCAAATTCTTGGTGTGATAGGGAATCTACCAACTCCCAAGGCAGTTCATCTCAACTTGGAACAGTTCACAACCCAACATCCACGTACAAAATTTCTTTTGTATTTCCTTTGTACTGACTAGTGTAATACCCAAACGTAGCTGCAGCCTCCTACACCCTTTAGAAAGGTTGAATCCGGGCCCTCCCTGGTGGCGCAGTGAGATAAGCAACGCACTAAGAAGCAAACCACAGCCACTGCAACATGAGTTTGATCCCTGCTGCCGGCCAAGGAGGTGACCCACATGGGGCCAAGGAGGTGACCCACATGGCGCAGCAGACCTCTCCTGCCTCGCCCACTGCTCCCCTCAGCAGTGTGTTCCAGTCGATCTGCCTGTTCTGCCCCCTGCTCTGTCTGGTGTATTCTCTCACCTCTCCATACCTCTGGTCTGTACCCCAGTGCTTGCATGTATAAGTAAATAAATCTTAAAAAAAAAAAAAAAAAAAAAANTGGTGTATTCTCTCCCCTCTCCATACCTCTGGTCTGTACCCCAGTGCTTGCATGTATAAGTAAATAAATCTTAAAAAAAAAAAAAAAAAAAAAAGAAAGGTTGAATCCCCAACTCCATGGAAGGCTGGATTCCAAAGCCCTTGACAAAGTTCCTGCTAACTTCCATAGGACTGGTGTTGATTCACTTAGAGACAAGTCATTGATGTAAAGGCTATTTTTTCTCTGCCTCAATTCAGACATCATACAGTTCTGTCATCAGATTATATACACAAGAACTAAGCTGTCTTTCCTTAAACAAGGGTGTGTGTGCCACATTTCAAAATACATCTCACCTGCTCCAAGATACTACCTTACTGGCTCCATCTCTTTCCCACTCTTTTCTCTATCTTATCTGTTTCCTCATAGGAACCTTCATTTTTTAAAGCCCTGAACACCTCTAGGGACCCCAAAAAGTGGTCCCTTTGAAAAAACTTTTCAAAGTTTCTTTAATCAAATTTCATACTTTCTGAGGCAAATGTTGGTAAATAAAAAAGTTCCAGCTTATTATCTCTAGGATAAGAGGCATCACCTGGAATTTTCAACCATGGCAGAGATTCACAGAAATGATGCACACTCTTTTGGTCTGTCAAATATCTGTACACAGCTGTCACACTATATGCCTATTATACCTTTAGCTGTCTACACAAATGGTCCCATTTTTCTCAGGAACAACTTCCCATTTTGTTATATTCCTTTTCATAGAGTCTTGACCACAAAACTATCTTCCATGGTCTAAGTCCATTAAAATATAATTGGTATTATGCTAAAATCAAATAGCTTTGTTTACCATAGTAAAAAAACCTCTGCTTTAAAAATGTTGTAAAGAGGGCCCGCTCTGGTGGCGCAGTGGGTTAAGCAATGCACTATGAAGCAAACCACAACCACTAGAGCACGACGAGTTTGATCCCTGCAGCCGGCCAGGGAGGGGACCCACATGGCACGGCAGACCTCTCCTGCTTCGCTGGCTGCTCCCCTCAGCAGTGTATTTCAGTCAAATATGCCTGTTCTGTTCCCCACTCTGTCTCTGGTGGATCCTCTCACATCCCGTGACTCTGACCTGTATCCCAGCTCTTGTATGAAAAAATAAATCTTTAAAAAAAAATGGTGTAAAGAGACTATGTTTTTAAAAGTAAGTCAATTCAGTATATAAAAAAAGAAGTTCCCCATTATGATTCTCCTACCTTCTTACCTGCCTTGTAAATAACCACTACTCACAGTTCACTGTATTCTTTCAGACTTAAAAAAAAAATATATTAGCACACTCAAATACATGTGGGTATACATAGTTGTATATTTTCTGAATGAAGATTATATAACACATTCTTGTGTGTTTTCTCCCATAACAATGACTTGGAGATCTTTCTAAGACAACACATTTGATTACAACATAGAATTTCATAAGAAATCATTTAGCCATTTTAGTATTTCCTAGAGACTGCTTTTTCATTTCATTTTCTTTGGTATTAAATAATGCTGTAATGTCATCCTGATATAAATACATATCTGTGCAAAAGGAATTTTCCGATAGAGTCCCAAAAGTTAGGTTATGTAAACATTTAAAATTTATCAAATCCATTACAATAAAGGAAAACTATAGACCAATATCCGTGATAAACACAGGTGTAAAAATCCTCAACAGTATTTTAGCAAACAGAACTAAACAATATGTTAAAAGATCATATATCACAACCAAGTGGGATTTATTCCTGGCATGGCTCATATGCAAATCAATTGACATAATTTGCCATATTAACAAAAGGAAAAACAAAAATCATATGATCATAACAATATATGCAAAGAAGGCATTTCACAAGACATAACACACATTTATGATAAAAACTAGTAAAATGGGGCTAGAAGGGTAGACCTCAACACAACAAAGGCTATATATAATAAATCCATAGCTAACATCACACTCAATGATGAGAAACTGGAAGATTTTCTTTAAGACAGGTACATGTCAAGGAGGTCTATTCTTACCACTAAGATCCAACATAATACTAGAAGTCCTAGCTAGAACAATTAGGCAAGGGCAAGATATAAAAGGACTCCTAACTGGAAAAAAAAAAAAAAAAAGCAGAACTATTACTATTTGCAGATGACATAACATACACAGAAAACCCTAAAGACTCAATTAAACACTACTAGAAAGAATGTATCAGTAAAGTATCAAACTACAAAATTAGTATAAGTTTATTGCATTCTTATATGCAGCTAACAAACAGAAGATAAAGAATCTTTTATAAAGATATAAAAATAGAAGATAAAGAGATCAAGAAAACAATCCCATTTAGAGTAGCATCAAAAGTTATTAAAAGCGGGCCTCCCTGGTGGCACAAGGGGTTAAGTCTCAGCACTACCAAGCTGTCTCCAGACACTGCAGCATGAGTTTGATCCCTGGCCAAAGAGCTAACACACATGGTGCAGCAGACCTCTCCTGTCTTGCCCGCTGCTCCCCTTAACAGAGTATTTCAGTCAATCTACCTGTTCTGCTCCCCATGTTGTCTCTGGTGAATCCTCTCACCTTCCCCCAACCCCGCTCCCAGCACCTCTCTGGTCTACACACCCCAGCTCCTGTATGCAAAAATAAATAAATCTTTTTAAAAAAGGTATTAAATAGGAATAAACTTAAGGAGGTGAAACACCTATTCAATTAAAACTACAAGACATTGCAAAAAGAAACAGAAGACATAGGAAAGATATTCCATGCTTATGGATTAAAGGAATTAACACATTAAAAATGTCCACCTTACCCAAAGCAATTTATAGATACACTGAAATCCCTATCAAGGCTACAAGGGAATTCGTCAAAGAAATAGAGCAAATATTACTGAATTTTATATGGAGCCACAGAAGACTGAACAGTCAAAGCAATTTTGACAAAAAAGAAGAGGAATGGTGGTATCACACACTCTGACTTCAAACTATACTACAAGGTCATAGTAATCAAAACAGTATGGTACTGGAATAGACTTGCGAGCCCAAAAATAAACCCACATTGATATGAATAATTAAAATTAATCTATGACAAAGAAGCCAAAGTATACAATGAATAAAGGAAAGTCTCTTTAACAAAAGATGTTGGGAAAATTGGTCAGCCACATACAGAAAAATGAAACCAGACTACTCTCTCACATAATACACAAGAGCTAACTCAAAGTAGCCATTCTGGATAAAAGACTGGAAATCATAAAATGCATAGAATAAAACATAGGAAAAACACCCTCTGACACTGGCTACAGTCTTGGAGGGCTTGACTCCAACAGCAAAGAAAATAAAGGCAAAACTAAACAGGATTACATTCAACTAAAAGTCTGCTGTATAGTGAAAGAAACTATAATTACAATGAAAAGATATGCCACCAAAAGGGAGATAATACACATCATACATTAAATAAGGCTAATATTCCAGATTTCAAAGAACTCATACAACTCAATAAATCAAAGAACCCAGTCAAGAAATGGGCAGAAGAACCAAAAATAACTCTTTCTAAAGAATACATACAAATGGACTACAAGTAAATGGGAAAAAAAAATACATCACTTATCAGGGAAATGCAAATCAAAACCACAATGAGATATCATTGGCCCACATTCAAAATACAAACTAGGGTCTCAGTGGTGGCGCAGTGAGTTAAGCAACGCACTATGAAGCAAACTGCAACCACTGCAGTACGAGTTTGATCCCTGCCGCCAGCCAGGGAGGGGACCCACGTGGTGTGGCAGACGTCTCCTGCCTTGCCTGCTGCTCCCCTCAGCAGTGTGTTTCAGTAGATCCATCTGTTCTGTTCCCAACTCTGTCTCTGGTGGATTCTCTCACCACCCTACATCTTTGGCTTGTACCCCAGTGCTTATATGCATAAATAAGTAAATCTTTTTTTTTTTTAAGATTTATTTATTTATGCATACAAGCACTGGGGTACAGGCCAGAGGTGTGGAGGGGAGGTGAGAGGATTCACCACAGAGAGCAGGGAGCAGAACAGGCAGATCGACGGAAGTACACTGCTGAGGGGAGCAGCGGGCAAGGCAGGAGAGGTCTGCCGCGCCATGTGGGTCCCCTCCCTGGCCGGCAGCATGGATCGAACTCGTGCTGCAGTGGCTGCGGTTTGCTTCATGGTGCGTTGCTTAACCCACTGCGCCACCAGGGAGGCCCAATAAGTAAATCTTAAAAAAAAACAAACTAGAAATAACAAATGTTGGGTAGGATATGGAGGAAAAACACTATCATACACTGCTGGTGAAAATGTAGACTGCTCCAGTACTAGTAGAATATGAGGTTTCTCAAAATATTAAAAATAGATATACGATCCATAATTCTACCCCTTGGCATTTATCCAAAGAGTGTAAACACACTAGTCAGGAGGGATACATGCTCTCTTATGTTCACTGCAGCACTATTTACAATAGCCAAGATATGGAAACCACCTAAGCACCCAACAATAGAGGATTGGATTAAGAAGATGTGGTATATATAAATGATGAAATACTATCAGCTATACAAAAGGATGAGGGCCTCCTAGGTGGTGCAATGTGTTAAGCAACACACTCTGAAGTAAACTGCAGCCACTACAGCACAAGTTTGATCCCTGCTGCCGGCCAGGGAGGGGACCCACATGGCGCAGCAGACCTCTCCTGCCTTGCCTGCTGCTCCCCTCAGCAGTGTGTTTCAGTCATTTTGCCTGTTCTGCTCCCCACTCTGCCTCTGGTGGATCCTCTCACTGCCCACACCTATGGCCTGTACCCCACCTCTTGTATACATAAATACATCTTTAAAAAAAATAAATAAAAAAGGATGGACTCTTGACATTTGTGACAACATAGATGGAACTGGAGGGGATAATGCTAAGGTAAGTCAGAGGGAGAAAGACAAATACGGAATAATTTCACTTATATGTAGAATACAGAGAAACAAAATAAAGGAACTGCCAAAACTAAGTCATACACAGTCTAGAAATTGAGGCTACTAGAGAATTGAGTCTACTAAAGAGGGAAGGGAGAAGTTGGGACAAAGCAGGGAGAGGGACCACTGTTAGCTGGTAAAGAGATATGGGTATTCTAGGGGTAGGTGTGCCTTGATGATATATATCCGAGGAGGGCTGAACCTATTCCCCTGAGTCATATAAAGCGCTGTGAACCAATGTTAACTCAATAATAATGAAAAAAAATTCCAGTATCATCTCTCAAAATAAAATAAAACTTTCAAATCATTCTCCCAATGCTATACCAATTTAAACTAGCTCTAACTATGTGTAAGAGTAACTATATCACCACACCTTTATCCATATGTGATAGCAAGCCTTTAAAATTTTCAACCTAACAGGCCTAAAATAATGTTTAGTTTTAATCTGTACTTCACTGAACGCTAAACATAGGTGAGTGTCTTTTTTTAAATTTAAATTGATTTATTTTTAATTAAGGTAGTATGTAGATACCTCCATCAGGTATTGCTGCCACGTGCACCGACCACCAAATACCCCCTCATCTACCACCACAGTCCACAGTGCTTCCCTCCCCCTTCGCTCTTATCCCTCCCTGCTCTGGGTGCTTCGGTTCTGCAGTCAGCTTTCAAGGGTTAGGTTTTAAGCTAAGTCTTTACCTGATTCTTAGTTTCTCCATATTCCACATGTTAGTGATACCATCCAATATTTATTTTTTTATGTTTATAAAATCATTTATTTTTCTTCTGCAAACTACCAATTTTTCTATTGCAATACTTTTCCCTCATAGGTTTGTAGAAGCTCTCTCCTACATTATGGGAAATCCTCTAGCTACCTGTGACAACAGCATTTCCCAATTGGCCACTTTCCTCATGGCATCATTCATCATAGAGACAGCCAATATTTCTATATAATATCTTTCAATCTATCCCATCTTGCTTCTGAATCTTTTATTTTGCTTAGAAAGGCTTCTCCATCCCACGATTACAAGATTTTTTTTTATGACTAACACAATTGGTTATTACTCCTCCTTTTTCTTCCCAAGGCTAACTGATCTCAAGCACAGTTACACCTGACTCACACTATACCAATCAGATTCCCTTTCCCAGGATTTTAAAACCTGGAAAAAAGCAGAGGGCTCCCTAGAGGGATCCAGAGTCACTGGATAAGGCCTGCCCTGCCCAAGGCTTGGTAGTCTGATTTTTTTTGCCCGCATCCCCACTGTGTTCACAAATGGTGGCCTTGTTCTTGATTTTTGCTTAAATGAACTGATTTCTCTTGTTTTTAAATAAAGGAGTTAGCAGTTAGTATCAAAGTGTGGGTGATTCCTGAAAAACTCTTGGGGTGAACCTAAGTGATGTGACTCTGATCACTGGGTTCAGATGAATGGAAAGGAACTGTGAACCAATTCCTGCAATGGAAAAAGCAGGCTGCTCATCACTCACAACTGTACAGCAGTTTACTGCAGTTACTGTCTGTCATCACCTGGGATGTGTTCTAGCTGGTGGTAAAGAGGTGGGGGAGTTTTAATTAAAAGGTGACAAGAGGGCCTCCCTGGTGGCGCAGTGGGTTAAGCAACGCACTATGAAGCAAACCACAGCCACCGCAGCATGAGTTCGATCCCTGCTGCCGGCCAGGCGGGGGACCCACATGGTGCGGCAGACCTCTCCTGCCTCGCCCGCTGCTCCCCTCAGCAGTGTACTTCCGTCGNTCTGCCTGTTCTGCTTCCTGCTCTCTGTGGTGAATCCTCTCACCCCCACCCCACACCTCTGGCCTGTACCCCAGCTCTTGTATGCATAAATAAATAAATCTTTAAAAAAAAAAAAAAGGTGACAAGAAGTGTTGAAACCAAGGAGGATTAGATTACTTCTGACAACACTAGATAACAAAACAAGAAAAAGTCCAGCTCCAACATCAAATGCTCATCTCCGTTAGATAGTAAAAGACTCAGGGCCTAGGCCTCCCTGGTGGCGCAAGGGCTTAAGTTGCAACACCATGATGCTATCGCAGTCACTGCAGCATGAGTTTGATCCCTGGCCAGGGAAATGACCCACACACGGCGCAGCAGACCTTTCCTGTCTGGCCCGCTGCTCCCCTCAGCAGTGTATTTCAGTCCATCTGCCTGTTCTGCTCCCCACTCCCTGGCACAAACAGAGAAGACCAGTGACACAGGATCCAACAGGCTCATCCCTGCTGTTGACACCTTTACCGTGTCCCTGTGAGAGCTCCAAACTGTGCCTCGCAGGCGGGTATGCACTGGTGAGGAAAGCACTGGAATTTTTTAGAACTCCTTTCCAAAAGTATATACCCCAGACTGGGGTTAAAAAAAAAATACTGGTGGAAAGGAGTGACTTCAAAATGGGATTCTTGAATTTAGTGGTAAAATACCTTCAAACAAGATATAGTATCTACTTCACCAGACATCAGTATCTAAGCAAAACCCTGGGTAGTGGATGACTAGAAAAAGGAAGTATTTATGTTTGATGTGTTTGCTTACCAGATGGCACTGACTACTAAAATCGCAGGAGGTGTAGCCCTTCCCCTCACGACCCCAACACTGACCCAGTGAACCCATGAATACAGTAGTGGATGGCACCAAGGCAAATGGCTCTCACAATATTTACCTGAATTTGCTTCTGGGAACATCACCTCCATGCATAGATTTAATAGAACACATGAGAGCTTACAGAATATTGCCCCCAAACATAGAACACTGAATTTCACAGAAAAAGAAATATGACTCGGGTCACATTATCTCACCACCCAGAAGCAGTTGGGACTACAGATTTCAAAACAGTAGAGTGTCCGCTGGAGAACTATGGTGCTGTCTTGTGGGATGAGGTAAATGTTCTCAATTAGTAACGAGCATGAAACTAAATTCTGGTTGTTGGTTTCTTCCCCAACAACCATAATAAAGGGTTGACCCTTAAGTAGGGGGGCTGACTCTCACTCTTCAGTCAAAAATCTGCATAAAATTTTTTGCTTGCGGGCCTCCCTGGTGGCGCTGTGGGTTAAGCAACGCACTATGAAGCAAACCACAGCCACTGCAGCACAAGTTTGATCCCTGCTGCCGGCTAGGGAGGGGACCCACATGGCACAGCAGACTTCTCTTGCTGTGCCCGCTGTTGCCCTCAGCAGTGTACTTCCGTTGATCTGCCTGTTCTGCTCCCCGCTCTCTGTGGTGAATCCTCTCACCACCCCCACACCTCTGGCTTGTACCCCAGTGCTTGTATGCATAAATAAATAAATCTTTAAAAAAAATTTTTTTTTGCTTGCCCCCAAAACTAGTAATAGCCTGCCATTGACTGGAAATCTTACTGATCACATAGTTGATTAACATATATTTTGTATGCTGTATGTATTATATACTGTATTCTTAAAGTAAGCTAAAGAAAATTAAGGAAAAGAAAATAAACTTACTATATTTATTGAAAAAAATCTCACTAGGGGACCTCCCTGGCAGCGCAAGGGTTAAGTCTTAGCACTGTGAAGCTATCTTCAGTCACTGCAGCATAAGTTCGGGTCCCCAGCCAGGGAACTGACACATAGCACAGCAGACCTCTCCTGTCTGGCCCGCTGCTCCCCTCAGCAGTGTATTTCAGTACATCTGTCTGTTCTGTTTTCCATTCTGTCTCTGGTGAATCCTTTCATACCCACCCCTCCAACCCCCAACACTACTTCTATCTCTGGCCTACACCCCAGCTCTTATATGCATAAATACATGTATTTTTTAATCTGACTAGAAATCAAACACAAAGTTCAAATCTGGGTTGTTCATTTCATGAATTCTTGTCAGGTAAATGGTCTCTTGCTTCAACTCTTACCTCCCTGCTATCTACTGTTCATACTGCAGAGTACAAATCTAACTGCTCCACTCCTGCAAGCTGTTTGGTAGTAAAGCAGACACAAGTGGTGACCCCACCCATCAAATAACCATTCCTCCCTTTCCCACTGCTCCCATATGAGCCACTTCCCATTCTGTGGGGTTGTCCACCTATTCCATGCATGATCAGGGTTAGTCTGGATTGGTCTTAGCCAGTTGCAGTAATATTATTTTCCCTTGCTTTTGACTGGTTTAAGAAGGAGCATGTGACAAGAGAAGTTCCCAGAGCTTTTGGGAAAGTTTTCCTCAGTGATTAAAGGAGATACACAGTAAGAAACAATCTTTTCCCCGTCATAACTGTAACAGTTTTTTAACCTAAGGGACAAAGCTGATTAGATGGCTGGGTGGAAAGGTGGGCAGAAGACAAAGTTTAACAATGCTCAAGTTGATGAATCAACCAATTCTGGAACTATTTATCTACGTCCTCAAATCCACCCCTCTCTCCCTAATCATTACTACCTGAGGTTAATTTACCAGCACCTCTAGTCTTAACAACTATTATAGTTCCTAACTGTATTCCCTCTATCTTATCCTGGTCTCCCCAGCGGCTGTTTTTCATTATAGCAGCCAGAACCATCTTTTCAAAGTACAAATCTAGGGCCTCCCTGGTGGTGCAAAGGGTTAAGACGCAGCGCCATGAAGCTGTCTGCAGCCACTGCAGCACAAGTTTGATCCCCGGCCATGGCAAGCAGACTGCTCCTGTCTCGCCCGCTGCTCCCCTCAGCAGTGTGTTTCAGTCTATCTGCTTGTTCTGTTCCCCACTCTGTCTTGCTGAATCCTCTCACCCCGACCCTTCACACCAGCTCTTGTATGCATAAATCTTTAAAAAATACAAATCTGGTTGGCTTTCTACTTCTCTCACAGCAATCTCTGCAAGATCATCACCTGGTTCGGTCTTCTACCACAGTTTCATGTCTTATTACTCCCTTTGAACTCGATCCTTCATACATATCTGGGCCTGCTTCCATTTTTTGGGATGTGCCCTTTTCTCACCAATCCTCCTTACTGATAGTTTGCTTATACTCATGTTCCTTGAATGTTCTCTATCCCACTTTTCCTGCTGTGCTTGCCTACAATTAGGTCTTTGGTTAAAACATCATTTCTTTAAGGAAGTTCTAGATGTAGGGTCAACATGGTGAACTGGTATCACCAAATGGTAGATTCACAGATTCTGCTTCCTTGAGGGAGCTATAAAAAATATGAATACAAATATCTAAGATGGGGTCTCCCTGGTGGCACAGTGGGTTAAGCGACACACTATGAAGCAAACCTCAGCCACTACAGCACAAGTTTGATCCCTGCTGCCGGCCAGGGAGGGGACCCACATGGCACAGCAGACCTCTCTTGCTGTGCCCGCTGTTGCCCTCAGCAGTATACTTCTGTTGATCTGCCTGTTTTGCTCCCTGCTCTGTCTGTGGTGAATCCTCTCACCCCCCACACCTCTGACCTATACCCCAGTGCTTGTATGCATAAATAAATAAATCTTTAAAAAAAAACCCAAAAAAACAAATATCTAAGATGAAGGCTGTGCTCTAGTTTGCCATGATCCTTATTTCCTACAATGATCCACTCTACTGTTTTCTTAAGACTCTTTTCAACCCCCATTCCAGACCCTGAAACATCAGCTCTTTTAACACAACTCCTACAAGTGTGTAACAGTCCTTCATGTCCTGTAATTGTAGTCTGAACGTAAGAGTCATTTTTGTTCGTTTGCAAGGGTTTCTCTACTGAAGAGCAAGTTCCCTGAATGCAAAAACTGAATTGGTTTTTGTTGCCCATTATATTCTTAGTATCTAAAATACTACCTGGTATATATTAGATGTTTGATAAGTATTCATTAAACAAAGTAACAGATGTGATGATGACGGATGGATGGATGGATGGGTGGGTGGGGGGATAGATGTATGAAGTAAATTGTTTTTCATCTCCTGTCCATGAGCACATAGGAAAGGAATAAGATGAATTTGGCAAAAAATTTCTCACCTCTTAACCCATTAGAAATCTGTTTTTTATCCCATGACTCATAAGGTTCGACCTTAGTTCTGCTTTCCTCCCTGCTGATACACCAGCCTCAACAAGAACTCACATTGAATTCCTCTCTGAAGAGTTTATTGTCATCAGCCATTCTCCGGTTAATCTCTTCTTCTAGCTTGTCCACGGGCAGGGGTGGGTACTTCCTGTTGGTACTTGGGGATCTGGCCAGAAGTGGTACACTCTGGGGTTCTGCAGTTCACAAAAGGAGGTTGGTCAGGTGCTCTGTAGTAACACATGCTTCTCTGGACACTAAACAGGGGGTTCTACCTCAAGATTAAGCCTCAAAGAGCTAGGGCTTCCCTCTTCTTTTTTTCCTTTTTAGGATGAAGAAGTCCCTAATTTCTTGATTTTCTTCTACATCAAGATTCTCCATGCCATTAGGGGTGGCTTACCTACATCCTCAGTGCGGCCATTGGATAAGCGGAAAGAATTGGAATGGCTCCCAGCTTGCTTGTATTTCTTAAATCTAAAGAGAAAGGTTCATAGTGAAAAAATAAAAACAGAAGCAGGAGAGAGAGAGATATTTGTATTAACGTTCACCAATTCAGCTTTTCTAAATTTCCTTTACCAAATAAACAGGCTCTTTAGAGGCATGTCCTTCACATGATAGGGAATCTCCCTTTCATGGTGAATGAGTGCCCAGAATGTTCGTGATCACCCTCAGCAAACCAGAATCTAACCCAGGTAACGCTAACAGAGTAGTCTGACTTATATGGCTTCTCTGTGCAGCTCCAATTCCACGACCCACTGGAGTTCATAGCCACCACGTGAGTAGGGAGCAGTAGGTGGAATATAGTAGGGGAAGACAGGGTGATCTATATCAAACAAAAATCCTGGTATCTCCCCAGTGCAACCTGGAGCCCAAGAGGAAAGCCCAGAGCTTTAGACTGAGTGGGTACTGCAGTAAGATCTGGTATCTCCTACAGAATGGTGGAGACACATGCCTAACTGCTGTTTTCTGTTTATCCCTCCAGAAGAACAGCGGGAATATAGAACAAGTTAAGTCAAAAATAGGAGCATGGGTCTCCCTGGTGGCGCAGTGGGTTGAGCGGCGCGCTGTGGAGCAGACCACGGCCGCTGCAGCGGGGAGTTTGGTCCCTGCTGCCGGCCGGGGGTGGGGGTGGAGGGGGGTGGGGGGACCCACATGGTGCGGCAGACCTCTCCGGCTGTGCCCGCTGCTCCCCTCAGCGGTGTGCTTCCGTTGATCTGCCTGTTCTGCTCCCCGCTCTCTGTGGTGGGTCCTCTCACCCCCCCACACCTCTGGCCTGTGCCCCAGTGCTTGTATGCATAAATAAATAAAATCTTTGAGAAAAAAAAAATAGGAGCAGAGTTAAACCCATTCAGAGTTATTAACTTTGGCAGAAAACAAATGCATTTCCCTGTTTTCTCCCTTGGGTCCCCCCTTCCTTGTTTTTGTTCCCTGTTTGAGTAGTAGTAGCTAGAGGACCCTGAAAAAAAGTCAGAAAGAAGAATCCTGCCACTCACACGGTTCAGCTCAGTAAGCCTAGGACAAACCCTTAGAGGGGCTTGGGGACAAAGTCCCAACTAGGCAAAAAGTCGGCCTTTGTTGAGCATGCAATCTACGTTGGGGCACTTTTATGGGCATGTTTCAATGGGGCTAGATCTGATGACCCTGAAATACATGTCCATAGTAACACAGACTATGGTTTCTTCTCTTAACTGCCAAACCAACATCCTGCGTTTTACAATGCACTGGAGTTGGGGGACTAGATGTGGACAGATGGAAGAAAAGGGTAGGTGCTGGGTCTTAAGGAAGACTATGTAGAACTTTCAAGCCATTTCTAAGAATTTTAATCTCAGCACTATTTTGAGCCATTCCCCTTCTCTGTTATTCATTATTCTTAGACTATGTCTTCTGGACTGGGTGGGCTTATTTCAACATTGGAGCAATGAAAGAGTCCAAGAAAACACAGAAGCATTAGTATGCTCACCTTAACATGTACAGAACTATGATAATAAACACGATCACTAACAGAGAGGACAGGGCCACCATCACTGCAATAATCGGTGTCTCATCTGAAATCAAGGAAACAAAACATGTCATTATTATTGTGTGCAACAAAGGCTCAAGTTGGCTGCTTAGGAAATGAAGGAGGACTCATTCTGTAGACCGCAGGACAGGTACAGAGTGAGAATGTATGAGAGACAGAACCTCCCACTGACACCCCTGGAGGGGAAGCAGGGACATATGCCCATCCCATCTGACATATCATAAATTGTTCACGCTCTATCTTCTTGAGTTAGAACAAAAACTCTTTGAAGCCAAGAGGCTTTCTTCGTTCGTTACTACAGAGCCTAAAACAATGCTCAGCACACTAAAACAAAACAAGAACAGCATTCAAGTGTTTGAAAGCATGAACACATCCAACTCTGATGGTAAGCTGGATCTGCAGGGCTAACAGTGTACTCTCTTGCAGCCATCTAGAGGAAATGGGAGAGGAAAGGAAAAGGACAATTTTGCTATTATATACCACATGGTTTCCTAGCACAGAGAACACTGTTTCTGATTAAAACAAGAAGACATTCTTACATCCTTAGGCAACATGTATCAAAACACGCTGGGTACTTTATCCTACAGAACTCTTCCCACAGCTACCTTTTACCATAGTACAGCAACCCCAACTACAGCAACACCTGGGTTGGTCTGGGGGTGGTATAGACCTATTCTCCTTATCATATACAGTGATGCAAACAACGTTCCCTCCATTCCACAGGATCGGGTTTCCTTTCCAGCCAATACTTGGCCTCGGTTCTCATGGCAGTTGACCAGGTGCTGACTCATCATCCTCTACTCTCCCACCCCCATGACAAACTATATGACCGATCTGAATTAGTAACTATCTTCACCATTTTAAGCCTGCTCAAAGTTGGGACATGCCCTTCCCATGTAAAGGTCAATCCTGTCACATATGCTCTAGAGTACACCCATAATAGTCACCTCCAGGACAGACATGTTGACCTTATTTCACTTTCCTCCAGCTACTAACAGCCCCATCATAACAGCTGTCTTCTCTAATTCCTTAGCTCTAGATACTCCTTAATCTATTTTGTTCTGACTTCTACCCTGACAGCTACATTTAAACTGCTCATCAAGGAAATCAACAAAGGTCATACTGTCATAATCAAATGAAACATTCCCATCATCATCTGACTCAACCTCTTAGCAGCATTCATTCAAATAATATTTATGGATCAGCAACTCTATGCCAGGCACTGGTCCAGGCACTGGGAACACAACAGTGATCAAGCATACAAGTGACACAGAGTATACGTTCTGAGATAAATGAGGGGAGGAGAGAGAGGACACACAATATTCATGAACAAGAACACAGTTCACACAATGATAAGTGCTATGAACAAAAGCAGAGTGAGGCAAACAGGCTGTTACCCAGTAGTACCTGGCATCATGAGAATTAACAAACAGCTTTTCAAGAGTCATCAACTCAAATACTACCAACAGATTAAGTAGGTGAAACTGAATTTGACAATGACATGGCAACTACTGCTGACCTTTTCCAGAGTAATTTGGGCTGAGCAGTAAGAAAGCCTATATGGAGTAAGATACGGAAAGGAGGTCGGTATCAATTCCTTATTTGAGATGAAGACTATTACCATAAAGGGATGTAGAGAAAAGGAGCGGCTGGAGGGAAGGAGAGGTGGAGCAGAAAATTTGTGGGTTTTTTTTTTTTTAATAAAGATACAGGAGATTACACCCTGTTCTCAGTTAAATTTTTTAACCACATGATATGGCTCATAAAATAAACATTCAAACTGGCTAACTCTACTCTTCTTTGAAGCATTTCTCTTTCTTGGGTTCTGTAACAAAGCACTCTTGATTTTCTTTCTATCTCTTGGCTGCTTCCTCTCATTTTTCCCTGCTAGCTGTTCCTCTTCCAATATTGGATCTCTAAATGTCTGAATTCCTTGGGGTTCTGTTCTGGCACTCTTCACTAAACTCTATCTCGTTGGTATGATCAGACATATAGCTTTAAATACAAATAATACGCTAGCAATTTCCATATTTGCACTATTTGTTAACACCACTCTTCTGTGCTCATCTTCCAACTACTTATAAACAATCTTCACTTTAAATTTCATGAGCAGGGCCTCCCTGGTGGCGCAGTGGGTTAAGCAACGCACTGTGAAGCAAACTGCAGCCACTGCAGCACGAGTTCGATCCCTGCTGCCGGCCAAGGAGGGGACCCACATGGCGTGGCAGACCTCTCCTGCCTGGCCCACTGCTCCCCTCGGCAGTGTGCTTCTGTTGATCTTCCTGTTCTGCTCCCTGCTCTCTGTGGTGAATCCTCTCACCCCCCACACCTCTGGCCTGTACCCCAGTGCTTGTATGCATAAATAAATAAATCTTTAAAAAAAAAATAAATAAATTTCATGAGCAATGCAAACTTTCTGTGTCAAAAACCTTTCCCTCATCATTCAGTAGCTAGAACTGCCACCTAACCTGTTGTTCAAGAGATGTGGAAATCCCCTTGATTTCTTCCTCCTGCTTATCTTGTTGTACATCTAGTCCAACGGCAAGTAATATGTTTTAGGGATAGCAACACATCAAATTCGCTGCCTAGTCCCCATTCTATTACCATTACCATAACCCTAATTCACTCATCTGGACCACAGTGTATCTCTCTCCACAGCCAATCCACAAAGCAGACAGAGTGATCTCTAAGAAAGCAAATCAGACCATGTCCCTCTCTTATCTAAAACCCTCAGATGGTTTCCTAGTCTTTAGAATGAAATCTAATACCCTTACCCTGGTCTACAACAAACCTCCTTCTTACCCAGCTCCTGTCACTCCTTTGCTTACTAAACTTTAGTCCTGGCATCCTTCCATTTTGAGTTCAGGCATTCCTTAGGCTTCTGAACACGCTGTCCTTTCTGCTTTACACAGACTTTCCTTCCTTTGTCTGGCTAACCCAAGTTCCCATTTTAAGTATTACTTTCTCCAGCAAGGCCTATACTAAATAAAAACTCTAAGTCTTCATTTCTTATCTCTAAAATTTATCCTCAAGATTAAATGAGATCACAATGTAAAGTTCTTGACACAGTAACTGGCACACATTATGTACTCAGTCAATGTTAGCTATTATTTTCTTTATTATTCTCACAGGGCACTCTATTATTTTCCTTGATAATATCTCTTACACTTTGTAATTATATATTTCACTGAGTTGATTAACGTGTCCCTTCTTTACACCATAAATTCTACACTAGCAAGGATTACAAATCTACTTTATTTCTCACCATATATCTAAAACTTAGCAGAGAATTTCACAAATACCAACTACTCTGCGTGAATGAATAAAAATTAGTATCACTAAGCATGTCTTTGTTAAATGATATTCACAGTACATAGAAATGATAGGAGCAGAAAATAATGTCAAGAGTGTCTCAAAGGTAGTAAAGACTGGCATTACATTTTTTTATTTATTAATTATATTTGACATCATTTGTAGTACTTTTTTTTTACAAGAAGGTTAGTAGAATTTTTTTTAAAGAGTTAGGCAAGGCAGGAGAGGTCCGCTGCGCCATGTGGGTCACCTCTCTGGTCAGCCGCAGGGATCAAACTCGTGCTGCAGTGGCTGTGGTTTGCTTCATAGTACATTGCTTAACCCATTGTGCCACCAGGGAGGCCCCAAGACTGGCATTACTAATAAGAACCTTTGAGGTAATTACAGAAAACAAAGCAAATTGGATTGGGTTGCTGAGGAGTTCAGTCAACACCAAAGAAATCTCCTGTTGAAAAACAAGTCTGTAGTTATGCAAGGACATGGTAGTTCTATCATTCTGGGCATCAAGCTCAGTCAGCCAGGACTGGGCATGAAAGTGGTAAAGATACCACAACAATAAATCCTACATACTTATCACTTTGTTTCAACATCACAGTGTACCACTTTTCCTCCCCAACTATGCAAGGATATTTTAACCTTGCACTAATGACATTTTGGGCTAGACTAATATAATTTTCTCTTGTGGGCAGCTATTGTGTGCACTAGACATTCTACCTACTAGATGCTGGTAACAAGCTCCCAGTTGTGAGGATCAACATTATCTCCAGACATTGCCAAATATCCTTGTGGGAGAGGTAGGGAGGATCACCCTCAGCTGAGAACCACTGGATTACTTCCACTGTAATTACTTCAGTCTGTATCACAAAGAGATAAGGATTTAAGAACATAATCACACTGCTATCCAACTTAAAAAGCAAACCTAACTCCTCACTATCATCTAGTATTTGTTTAGTACTTAAATATTCCTAACTGTCTTGTAAATGTCCTTTATGTTCTGGTTAGGATTGGAATCCAGAGGGTGTATTAATTAGAAATGACTGCTACATACACTAGGTCAATGAGCGGTTTCCAGGGTGGACCCTGAAGACACAGAAAGAACAGGGTGGTTCCTGAGACAATGTTAAGCAGTCACTAGAGAAGGAGAAGGGGAAAAGAGAAACTATGTCCTAACTTCCCAAACCATAACCAACACCCTAGTTTAGAATATGTCCCTGCTTGTCCTCTAGAAGGTTATATCTACTATGAGTATATCCCAGTGGACTCAAAAATGTTCCAAAAGCAACATTCCACCAGAGCCCTGCAAGTGATCGTCACAAATACCAAGGACAGCAATACTAGCCATGGAAAGAGGTACACAAGAAATACTCTTTAAAATTACTGCAATTTGTGCAAGAGGACACCGCACGTGTAACAAAAATCTACTATAAAAATGAGCAATTTCACACCTATTATGATGACTACTATTAAAAAAACAGAAAATAGTTAAGTGTCAGTGGGATGTGGAACAACTGGAATACTTGTGCATTGTTGGTGGAGATCTAAAATGGCACATACTGCTGTGGAAAACAGCACGGAAGTTCCACAAAACATTAAAAATAGAATGATCCAGGGCCTCCCTGCTGGCACAGCAGGTTGAGCACTGCACTGTGAAGCATCCGCAGCACAGCAGCGCGAGTTCGATCCCCAGCCAGGGAGGGGACCCACATGGCAAGGCAGGCCTCTCCTGCTTTGCCCGCTGCTCCTCTCAGCAGTGTGTTTCAGTCCATCTGCCTGATCTGCTCCTTACTCTGTCTCTGCTGAATCCTCTCACCTCCTACAACTCTGGCCTGTACCCCTAGCTCTTGTATGCATAAATAAATAAATCTTAAAAAAAAGAAAAAGAAATCCATTTTGACCATTAAAAAAAAAAAAATAGAGTGATCCAGCAGTTCCACTTCTGGGTATATACACCGGAGACTGAAAGCAAGGTCCTGAAAAGATATTTGTACACCTACTTAAATATTCCTGTGCTCAAAGCAGCATTAGTCACAATAGCTAAAATGAGGAAGCAACTAAGTGTTCATCAATGGGCAGATAAGAAAATGTGGTATATACAGATAATGGAATATTTTCAACCTTAAAAAGGAAGAAAGTCTGACACTGCTATAACATGGATAAACCTTGAAGACATTATACTAAGTGAAGTTAGTCAAAAAAAGACGAACGCTGTATGAACCACTTAAAAACTGTCAAATTTAGGGACCTCCCTGGTGGTGCAAGGGGTTAAACGGCAGCACTATGAAGCTGTCCGGAGTCACTGCAGCATGAGTCCAATCCTGGGCCAGGGAGGAGACCCACCTGGCACGGCAGATCTCTCTGGTCTCACCCACTGCGCCCCTCAGCAGTGTATTTTAGTCACCTGACTGTTCAGTTCCCCACTCCATCTCTGGTGAATCCTCTCACCCCCTGCACCTCTGGCCTGTACCCTAGTTCCTGTATGCATAAATAAATCTTAAAAAAAAAAAACCTGTCAAATTCATAAACAGGATGTAAAACAGTGGTTTTCAGAGGCTGAAGAGAAAGGGGAATAAGGAGTTATTGTGTGCACACCTTACAAGATGAAAAGAGTTCTGGACATGGATGGTGGTGATGGTTGCACATTATTATTATTTAATGCCACTGAACTGTATATGTAAAAATGGTTAAAATCATTAATTTTTGTTATGTATATGTTACCTTCATTTAAAAAAATGGGGAAAAGAACAATCTGAGTATTAAGAAATAGTTCTTAGAAAACAAAAATTAATTGGGGGTAAATTATCTCAATAGAAAGGCTGAACAGGAAAATAAACATAACTGAAAAACAGTAAAGATCAAATCATGGAAGTTCCCAGAACACAGAGCAATAAAAGATATAAAACGTGAGGGCAAAGAAGCAAGCTGCAGAGATTTAAGAAATCTAGTTTCTGTTGAACAGGAGTCCTCAAAGAAAAAATTGGTAAGGAAGGAGGGGAAGAAATTATACATGAAAGTTCCCTGAGTTATCAGACAAAAAAGGCCCGTATCAAGTTTGAATGTCAATTTTAAAAAATGATCTTTAAAAAAAAGATGTCTCTAGGTAAAGAACTTGAAATCTGTGATTGAAATCAACCATCCATCCATCAATCAACAAGAGGTCATCCTTAAATACTTCTGGCAGGAAAAAAAAATTTCCTACATAGAAACAAGAATCAGATTCACATATCATCACTCAAAAAGAAAGCTGTTTCTGTAGCATGGGGCGTAGGGTCAGACAGATGTGAGAGTTCATATCTCTATTATCCTACTTAACAGTCACGTGACAATCTCTTAGAATGCTTTACAAAATGCAAATATATCATCACTCTCCACCATTTACAGCTAATGAAAGACTTAAAAGAGGCAATACTGGCATGCACGTGAGAGAAAGATGGGTGAAGGTGGCCAATAAGTACACACTCCCAGTTATAAAATTATCACTGGTATGTAACGTACACATGGTAACTACATCGGCGTTTCCGTAGTGTAGTGGTTATCATGTTCGCCTCACACATGGTAACTACATTAATAATCCTTTATCATACACTTGAAGGTTACTAAGAATAGATCTTGAAAGTTCTCATCACAAATTCTGTCACTATGTATGGTGACAAATATTAACTAGACTTGTTGTAGTGATCATTTAACAGTATGCACAAATCACTACTGTACACATGAAACTAATATATGGTAATTATTGTTCAATTAAAAAAATAAAAGAGGCAACATCTGCAAAGCACCTGATTGTCATGGGAAAAGATTTGGATGCTTTAGCATCCAGAAGCTCACGTGCTAGCAGACAACTTCAGTTAAGCTTCCTTGTCTCAGGCAGGTAACCTCTGTTTAGAACAAGGAAACTACAGTCCAAATATTAGCTCTTGCCTGTTTTTGTACGTAAAATTCTATTGGAGCATTGCTATGTTTGTTCATTCACATATTAACTATGGCTGCTTTTATATTATGAAGGCAGAGCTTAGCAGATGTTTTAAGTATAAAGGTTTTCCTGTTATTACTACAGTTAATATTTGAGCACTTCTATAACCAGTACAGAGCAATGCACATACACATAATACGTCATTCAGCTATTCTAAAAACTCTAAGGTAGACAGTCATGAACCCTACTTATGGATTAGGAAACCGAGCAGAAAGGTTCATTTGCCCATATTAAATAGTTGCAAATCTAAAGCAGGAAGATTACTAAGTTCTAGACTATTCATAAATTACAGAACCAACTTTAACTCTTCTAAGCTTAAGCCATAACAGTTCTCTATCATAAAATTCATATTTTACCTCCTCATTTCTGAATTACCCATGTTTTTGATACAGCTAAAGACAATTCAGACAGTAAAGATGTCTCTAGATGTCTGTGAAGGGAGAAGAACGATCTATTAAGGAAACAGGAGAGAACTTAGTCTCCCCGTGTCAAATATTTTGGAGATAGGCTCGGGATTAAGCCACCTTCTTTGGGTTCCTCCCAAACTGGACAGACTAGTCGTCTCGTCATGCTCAGGCTTGTCCTGGACTGGGTCACTTGAAAAGGTAGCTTTACACGATGCAGGCTGGCAGGCACGCTGATACATTCCACACACTACTCCCCAATCCACCCAGTCTACCAAAATTTTACCTCCTGGACTCAAACCAGGGGTGGTACTACAAAGATACTAAAATTGGGTTTTTGGACAACAAATATTTATTTGCTTGCTATATCCCTTTTCCAAGAAAACAAAGGATATTCTTATTTTAAGGGCTCACAATGTCCAGGTGAGTCATTAAGGACGAACACACCTTGGTCAACTACAAAAATAATCAGTGAATTGAATGCTGTACACCTCTAGCCCTAGAGACATTACCTGGCCTCTACATGTTTTGGAAGAAATATTTATCAGCTCTTAAGGGCAAAGCTAAAATGTGGTTGGAAGTACTTCCTATTGGCTCTAAAAACAGTAAAAGTCATCAGGTTGCCTCTAGTGTCCAAACCACTGAATTGAGTTCAATCCCTGTTGTCTGGGGCCAACAAACTGTTGGGGTCCCCAAACTATTGCCCGTCTACCTTCTCTAAGACCTTGCGCTCTGGAACTATCTTTTACAATAAAAATCTGACCATGTCACTTCCTTTCTTACCATTACCAAGAAACTGACTCCTCAGTGCAAGGCACCACCAAAGCCATTTTGCTGTGGCTACCCTCTGGTCACTTCCTACCTCGCCCACATCAACTCTGCACAGTTCCTCAAATATGTGACTTGCTGTTTCATCTGGTTTGTCCTCATTTTTTCAATTAGTATATTAACTTTAACTGCTCAACGCTTGCTGTATGTTCTTCCCACTCTCCAGGTACAGTGAGTTTTAAGCTCTCTCACAGCACTTCGTATAGTATATTCAATAGCACATAGCTGAGTGACTTCTGATTCTCAGTGTTCATGTGTTTCTTCCACGACACAGGGAACTCTCTCTTTCTGGAATCCGTAGCATCTCACAGGTACTGAATAAATGTATTATTAGAGGTACTTAGGGAAAGCATCGTAAGTGGAGTTTCACAGTAAGTGTCACCGTGATAATTCAAAAATACCTTTTAAAACAAGAATATCAACTCTTACTAGACTCCAGCTATAGTAAAGAATTTAAAGAAGAAAGCCAGGAGGAGCAAATGATTTGATTTGAGAACTGAGATTTTAAGGAGTTTCTGGGATTTGGTAAGAATGCTTATACTGCCTAGTTCTTGAACTCTGTGCTCAAGGACTCCTTGACAAATATCAAGAAGCTACTACTTCCAGATTTAAAATTTTAAGTTAAATAAATCACTATATCTAAAATAATTTAAAGTATGATTTAAAAAATTTATCCTGTCTTCTTGCTGTGTAACAAATGTCAGTTATAAGGTCTTCCCATGAAAATCCTATTACCAAAAAATCCATTAAAATAAAAAGTAGGATGAGATGAATTTATACAGAATTTTGCTTAAAAGGCACAAGATAGGAGTCTTGTGAATTCTACAGTTGTGGCTACCCGGTGACCTGCTATGGGGCCGCCTTGCACACTAGTCTCCGGGGCTGTTTCTGAGTTCTGACTAACTGGCTCCGATTCCCCATCTCCTCTGTCGTCCGTCTAATACTAAGAGTGGTGGTGGCAGGAGCAGCAATGCTGATAGTCAGCACCTGCTGGGCAACTGCGATGTGCAGACCCAGCATCAAGCCAAGCACATTACGTACATCACTTCATTCCTCTCAACAGCCCTGTGACGGCAATCCCATTTTGCAAATGGCAAAATTAATAATGGCATAGAGTCATGACACAAAACTCAAGTAGCCAAACTCCAAATCCCGCAGTTTTAACCACTGTACTACACTGTCCAGACATTTCACTTTGCCATTCACTCCCCAGTCTTAATACATACATTAAAAAACATTCAATAGCACTTTCTTAGATTGGGGAAAACCTCTTATTTATGAATGGAAGCAGGCATCACTGCATGTTCAAATTTAATGGAATGGAGTAAATGTTACAGATCCCCCTTCAGGACCAAAGAATCCATTTCCCCAGCTGTTGGGAGGGTTAGAAGTTCAGAGGATTTCCAGGCAGCTCCTTCCCCAAGAAATGCCCTGGTCCTAAGAGCCTCGTCCAAGGGAAAGGTTCCATTCCCTGTTCCAATACCAGGGCTTTTTGTGGGACTGAGGCCTTTTGCTGCCTTTGTTCCGACCACAAGACACCTATTTCCTTCCGTTAACCAGGACTACTGCCTCCACTTCTTCTTAAGTGCTGAAGGGAAAACGTACTCCCAATAAACTTGCTGCATGTGAATCTGTATCGGTGTTTAACCTAGAAGAAAACTAACAAAACTGAGTTGTAAAACAAGTGAGGAAATAACCAGAGAGTATATGCAATACTCATCATGACCACGGACTTCAGGGTGACGAGGTACATGATGCCATATTAGATTTAGAATCCATAATTTACATTTAAAAACACATTGAGTACTTGTTTCTGTTACTCTTCTGTATGAAAGTAGCATGAAAACAACTTAAGAGAAATTAAACACACAACAGTCACAGATGTACACGGTTACCACAGACTATGAGCAGAAAAAACATGAATATTGTATACTGTAAAAGGGACAACAGACATAAGGTGAGTGGCTCACCTCTTCTGTCCTTGGAGTCAGAATTATCTGTGTGATAGATGAAAAACAGAAACATTCATTCAGGTTAAAGAAAATCATTACTATTCAACCTAAGGTAATATACAACAGGCTCCAGGAATATAGATGCTTTCCTGTCGGTACATGTAAGTGATAGAATGAGGTGCTGGCGAACAAATGGAAAACAATACTGCCCAGGTTCACTGAGCTTAAGTGGTGGCTTATCCCCTGCGTATAAAGGCAACGCAGAATCAAGAGCCATACAAAGTACAAGTACGCACACAGCAATATTAGAGATCTTTTGGGCTATAAAATGCAACAGGGCAAAATTGATAATATAAAAAACTTAAATGATAACTGGTAATAAAAATTAATATATACCAAAACTTATATACCAGCAGAGAAAACCTTAAGAATTATGGAATATCAACATGTCCTTGTAAGTTCCCCACAGCAAAAATATTTCACACAATGTTCTTCCATTCCCCCTCCCCTATTTGGTCTAGTTTCACATTTACTCCATTATTTAAGAAAACCCTGAGTGGAAAATAGCTATTGTGAGTATCTAATACACAAAATATTCTCACATTAAAATGTAAAATGTGGGGCCTCCCTGGTGGCGCAGTGGGTTAAGCAACACACTAAGAAGCAAGCCCAAGCCACTGCAGCATGAGTTTGACCTCTGCTGCCGGCCAGGGAGGGGACCCACATGGCATAGCAGACCTCTCCTGTCTCGCCCAACCGCTGCTGCCCTCGGCAGTGTGTTTCAGTCGGTCTGCCTGTTCTGCTCCCCACTCTGACTCTGGTGAATCCTCTCACCTCCCGCGACTCTGGCCTGTACCCCAGTTCTTGTATGCATAAATAAATAAATCTTTAAAAAAATAATAAAATGTAAAATGCAACACAATTAGAAGTTAAAGTTTGAAGACTATAAAATACCATAAGAAAAACCAATAAAATCATTTTTAACAGCAGAATTCACCAACTCTTACCTAATCTCTCTTCTTGCCTTTGGTACAGAACTCTTGTGTTTTAGTTAAGTACAAATCTGTCCAGCAAGACATAACATTTCTGAGACTCCTTTATGTTAAATATAGTCATATAAAGATTTCTAGCCAATGGATACAATCAAAAGTTGTTGTTGGTGGTGGTGGGCAGGCCTCCCTGGTGGCGCAAGGGGTTAAGCACCACACTACAAAGCATCCACAGCCACTTCAGCACAAGTTCAATCCCTGACTAGGGAGGTGACCACATGATGCAGCAGACCTCTCCTGCTGTGCCCACTGTTCCCCTCAGCAGTATATTTCAGTCAACCTGACTGTTCTGCTCCCCACTCTGTCTCTGGTGAATCCTCTCACCCCCTACACCTCTGGCCTGTGCCCGAGCTCTTGTATGTATACATAAATCTTAAAAAAGTTACGAGGATATAACATCTGGGTCACATTTGGAAAATAAATTACTTGTCCTCATTTCCTTTGTTCCCCCTTTCGAGTGGTTGGAACCAGAATTCAATGACTAGAGCCATCTCTGATCAAGAATGCAAGGGCAATTTTCTTAGGAAAATAAGGCCACAAGAGAAAGCACGAAGTAAATAAAAAAATTTTTAAAAAGAATAAAAAGAAACTGACATTAAGAACAAATGAAAAACTGGAGTATACAGTAACAGATTTAGAAGAAAAAAGCAAGAAAGAGGTAAATCATGAGTCAACCTAAAGATAAAAAGAACATAAAAAATATTCATAACTATATAGGAAATTAATACTAAGATGACTTTCTTCAAATCATTTTAATACTTTTGAAAAAGTGGATGAAATACACTTTTCTAGGTAAATCTCAATTTTTTCTATGAAGAAAACAAACACAACCAAAACTTAGAAAAAATAGCACATATACAAAGGAAAAATACAAACCAAATTCAATTAAAAATAACTTACCAACAGAAAAATCCTAAATAAAATTTTAACAACTTATATAAAAATACAAGACCAAGCAGAGTTGTTTTTGCATGTAGATGATTCAAAGTTAGGAAATCTATTAATGATTTACCACAGCAACAAATAAAGAAGAAAAAAATCTTACAGGTGTTTCTCACTGAAGTTGAATGGCAACTAGCAAAATTTAACACTCATTCCTTTTTTTTTAAGATTTATTTATTTATGCATACAAGAGCTGGGGTGGGGGTGCAGGCCAGAAGTGTGGGGGAGAGGGTGAGAGGATTTACCAAAGACAGAGTAGGGAGCAGAACAAGCAGACTGACTAAAATACACTGCTGAGGGAGCAGCGGATGAGGCAGAAGTCTGCTATGCCATGTGGGTTCCCTCCCTGGCCTCCTCCCTGGCCGGCGGCAGGGATCAAACTCCTGCTGTAGTGGCTGTGGTTTGCTTCACAGTGCGTTGCTTAACCCACTGCACCACCAGGGAGGACCAACACTCATTCTTGACAGCTTTATATGCTCTTTAAAAGAAGAAATTTATCTTTTGCCTTCTGACTTACTTTGCTGAGCATAATCCCTTCCAGCACCATCCATGTTCCTATGAATAAGTCTAGTTTATCTTTTTGGATTGCTGAATAGTATTCCATCGTGTATATGTACCAGAGCTTCCTGATCCAATCATCTTTTTTTTAGGCATTTAGGTTGTTTCCAGGTCTTACCTACTGTAAATAGCACTGCTATAAACATAGGGGTGCAGGTATTCTTTTGAGTCAGTGTTTTTGTGTCTTTTGGGTAATACCGGATGCTCTCCCTCCCCCCTGGAGAAATGTAAGGGAACCAAATAAGGATCAAGGAAAAGAATAAGAACAACAACAATAATAAAAAACACAACAAAAACAAAAAGGACAAATTGGGGACAACTGGTAGGGAGGAGGAGGGAGAGGGTTCAGGGCACAAGGGACTGAGGTGAAGGTGCACTGGTGAAATGGTGATAGGGAATACATGGGGATTACAACTGATGTCAAATATATATATGAAGAAAAAAATAGAAGGAATTTATGAAGATAATCATTATTAACTACAACTGCAAAAACCAACAGCTTTCACTTCTCCAACAGCAGCTAGTTAGAAAATACAATAGAAGGAAATGCTCCTTTATACTACTAAAAAACAAAACAACAATCAAAAAGAAAAACCTTTGGGACATATAGAAAAAAGTTAAAAACAGATGCAGCATTAATGGTAAAAACTTTAAAACACTTCTGAGAAATACAAAGTAAGATAAAAGCAAATGCAATACAACACTTCTTGGATAAAAAGACTAAGGATATTAGTTGTTCCCATTAATCTATAAATTTTACATGAACAATAAAAGCTTTGTTCCTGTTAGACAAGATGTTCCTAAAGAAAAATAATCAACAACTGCTAGCAAAAATTATGAAAATGAGATTAATAAGGGGATAATATTAAGTAGAACTCATGTATGAGAATTTAAGCATATGTAAATTCAATATACAGTAAAGGGGCACTTTATATCAGTGAAGAAAAAAAAATAGATCATTCAATAAAGTTGGGGCAATTTCAGGAAAAACTTATCAAAATAAATTGTAGATGGATCAAAAATTTAAGCTCGCACATGCACAAACACAGACTGAAGAAACCAAAAAAGTTCAGATGAAAACACAAGGAAAATTATTTTATAAAATGAGTTACGATCGCTTTCTTATATGTGATCCAATATCTAGTAGGAATTTAAAACAGTAAATACAAAATGACAAATGGCTTAAGTAAAAAAAAAAATCTTAAAATAACTAGTGATGGCTTCTGTGATGCAGAGAAGTAGATGACCAACTGGTTATCAAAGACAGACTTTCTAATGTTAGGGCAAGTTCTTTGCCTATCAATGAGTCAGAAAAATGTGACAACCCAATAATGAAAAACAGGCAAAAGAAGTCTCAGAAAATATAAATATAATGATCCTTCCAAATATGGAAAGATGGTTTATATCACTCAGTGCAATGCAAATTAAAGTTATACTGAGATATTATTTTTTAATATCAGACTGGTCAGACTGGTATAGATCTAGTTTGATAATCTATTACATTTAAGAATGAAGGAAAACAGGAGCTTTGAAACATGCTGTATATTCCTATTAGTACAGGACTGAAATAATGGAAATGAAACATCGAAACAATTCGCAACAATGGACATTTGGCTATATTCATCAATTTATGAAGCACACTTAAAATAATTTAATACGCCAATATTCTCACAAATGTTTAAAATGTCAAACTGTATTTTAAGAGTACTCGGAAAACAATCTTAAGTCACTGATAGGGGAAACTAGGTAAATAGATTGAGGAAAATTCATGCAATGAAACAGCTCTTTAACATAGAGCAAGCATGATAAGCTAAATGAAAAAAGCTATATGCAGAAACATACACAGTATATTTATTGTGATATTAATGGGGAAAAAGGAATATATAGCTATCTATACACTTGCTTATTTTAAAAAGGAAAAATCAGAGACTCAATGCAAAGGTCAATAGGAAAGGAAAATTTAAGAATTCAGGATATGTTCAAGATTCAAATAATGGAAGTCTTAGCACATAAAAGAAAACTTTTCAAAGAAATACAAGGTTTACAAAAAATATAAAATTTTCCAGAATTAAAGGGCCAAAGTTTCAAAGATCTCAAGACTTCCAAGACCATACTGCTTTGATTACTACTGTTGTGCAATAAAATCTGAAGTCAGGAAGAGTGTACCTTCATACAAATCACCCCCTTTAGAATGGCCTAGATAAAAAAGACTGGGAATAACAAATGTTGGCAAGGATGTGGAGAAAAAGAAACATTTATCCACTGTTAATGGGAATGTAATTTGGTATAGCTTTCGCGGAAAATTCTATGTAGATTCCTTTAAAAAAGAAAGAAAACAAAACAAAAAGGAAATACCACATGATCCTGTTAATACCACTGCTAGGTACTTATCCAGAGAATATAAAAACACAAGTACAAAAAGATACAAATGCCCATGTTCAGAGTAGCCTTTTTCACAACAGCCAAGTCCCATGGAATCACTCTAAGTGCCTACTGACAGACTAGACAATGGAATCATGGACTGTACACCCAACTGAACACTACTCAGCTATTAAAAAAGATGTAGTAGTGTCTGTTGTGATAAAAGATCTTGAGGTGATTATGCTAAGTCACTGAAAAAGTGAAAAACAATTATCAAATTGTCTCACTGATTTACAGAATACAAATAACCAAAGAAAAAACTGGCAAAGTACACTAAATTAGTCCTTAGATTCTGTGAAAAATGTACTTGTTACTATAGGGGATGGGAGAGGAGGGACAAGAGTGGGGATAGGAGAGGGGAGGCACAGGGCATTAGCACTACAGCTTTGATGGAGGGTGAGCTTTGGTACCCTAGCTCTTGTATGCATAAATAAATCTTTTAAAAGAAAGTCTAAAAAAAAGAAAGAAGTAACAATGTAATAGGTCTGACTTTGTAGGAATTTGAGAGGTTATAGAGAGTGTGTGAAGAACCAACTAGGTAAAGAGAAAACCAGATAACAAAAATATGTCAGTGATTAAATCCAGAAATTATCATACAAGAAAAGCAATCATATACCATGCAGACAGCCAGCTCCACAATGAATCATTTTATATAGTCATAATGATATAAAACAAGTATCATTTAACCAAAAAGTATGATGCAACAATTGTGGAAAAATAGGTAATACCATAGCAGGTATCATAAAAGTTTCCTTGTGTTTTACTCACCTTGAATAAAAATTACCACTGAAATGTAGTGTTTCTTTTGAGCCATAAAATATGTTAACTAGAGAATAACTGATTTCTTAGCTATGGCATAATTTTGCCCTAAGGCAGATTATGGAAAATTCAGTTCTCTCAGAGTAGAAAAACCGTAAAAGTGAGAAACAGGTCTAACTCATTACCTGATAATCCTGAGAACTAAAGCAAATCATTTCACCTCTATAATTTAAAATAAGCATCTATGTGAAAGGATACAATTATCTATGATCATCTCACAGAATCCTTAAGTAAGACAATACAGAATATAAGAATATAGGCTGTGAAGGACAGTGCGCCTGGGTTACAGTCTAACCTATTTCATTTACTAATTTACCTTGCACAAGTTATTTTGACTTTTCCCCTATGTAATGGCCATAATTCATAGCAAGAATTATGTTTTACACCATAACTCATAAGTATGTGTTTGCATATAACTAAAACAGAACTTTGTGAAATAATACATGTAATGTGGAAAGAGCAGAAATGGAATAGGACTATTGAGTGGAAATAAACAAAACAACCACTACCACCAACTTCATCCATTAACCTGGTCTACTAATTGATGTCATGAATTGGTTATGACCTGGTACTATAAAAACTGCCAAAGTTACATAAAACTGCCATAAAACTGCTTTACCTGTAAAATGTAAAATAGAACCTACTTCATAGAATTCATAGAAAACCACATAGGATTATTCTATAAAACTGCTAGTACAATGACTAACACTTAAAAAATGGCGCTTTCCATGTGAGGGATGCACTGTAAATGCTTTATCCATACTGACTCATTTATTTCTAATAACTTCTCTGTAAGTTGAGTACTATAATTATCATGTATGTATCTGTATTTTACAGATGAAGTACAGCGAGACTAAAATACGTGCTTATGGTCAAATAGCTATGTGTGGCAAAGATGGGCTCCGAATTTAGATAGTGTGGTTGAGCAGACTGTGCTTTAAATTACAAGTGCTGAATTATTATTTTTTATTTATTTATTTATTTTTTTTTTTTTAAAGATTTATTTATGTGTACAAGCACTGGGGTACAGGCCAGAGGTGTGGGTGGGGGGGTGAGAGGATTCACCACAGAAAGCAGGGAGCAGAACAGGCAGATCAACCGAAGTACACTGCTGAGGGGAGCAGCGGGCACAGCAGGAGAGGTCTGCCGCGCCATGTGGGTCCCCTCCCTGGCCGGCAGCAGGGATCGAACTCGTGCTGCAGTGGCTGCGGTTTGCTTCATAGTGTGTTGCTTAACCCACTGCGCCACCGGGGAGGCCCCTGAATTATTATTTTTTAAAAGGATTTATTTATTTATCCATACAAGAGCTGGAGTAAAGTTCAGAGGTGTGGGAGGTGAGAAGATTCACTAGAGACAGAGTGGGGAACAGAACAGGCAGGTGAACTGAAAAATACTACTGAGGGGAGCAGCAGGCGAGGCAGGAGAGGTCAGCTCCCTCGAAGGGATCAGGGATCGAACTTGTGCTTATGGATAGCTTCATAGTGCTGTGACTTAACCCCTTGTGCCATGAGGGAGACCCCAGTGCTGTATTATTTTTTCTAGTAGAAAATGTGGGATTAAAACATGCAGGTGGATTCTGAGGTCTAGTTAAAAGATGTCATCTGTAACCAAATGAGATTCATATCATTTTCACATGAGCACATGTGATTCCACCTAAGGGCACTCACCATCTAATGGGAGAAAAATTAGCCAAAGGAGCGTGACCACAGAAGTGAGAACAGTGATTTTTGCTTTAAAAGTAGTGGCAATTGGGCCTCCCCTGGTGGCGCAGTGGGTTAAGCAGCGCACTATGAAGCAAACCGCAGCCACTTGCAGCATGAGTTCGATCCCTGCTGCCGGCCAGGGA